>JANRMT010062838.1:17879587-17890695 GCA_026402145.1 Polypterus bichir lapradei | reverse complement strand
ATAATATAATATAATATAATATAATATAATATAATATAATATAATATTAGAAAAATATTGGGTACCAAAACAAACCTAAATATTGTTCCAAAATACGCTGTAATTGATATTCTTTTTCCACATATAGCATCTGCCTACTTTAACCCTGAGTGTGCAACAGGTGGTTACATTTTTTTCATAGCTTGTTCTTTAAAGTCTTATTCAGTTTCATTCTGTGAAGTGGCTTATTGCAATATCCAAACAACACAAGTCACTTAAGTCCTTCAGACATAGTTTAAATAAGTTTTTCATGCTGTTGTGTATCTAGGGCAGAGCTACATACAGATTGAGAATTAGAGGGTAAAGGATAAAATTGTGCAAAATTATGAGTGGAGAAAGTAGGGCAAATGCAAGTTCTTACTTTAAAATTACGATTGTGATAAGGATACATATAATCAGAATGAAGCCGGTTAAGTGAAAATACTAGACAGTATTTCTCCATGTAAAACAATGCAGATACATGGAATAAGCAACACAGCAGCACAGGCAGCGCATGTTCAGTCCTGGAGGAATGCAGGTTTTGTGAGAGAATAATTCTAGGGTAACACAGCACTCATCTTAAAGAAATAGCATAAACGGTTAATAAATGTCAGAAACCTGTTCAGGTACACCAGGAAACTAGATAAAGGTCAAGTGAACAACAAAATGTACGGAAAGTTGACTAAGAAGTCAGCAGCTGTCCTGCAAACAACCAGAATGGACAGTTGTTACATACACAGAAATGTAAGGGTGATGGCTCAAACCAAAGAGTTTAAGAGGAATAAGAATATAATAAAATAGACTTTTATTTTATATAGGTAATTTGGGTGTAAACCAATGAACCAACTAGAGTAAATATATATTGACACTGTTATGTAGACTCAGCTGCTTGTAAAATAGACCGATACCTTTAAATTGGACTTTTTGATACTATTTGAAGGTTTTCTTTGTCAATCCCCCAACCAAGGGTGTGCCTCCTGACTCTCTGCTCCACACTGCTGCTCAGTAAGTGACTGACTTGCACAATTTACATTGGTCTGCCAACTGCCATAAACACCAAGAAGAAGATGAATTTGACCATTCTCATCATGCTGCACCAGACTGTTGTAAAAAATGCTCCCTGTTCAAACATCTGCTCAATAGTAATAAATGACACAATGAACAGCTTTCCTCCTGCCTTGTTTTTTGATTTGAAGAGGTTTCAGCAAACTTTTTCTACTCTAGGACTAAAGTTTCTTTAATTAAGATGTTGATTTCTACGACAGTTTTCATCCCTGCCAACTTTACTTTTCATTAGACTTGTAATTTCATTAAACAAGCTGTTATTTTTCAGTCTCTGTCTTTAAAAAAAAACAAACTAATATTTCTTAGTAAGCTTTCCAGTATGTGATACAGAGATACTTTGTTTTATGTTTATTGTCATCATCTTTATCATGATTTTCATACCAATTTCCAGGTGTCCTTGCCACTCATGAGCACACTAGTTGCTCTGGCACTCAAGTAGCTGCACCCTTCTATATTGTCTGTCCTGGAGTCTACTTCACTTATTGGTAATCACCATTATTAAAATGCAATTAAGGTAACAAAAAAGGTGAATAAATAGAAAAATGACGAGAGAGATTTATTATGGCACAAATTCTAATGTTTCTAAATGTAGTATAAATGTATATTTCACATTACTGTGCTTTTTAAATTGCAGACTAAAAGAAGAAAACATAAAAGACTAAATAAGCAATGACATCACTTCAAAGTAAAATGACTGTTTGATTACGAATCAGGTTGGGACAAAAACCTGCAGCTTCGGTGTCCACCAGAGCTGAACTTAGGAATCACTGGGCTATGTCAAGGCTGAGTGGAACTCCATACCTTAAGCCAACATAAATGTCTTGGCAAAGATGAAGTCGTGAATGACTGATGGGTTGCAGTCATAGCTAATAAAGGATGTTTCACATCTTATGGAATGGCAGGGTTCTCTTACTTTTTCATGTGAATTATTTGTATTTGGCAATTTTGTTTTCTACTCCTGGTTCCTCACAACCAGGGGTATTCAGCCCCGTTTCTGGAGGGCAGTGGTGACCACAGGTTTTCTTGTAAATTATTTTCTTAATTAGTGGACAGTTGTTGCCATTTTTGTTGCTAATTACCTTATGTTGCCTTAATTTTCATTTCCTTGCTATTAAAGCATTTTTTTTCCTTAATTAGCAGCTAAATAATGATGAGATACAAAATAAGCCAACCCAAAACCAGCCAACTTTTGTCCGCCATACAATATCTGAAAATTCAGAAAGATGTCAGAAATGTTGATCTGTTCAGGTTCACAAAACATTTTGACAGTGCTCTTAGAAAAAGGAAAATCAACAGTTTTGGAAATGTCTACTATGACAGACTGACAGCAGCAACAAGCTATGAAATTAAATAATGGGTTTAATTGGCAAGAATTGGCTTCTGATTAAAAACGTAGTTGCAGTTAAATTGTTTGGAATTTGCAGCCCTGTCTCAGCTGGTCATCTGTTGGCTCACTTCACATCTCATTTATGTTGGGCTACCATTTAAAGAAAAAAGTACAAACTGAGAGGACAGGAAAAACAATGAAATTAAAATGAAAGGAAAAGAAGTCAGTTAACAGCAGAAATTGGACATTGATTAAGAAAGGAAAACCTGCACCCACTGTAGCCCTCCAGAACTGGAATTGGGCACCCCTGTTCTAAAGTGTATGTAAAATTTATACCTATAAATATAATTTCTTAAATCAATTAATTTTACCTTTTTTAAGAATATATATATATATATATATATATATATATATATATATATTTTAATTACTGGTTAAGGACTAGCGTTGATTATACTTAATACCCATGACATGTTTGGACATTTATTATCATTCGGCTGTCTTCGGCATTGTTACTACGGTGGGATTTCTTTAACTTGGTTCTCTGAATGGTACAAATGTGCAAAGATCACCACCTGTTACACTATTTGCAAATTTATTGTCATGACCAAATAATATCAAAGGTCATTTGATTTCCCGAAGCACATTATCAGCCGAAGTTATTTACAATCCCAACCCTAAAAGCCGCTCAGATTTGCAGCGGCAGGGAGAATCGCTGTATTCTGGCGCGGTCGTAACTTTTCTGATGGCTATGTAGAGTAGGTGATTTGTGGAGGGACAAACCAGAAAGTAATCATCCTTTAGTAGCATGGAAAAAATGACACACAATCCCTTCACTTTTCTCCCATCACTACTGTAATGTGAAACGTGAGAAATAAGTACGCCGACTGGACGGTGCCAAAACGGGACACAACTCATCAGTCCAGCAAACATTTCGTTGAAGACAGCGGGCGGGCTTTCGACTTTTGTGAAACTTCTAAAATGTTCCTGAAATCAAAAAAAAGCGCCGCATCCCCAAACCTCCTCCTGTGTTTTCCGTGTGGTTAAATTTTGACAAAACGAGACATTTTGTTAAATTCCGGGACGCGATGCATAAATGTAGCACTGTCCCGGAAAAAAGGGATGTCCAGTGAGCACAGAAATTAGGGGGCAGAAAAGAAACATCAATGCGATTTATATACCCGCATCCCTCATTGACAAACATAAATCGTTATCTTCGTGATACTTTTGGTAAAGCATTACTTTTCATTATATTAACAACAGCAATAATCGGACGAAGACAGAACTCGATCAAACCCACTCATAATGCAATCAACACAGAGTTTCTTGTATTCGCCCTTAAGCAATACAGTTTGAACAGATTATTATTACATTTCTGAAAACATATAAATCAAATATAACGTTGCTCTCACGCTTTCTGAAACCGATCAATACTGCCTGTAGATGACTCGTAGAGTCTGGACCTGGAACCCTCCCACTATAAAGCCGTGCGGGCTTCCGCGCGAAGACTACATTTCCCATGACCTCCTCATTCTACCGCCTCCTAGTCTATTTGGGCCAGCCAGTGTGTCACGCCGTTCGAGCCACAACAGCCCCTGCCCCCAAGTTTGTAGCACTATGTAAAGGCGCTCAGTCCACCAGAATGACTCGAAATGTAGCAGCAGACTCGGGATTGCGAGGTCTTCGGTGTGCTCGTATTGTGGAAAAAACGGCGAAGTGTCTCCGTTGACCTATTTTTGGTAGAACGGGGCAAGGGCACGTCAGCGTCCCCGTGCCACTAGTTTTTACTTGTTTATTTTTATAATTCGTTACTTGCTACTATTAGTACCTTGACCTGAACCATGGCCACTTCGAAAAGTAAAATTGCCATTGGTCTGTGTGTCGCGGGGCTTTTGATGACGGTTTTTGGCATCGTCCTAATGTTTGTTGGACCTACTGTGGTGAACCAGCAAGTTGTTAAGGTAAGGTTTGCAAACTCGGTGTCTCACAGCAGCCTTCACGCGTGTCTGTGGTGAATGCCCTGCTTCGTACCGTAAAAAGCGTTTTATCTCAGAAACCTTGACATGAAGTGCAGTTTCCGCAGAGCTGCGCAGATGGCTGCGAACACGTAACCAATTTAATTGAAAGCCTTAATACATTTGCGCAGAAATGCGTATGTTCGAACGTCTCCTTCTCCAATAATACGCTTTTCTAGTTTGTTTTAATTTGTATTCTTGGTAATGAAAAGTTAATAGAATAACTTAAGTCTTATAACTTTGCTTCAGTCATCCATTATTTCGTAACACTGCTTATCTAAATTAGTGTACATTTCTGGGAAAGCAAAGCCAGATCGTAAACCTGACGGGCGGCTTGCCAAGATGATCATCTATAGCTGCGCAGCCAGACATCTCAACTGCACCGAACTTGAATACATGTGGAGTTAATAATTAATTATATCTATTCAGCGCTTTTTAAATCTACTCAAAGCGTTACATATACAGTGGGACCACTTCAGTCCCCTCCGTTATATCTTAATAATAGTGCAAACGTAAGGCAATGTTTGCTTTGGTGCAGAATTCTTACAAGTATTGTGACAGTTTACATTCACTTGTCTCAATTAAGTGTCGGATTTGGACATCTCTCTCAGATAGCTGGGAAAAATCGTATTGCATAGAAAATTAATATCCACGAAACGATTTAAAACCGCAGAAATTTCAAAATGAAACCCCCCCCCCCCCCCCCCCCAAATAAAAAAATATACAGCGATAAAGTGTATTGTTATGAGGGAAGGACAGCGATTTGTTGAATTCGAGATGTTGCGTTTTACGGTTAAATTGATTCGACCTTTTAAGAAATCGGTTTATCAACTAGTGTGCAGCTGAAGGTCAAAGTTAGTATTTGATATCATGGCAAATAACCTTATACTGGTCTCATGAATAAACGACTGACTGACTGGATGTGTGAGGGAAAGCCGCTGTCTTTGAAATAAACGCAGCCGTTTTATTGAGTTTATACTTCTAACAGATTCATTGTGTTCTATGTAAAGGTTTATTGTGTTGTGAGCGCACGACGAGCACAATACCAGCGGTGTGCTGAGTATTAGGTGTGTCCGGAAGTACTGCTGCCAAAAAGATCAGTCGCTCCTTAACACGTGGCCACGTACAACGAGTGTTTAAATCAAGTGATCGTTTAATTAGGGGATGTAAATTCACACTGGAAATGGTAAATGAATCCGTGAATACCCACCCTTTTTAATGCCACGAAAAATGACAGCCACCAACTGTTTTACACAGCCGTGAGGCGGATGGCCACATTCTCCATGCTGACTTTCCTGGGATGGTGCTTTTACTGTGTACCCTCTTCTTAATGCTTGATTTATCTGGACGGAGGTGGGAGTAGAAATTGACTGATGTCTTTTCTAAGGAGGTCACTGCATGCCATAAAGTGGTATGCTGAAATTGTTGGAGGGAGGGATACGTTGGCAGTTGTGTAGATTTTCATTTCTAAGCCTAATATTACCAACTTTTGATTATCATTTTCACAAAACTCTTTAATCCTTCAGCTGAATAAACAATATAGCATACATTCAGAGAGTGACAATCTTAAAGAGTAGCCCTGAATGTTGCTGGGGTGTCCTAAACAGACATGTCCTTGACCCTACCCTTCCTTATCATTCTCAGACACTTGTAACTCGGTATAGGGATTTGGGACAAGAGCTCTGGATGCAGGGGTCCAGCCTATTGTAGGGCCCACTCTTGCATACACCCACGCTCATCAGCGCCAGTTTGAAATTGCTAATCTGCCTAAAATGTGTCTTTGGGGATGTTGGGATACAACAGGGGCACCCAGTGGGAAGCCCAAGCAGATATTCAATGAATATGCAGACTACAGCAGGCAATGACTGGGTGTGGAATTTGAACCTATGATTATGGATTCAGGAAGAGGTAGCACTTAGTACTGCACTAACGTGTGTTATCCTTTACACTTTTCCGTTTTATTTTTATTAATCCATACTTTGAAAAGTTTCCAGCAACTTATTTGAATGACAAACTACAGTAATATGTGGTGGTAAAAAAAGCCTGTTGAATTCCAGTATGTTTTATGTGCATAGATTAGTTTGTAAAAGGTATTATGAAACATTCTTATTTGCTTATTTATGTTTATTAGGAGTACATGGAGTTGCCTGTGTGAAATAAAGTGCAGGTGGGATCACTAATTTAATTCCCCAGAGGGAAATTGCCCCAAACCCTAATTTTACTACCTAACCCGAACAATGTTGCATACCTGTTCCTAAAATACAGGTGTGGGAACTAAAGTTCCCCAAGGGGAATAAGCATCACCCTGAAAAATTGGGAATATGTGTAAAACTTGACAGAGGTAGGTGTGACAGTTGAGATTTGCATAGGACAACCACACATTTATATTCACAGAAAATATATAATTTAGAGATTTCTGCTCTTTTGAGTACTATCCATCTGAAATTCCTAGTGGTTTTATTTTTTAAGATGCTTCTGTTTAATCTCAATTTAGAGTTTTCAGTATATTTTCCTATTTTTCTTGGAATTTTATTTCTGGTGTAGTAGAGTATAAATATATTTTTGACTTTGTACAAGATTAATGTGATTTGTTTTTATATATATAAGAAACTGTCTTATATAAGAGTTTATAATTCATAACTTGGCAAAAGGAGAGTATCAGTAAATGTTGTGCTGGTTATAATGCCACAATATTAAGTGTTAGATTTTAGCCTGGCTTAAACACTGATAGAAAGTGTAGTGTGGTCCTATGATTTTTAAATCTCTCTCAGTAATAATTTTTTCAGCTCGTTTCAGTAGTTTAAAAAATGTCAATTTATTGTTCTGCTAGTTTATGAATGTTTCAGTATTCCCTTCATGGCAGGTATGCTATTTTACTAACTTTGTCAGAACTCTCAAAGGAGATGCTGAGGTACTAGAGGCTGCTGTTTGCAGACTTCTTCTGGTTGGGATTTTAGTCTTAATTTGTAATTTAGTAAAGCTGACACAACTTTATTAGCTCCATGCTCTTTATTAGCTCTGTGTGCAAGCAGAAAGTGTTCCCTGCATGTCTTTCTGTTCCGATTTTAAAACTCGGTCTGGCTACTGTTTTATATTAATGTGCTTGGCTTTTCTGTAGTGAGGGGTTAACTCAGTAGAAAACCTATATATTCCAGATATTCTACTGTATGTGTTGGAAAATACTATAATAGTAGCATTTCCATTCCATTTGAATCTTGGGATATGGTAATGTGTCAGCATTGACAATCTGAGGGGGAGGCTGGCACAGGAAAGTTGTGAAGATGTTGCATGCAGGAAACATCTTTGTATTTATTACACCTAATTCAATTACTCACTTTGAATTCTGTTGCAATTACACTGTTGTGACATTTTGACTTGTCAAACCATTGTATGTCATAGTAACTGGAATGTCACCATGTTCGGTGTGACATTTCAGGAGTCAACCATTAAAAACATATACGAACTGTGATTCTTGAGTATTCGATTGAGTACCTTGATCCTGAGCATCTCCTTTCATATTTGTATCAAAATGCTTTTGGCTTGTTTAAGCAGATTCTGTTCAAACCTATGGTTAGCCAACTAGGCCAGCAGGATTAATTTTTCCTTATTTTTGTGTGGAAGAGTATATCCTATATTATGAAAGGCAACTTTCTTCAGTATTGCAGAAAGAACAAGTGTGACATTCCCTGTTGTGCTTTGAACATAATGCAATTTGCGCAACTGAAGTAGACACCACAGATTCATCTATGGTGTCTGGTCTGTCTTGAATAGAAAGGATATTGACTTCAGCACTAGAACAATCTGTCTTTAGAAGATAGAAGTCAGTGTGAATTTTGTAGATACTGCCTACTATTTAAATTGTACAGTGATTCAATTCCTCCATTAATAAGAAAACATTTTAAATAATTGGAATGGTGTTTGCAGTTTCATTCTGCACCTTTTAGAAAAGCTGCTTACACAGGGTGCCACATCTGGGAACAAGAGCCACTCTACCACACCCAGGCTGTAAGGAGATATTTTTTTTCTTTCTCATTTCAGTTGTCTTTGCTACTTTTCCTGATAGTGCCGAGTGATGCAGCAGATCTTTCTGAGATTAGAGAGTCCAGACAATTGGGCAGGATTGTTGTTTAGTGGCAGAGTTAATGTGCTCAAGGTTTGAAGAAGCTGTGTGAAAACTTTCAGTACTCAACAGTTGGCTTGGAGTGTTGACTTTGCCAAACTGGACACATGCCTGTTGCTGGTTTGGCATTTTACATCCCAGGCTGGGATGTAAATGATTTAAGTTCTAGTATCACATCTCATGTTTACTTTATGCCTACTTGGCTGATGTGTGACAATGCTTGCATAAGCATTCAGATGACACTCAAATATGCTTAACGAACAAAAGTCATACTTTAACTAACCAGCAGTATCCTCAGCTTATTTGCTTCCTCTTTCTAGTCACTCAAGGCCACTTTCACAGGCACATGCTGCACTCTTATATTTATATGAGGTATTTGTTTTTGTTTCCTACCCCCTCACCTCAGCCATTTCTGTTTCTTAATTCTACTTGGAGTTGCTTTAACATTTACAAGACTCTGGTGTATTTCAAGTGTTCTCCTCTTTCAGAATGTTCAGATTAACCCCAACAATG
This sequence comes from Polypterus bichir lapradei, assembly GCA_026402145.1. Taxonomy (NCBI): domain Eukaryota; kingdom Metazoa; phylum Chordata; class Cladistia; order Polypteriformes; family Polypteridae; genus Polypterus; species Polypterus bichir. The sequence goes on along the minus strand of JANRMT010062838.1, from coordinate 17,881,637 downwards.
AGCTGTCTTACACCATGTGGAGAGACATTCCAGTCCCCTTCTTTATGTCCATCTATTTTTTTGATGTCCTCAATCCTGAAGAGATCTTGAAGGGAGAGAAGCCAATGGTACAACAGCGGGGGCCTTATGTTTACAGGTATTGTAGCCATGACTAACTTAAACCCAGTCTTTCATAACACTAGAACAGTCTTCATTTATTTTGTGTTTTAGAGCACATCTCGTGTGTGGGCCACCTCAAGTCATTTTCTTTTGAAATGCACCCTCCGTCAATTAAGGATTCCAGCTTTTGCCATGACCTTTTCAGAGAGATTAGTTTGTACTGTATGGCTTCTGGATTTTGAAAGTCTACTGAAATGGTGTGTTATTTTCTTTATGTGATGAAATTGTCAGTGTCCTTTCCAACTGTGCTTTTCTCATTCTAGAGAGTTCCGTCAGAAAACCAATATAACATTTCACAGTAACAAAACAGTCTCGTATCGGGAGTATCGCAAATACCATTTTTTTAGGAACATGTCTGTTGGAAATGAGTCTGATGAGGTCACTCTCCCAAATATGCTGGCATTGGTAAGTTTTGTTTTCCTACTCTGGTGCCCCCATGCCCTGGATTTCAGGTGGAATACCATGGGATTATCCCAGCTGAGGCCCCAAGTGGATGTGTTGTGTGTTCTTAGGGAGCAGCTGTAATGATGGAAGACCAACCTAACTGGATGAAGATGATTATGAGTATCACATTTAATCAGCTCAATGTGAAGCCATTTCTGACACTAAGAGTGGGGGATCTTCTGTGGGGCTATGATGATCCCCTTGTTGATTTCCTAAACAAGTGGTTTCCAGGCATGATTCCTTTCTCTGGAAAGTTTGGGCTCTTTGCTGATGTGAGTATATCTAGTGTTCATATTTGAAAGAACCTCACCAGGCTAAACACTTTATTTCTTACACTTGACTAAGGTGAAATGTCTATGAAAGCACTATGTCACAACTCAGAATTTGGGTAGCTTTAGTTTGTTCAAAGTATCCAACCTGTTGCACATTTCTGACTCGGATATTTGTGTTTCCCTTCTGTCTAATAACATGTCAACACAGCCTAAGTACTCTTCAGTCTGGGACGATGGTTGGAAACCAGTAGCAAAATATTCTGGAATTCCTCACTCTCCTATAAGACAAATAACAGCTTACTAACATGGAAAACCTGAGAGAACATGGTGACTGTATTGAGATGTGAACGTTTGTCAGAGTAATCCCAGAGAGTACAGAATGTCCAAAAGATCCCCAGCACCTCATAAGAGGTGCTACATATTTTGGCACTTGTTCACATTTTAACAATACAATGCAGTTTAAATACATAACAATTGTATTTTTGAGAGGATGGCAAGTCCTATAGGGTTTTTTAGGCATAATGTTTTGTAGGCTGACTCATTTTAAAATTGTCATTTTTGTTCACACACATCCACATTTCAGCTAAAATGTAAAATTTTTTTTTTTTTTTTTTGATATTCTGAGAGTCAAAATATTTGCTGCCCTCCTCCTATTGGGTGCTTACAGGAGCCAATTGTATACCCTATTCTAATAGTGAAGTAGATATTCGGAAAAGATTTTCGTTTTCTTTTGGTTTTTGTGTCTTGGCAGACTATAACTTTGCTATTACAATAATTGATCCACTATTTAACAGCATTGCATTTATTCTTAATCATTTTGTGCTTTAGCGTAAACAACTATATAGTAAATTTGTTTTTTAATAGTGCACACAATGAAACAGCCTGCATTTTAAAATGAGCTGAATCATTATATTCACTAAAAGGGATGATTCTTAGATAAGGCAATGCTATAAACTGATAAAATAGCACAAGAATTCTTTATCTTCTTTGTGCAAGTCCGGTCCACTTAACATAGCAAGACTGATAAATGAGCTAAGAATTATATAAATGTGTTTTATGAAAGAACTGTCATTTTCAGTTATTAAAATTAATATACGTATGTGCATTGGACATCATTACTTTTTACAGAATAAATCCACCAGTTTATATTTTCCCATTTTGCTACTCTCCCCCCC
>JANRMT010062838.1:17851976-17879487 GCA_026402145.1 Polypterus bichir lapradei | reverse complement strand
AAAAAAAAAAAAAAAAGTAGCTCTGAGAGAGGAAAATTTTGCTCTGTCCTACAATTGTCTTTTGTTCCTCTTCAGGATGGAACGACTGAGGTTGTTGGCTTTTTGAGGAGATAGGTTGTTGTTTTTTTTTTTTTATATATAGAGGTTTATGTGAAGGATGCCCACTTACCCCTAGTGTATATTAGTGCATGTGGTCTGTAATGGACTGATTCAGTCCTGCATTTAACCGCTTTCCAACAATTCTGAATCTGTTGGCCACAGAATATCTTTAGTATCTGTATGGTTTACGGCTTGTATGAAAGGAAGGTAAGTGACAGAGTGACACATTGATTATTATCTCTGGGCAGTGTATAGGATGCTGGTATGATCTTAGCTCCAGTTGGACTGCTGACCTTTCTAAAAAGTCTTGGAAACCTGAAGTTTAACTGTAATAAGTGTCCCTGGTCATTAAACTTGTTTATCTCCAATTAAATTATCTTTATGGCCTGCTCAGAGGTTGTCCAGAGATTATAATAAAGATAAGAATTCTCTTTTGCAACAAAAGGACATATTGACATTTAAGAAAATGTTATGAGTAGCTAAGTTACCTCATATATAAATTGCATTTGCTTTCTAACCCCCTGTAGTTCAACAACTCCAACACGGGTTTGTTCACAGTTCATACTGGAGCAGATGACATCAGAAAAGTCCACATGGTGGATTCATGGAATGGACTGAAGAAGGTAAAAATGCCCCAGCTTGATTATACGCCCAGGCATATGCTACCATCTACCAGAGCTTTGTATTTCCTTTTGGTTTTTGTAGGTGAGTTATTGGCATTCAGATCAATGTAACATGATTAATGGTACAGCAGGACAGATGTGGCCCCCTTTCATGACACCTGAAAGTACTCTTCCATTCTACAGTCCTGATGCCTGCAGGTACTAATCCTTCTTCCTACATCTTCAGCTTGGTTTTGGACTGAGGGATTGCATTGGCCTTTGCTTTATAGTTCAAGAAATGAATAGTAGATGTTTGAGTGTAAAGAGTATTTTCTGGAGGGACATGTGGGATATGCCAGAGAATGGAGTGAAAATGTTAGTATTTTCCCTACTAACACTGACCTTTGAAAAGGCAAGCTACGTATATAACATGGATCTTTGTATTGTTCAAAATGCACAGGTCAATGGAACTGGTCTATGAAAAACCTGGAGAGGTATCCAGGATTCCAGTATATCGTTTCGTTGCCCCAAAAACGTTATTTGCCAATGGAACTGTCTATCCCCCAAATGAGGGTTTCTGCCCATGCAGGGAGTCTGGAATACAGAACGTCAGCACATGCCGTTATAGTAAGTGTCACAGTACAGATGTTGTTCTCTAGGAGATTTTTATATTTTATGCTGTTTAGTGTACCACCTCAAATAAACTTGATGAAGGGTGCTGAAAGGAAAAAACAGTCTTTGGTTCACCACTTGTACATTGATACTGTAGAATGATAATGAAAAAGCATTCTGGTATAAAGCATGACAGAATGGGAGTTGTTTTTGCTTTTTAAGTCATATTTTCATTTCCAAGGTTCTCCAACTTTCATCTCCTCACCCCATTTCTATAATGCTGATCCAGTGTTGCTCCAAACAGTGGATGGCCTAAGCCCTAATGAGGAGGAGCATGGGCTGTTCATAGATATCCATCCGGTAAGTGACCGTTTACTTTTGCTAAGATCCTGTGAAATTTATCATGGGGCATTTGAAGCTCAGAAGACACTTAACACTAGAATTACTAGAGCCTACGAAAAACTCAGGCCCACCTTAAATCCGTTTGCACCTCTCTGCCAGTGTCCTTTGTCCTGTAAATGTGCCGATAAAGACAAGCAGCCGGCTATTCCATCCCCCCACCGAATTAGAACGTGCACAAACTTCTCCCAGCTCATGCCTTGATTGATTATCTGGGAGTGAAGTGGAGTTTTAGAGTGGAAATAATGGATAGTTATTTGGAACATCCGCATTTCATGTGTGTTCCGTTTCTACAATAATCTGTGTAAACACATTTTTAAAACAGTAATGTTTTTCATATTTTAGTAGTAAATGACAAAATGTAGGCATAAACTGTATAATGTATGAAGCCTGAAGTCCAAAGATTAAATAAACATTTTCACAAAAGGTTCAAGGAAAAGACAACAGCTTCCGTGGCATAGCGGTAAGATTCGCTGACTTGTAATCAAGGGGCCACCGGTTCGATCCCCACTGTCTCCTATATTTGCCGTTTTTCAGTAGTGAGCTGCTCTTATTGTTGTTATATAGTACACACATACACTTGGTTTGCGTCTGTAACACATGGTGTACATTTATAGAACTTGTAAAAGTTGCCTTTTTTTTTTTTTTCTCACTTTTATTCTCTCTAAATCACGATCATGATACATACTACCGCTCACCCAGGGATGTGACGCTGTTAGTTTTTAGTTGCTTGCTGCTTGTCTTTATAGGCACATTTACAGGACAAAGGACGCTGGGGAAGAGGTGTGATGGGACTTAAGGTGGGCCGGATCTACAAGTTTTTTTTTTTTTTTCGTAGGCTCTGGTAATTCTACTGTACATTTGCTTCTGGATTAACACTAGATGTGTCTGTCCCTGGCCCAATACTGCCCTCTAGTGAAATATACCATCAGTTAAGTGTGTAATGATTTGTGTTTTCTCCCTTCTATCTGGTTCCTTTATTTTCATTTGGTCTATTTAGTTTAGAACAATTGGGTGCTGGAGAAATGGAGAAAAATAAACCCTGGTCACTAGCTCAGTCATACTTTATTTAAACTATGTACTGTGGCAAAGGTTATGATAAGCCTAACCTAACAAAGAGTAGAAGGCAGAATCTCATCCTGGAGAGCATTTCAAGACCAACCGAAATTCATTGTAAGGAACATGCAACTCCCATGTTCAGTCTCTGACTTTTTACTGAAAATTTCATTGTGTGTTTTGCCACTGAGGCATCTGCAAGAAATGACCAGGAAAAAGAATCTCAAACAACGATGCACGCAAAACTGCATTGTGCAACATGACTGCTTTGTTTTTTGTTTAAGAAGGGGGTGGGGGGAGTGGTTATTGCTTTGCAATCCCCAAAATTTGCCAGATCTCCCTCCTTGTGAATTGTTTTGTTCCCAATATTAAAATTGAGAATGATGGGAAGACTGCTAGTTTGAGAGAAATTCAAGAAAAAAATCACAAGCGGCTCTAAACATGGTAAGAAAAGATGAGTGCAGGAAATGTCCCAACGCCTCTTCCACCCCTGGCTACAAGTTGCATTTCTGGTTTATTATGTCCACTTTTGGTTTTTTTTTTTCCCCCCACCCCAACCCACACCTACAAGCATTTAACTAACAATTAAGTAAAAAATGCATATATTTTGCATGTTGTGAGACAACAAATGGATCCTGGACATGTGCATCATATAACAAAGTAACCAGTTTTTTTGTTTTTTTAATGGATGTTTCTTATTGTTGTACAGTATTGGTCACCAATGGCTTGTATTGTATCAAACTTTTTTCTTAAATGTCAGATTTTGCTTTTGAGTGTGTATATTGATCGTTTCCTACAGTGACACACTATTCAACATTAGAAGACAATATTTGCTACAGAACAGTGTCATTTGATAGAATATACCTTTGCTGCACACAAAGTGTGGACTTCTGAAATTTATTACATTTGGGCGTTAAGTGTTTAGTTATAAAATAAATAAACAGGCCAAGTGCCTGGTAATCTTTCACTCTTGTGAAAAACTGCTCCAAGACCAGTCTGATCTTGAAGAGTAAGAGTTGTCTATGAGTAGCTAAATGTTTGAATATTTAAGACCATATGGTACACTTTTGTCATTTTAGATGGAAGAAAACAAATGTATAAACTAGTTGAGTAAATTTAATAAGTATATTTAAATTACATGACTGCACACCACCTTTTTAGAACTGCAGTTTGGCTTGAATTGTAAGCTTTTCGCATTGGTCAGTATTGAATTTGTAGTCTTCACATTCTTCATTGGTCATGTTAGAAGAGAACTATCTTTGTTTTTACATATTTAATGAATGCTTATTTGAAATCTTTTGACACAGAGAAAGCTGTTCATGATACTTTATAAAATAACCAAATAATAAAGTCTGTTTTATTATTTGCACCCAAAAGTAAGTTAGGCTAGCATCCAACTTAAGAGAAGCTTAGTATCGGTACTTACCAGGTAGTACTGAATAATGTTTTGACTTTGTGTAAAATTTTCCATTAAAACTGATGTATACTAGCCACAATTATTAATGAGAGATTAGCATCCCTGTATATGTTCATGTTGTACTGTTAGGGTTAAGGTTTTTTAGCTTTTTATTTTGTAACCCTTTCCATTTTTCAGATGACTGGCATTCCCATGAACTGCTCAATCCGACTGCAGCTAAGCTTGTATATAAAGAAAGTCAGTGGCATTAGGTAAGGAAGCAGGCAATTTATTTCTTCACCTAACTTCTACCACCTTAGTACATTTTACTTTTGTGTACAGGTTTATTTTATAAGCAAATTTCGTGATTTTTTTTTTTTTTTTTTTCTTTTCAGATGGCATAATAAGAATCTTAGTCTGTCTTAAATATGCCTGACATTGGTCATTGGTTTTTAAAAGAAAACTTATTTATTGTGTGGTCTTAAAGACTTATTTACCTCCATCTCCAAATATCTGTCACTTTATGCTAGTCCTTGCATTCTAGAGTGTCTGTAATTCACAATACTTTGTTATAGGAGTGACTCTGATCAAGTAACTTTTGGACAAAAGAGCTCATATTGCAATACAACTGTGTGTGTGTGTGTGTGTGTGTGTGTATATTATATATATATATATATATATATATATATAAAAATTTGTTTTGTCTTTATTTTTTATCCTAATTGACCTCTTCCCTGTGTTATTCTACAGTTTGACAGCTAAGATTGCCCCTGTTGTCCTTCCTATGATCTGGTTTGCTGAGGTACGTTTTTAGTGTTTGTGCTTTAAACTAAAGCTTTCAGTGATGAAGACACAAGTGTAACCTATTAAGGTTTATTAATGGCTCATTACACAGGTTGACTTAGAGAGTTGAAAGCTTGCTTTGAAACCTCTTCATTTGATTTCTCCTCCAAGTTACCTTTACCTCTTTATACAGTTGAGTATGTTCCTGCTGTTTGAGTTATGCAGTCAGTTTTCATTGCTCTTTTCCAGAGTGGTTACATTGATGGACCAGTCCTGACAACTTTCTACAACAACTTGGTGCTCATTCCGTTTATTTTGCAAACTCTTCAGTACATGCTGCCTGTAGTTGGGATCCTGCTACTAGTCCTCTCTTTAATTCTGGGACTCTATGATAAGGTAGGATGGAATGACCTGGGGAGAGCATTTGTTGGATAAGGCAGATAATGAAGTATGGGTGAATTTGACAGTAATTAGAATGAACAAAAAGGAGTGATCTGAAAAGTGTTTTTAAGGTTTGTTGGTCAGCCATTGTAAAGCTTGCAAGTGTGAATTGAAAATTCTTGCGATAGGTCAGAGTTGCAATAATTTATTTGTTGTTAATAGCTAATTGCAGTTTGGTAACAGGCGTAATGGCTGTGATAAGGGAAGGTTAGGATTAGGCTTTATGAATGGGGAGGACTGGTGATTAGAGAAGATGGATGGACGGATAATGACTATGGAGGGTGGTGTAACCACTCACTGCAGTAGTTAAGATAATGGGTGGCCAGTGTGCATAAAATGGAAGGCATCAATTTGTGCACACTTACAGTTGAATAATGTGGGTGTTCATGTGTGTCACTGTAGATAGATTATTAATGGGGTTGCTTGGGTAGTGCTACAGCTACTGGCTTTGTGTTACTGGGGGTAGAGCTTGAAGGAATTTATGGATGCAAACCTTAAAAGTCTTGTCATTTATTTTTGTTGTGCTAATTTTCATATGTTGGATATAGGTAGCTGACCTTTAACTTAAGATGGTTTTGAGTTTTTAGTTTAAATTGTAACTTTTTGTTTGTTACAATACTACCATACAAAGATATAAACTTTTGAGTACTGTAACACCTTACTAATTCTATTAACTGGCTGTGTTCTTATTTAGCTCTAATTCAGGTGACTTCCTTCTGTCCCTGCATGATTCAAATCTAACAGTGAAATATATATTTACTTTTTTATAAAAATCTGTGCAGGTATTAGCAGGTTAGTGTGGTGGCTGGAGTCCATTCTAACTGTCATCAGTTAGTTCAAAGTTTTCAGTGCACTGTATTTAAAGTATATGGAAAAATGGTGCATGCCACATTGATAATGCATGCTTCTGTATATAAAATACACAATATATTTTAATGATTTGGTAAAATACCAAAATTAGCTTTTGAATTTTAGTAAGTGAAGTAAATGGCAATAACACATTTAGAATTAGACTGAATCCTTGTAAAGTCCCAGCAAAGTAGATTTTCATTCATTGTTTTTATCAGTTTTATTGTGTGAAAAGACTTGTAGCTTTTTAATCCTACAAGATTAACAATTGGGGTGTGTTGCCAGCAATCTTAATCATTTTCATCTTGTTGATAAGTCTATTTCACACGTGGACAAAATTGTTGGTACCCTTCAGTCAATGAAAGAAAAACTCAAAATGGTCACAGAAATAACTTTAATCTGACAAAAGTAATAATAAATAAAAATTCTATGAAATTTAACTAATAAAAGTCAGACATTGCTTTTCAACCATGCTTCAACAGAAAATGATGGTACCCCTAGAAAAGACTGAAAATGTGACCAAAGGGACATTTTAATCCAAGGTGTGTCCACTAATTAGCATCACAGGTGTCTACAATCTTGTAATCAGTCAGTGGACCTATATATAGGGCTCCAGGTAGTCACTGTGTTTGGTGACATGGTGTGTACCACACTCAACATGGACCAGAGGAAGTGAAGGAAAGAGTTGTCTCAGGAGATTAGAAAGAAAATTATAGACAAGCATGTCAAAGGTAAAGGCTATAAGACCATCTCGAAGCAGCTTGATGTTCCTGTGACTACAGTTGCACATATTATTCAGAAATTTAAGATCCATAGGACTGTAGCCAACCTCCCCGGACATGGCCGCAGGAGGAAAATTGATGACAAATCAAAGAGACGGATAATACGAATGGTAACAAAAGAGCCCAGAAAAACTTCTAAAGAGATCCAAGGTGAACTTCAAGCTCAAGGAACATCAGTGTCAGATCGCACCATCCGTCGTTGTTTGAGCCAAAGTGGACTTCATGGGAGACGACCAAGGAGGACACCATTTTTGAAAACAAATCATAAAAAAGCCAGACTGGAATTTGCCAAACTACATATGGACAAGCCACAAAGATTCTGGGAGAATGTCCTATGGACAGATGAGACAAAAATTGAACTTTTTGCCAAGGCACATCAGCTCTATGTTCACAGACGGAAAAATGAAGCATATCAAGAAAAGAACACTGTCCCTTCTGTGAAACATGGAGGAGGCTCTGTTATGTTCTGGGGCTGCTTTGCTGCATCTGGCACAGGGTGTCTTGAATCTGTGCAGGGTACAATGAAATCTCAAGACTATCAAGGGATTCTAGAGAGAAATGTGCTGGCCAGTGTCAGAAAGCTTGGTCTCAGTCGCAGGTCATGGGTCTTGCAACAGGACAATGACCCAAAACACACAGCTAAAAACACCCAAGAATGGCTAAGAGGAAAACATTGGACTATTCTAAAGTGGCCTTCTATGAGCCCTGACCTCAATCCTATTGAGCATCTTTGGAAAGAGCTGAAACATGCCGTCTGGAAAAGGCACCCTTCAAACCTGAGACAACTGGAGCAGTTTGCTCATGAGGAGTGGGCCAAAATACCTGCTGAGAAGTGTAGAAGTCTCATTGACTGTTACAGGAATCGTTTGATTGCAGTGATTGCCTCAAAAGGTTGTGCAACAAAATATTAAGTTAGGGGTACCATCATTTTTGTCCAGGCCTGTTTCATGATTTTTATTTTTTTAAATAATTCTGTTGAAGCATGGTTGAAAATCAATGTCTGACTTTCATTGGTTAAATTTCATAGAATTTTTATTTATTATTACTTTTGTCAGATTAAAGTTATTTCTGTGACCATTGTGAGTTTTTCTTTCATTGACTGAAGGGTACCAACAATTTTGTCCACGTGTGTATATAAGCCAACAGCCCTTTGGGCTTACTAAAGGGTTCATAGCTGGAGTATAGTGTAGTGCCCATTTGGCTTTGGAAAAAATGCTTTATAAGATAGACCAGCTCACCTGACTTCCCTTTGAAAACATCCCTGTGAATCCATGCAAGCTCAGGATGAACTTGCCCTTCCGTAATTTAGTACTCGCTTATCTACGTTTTTCCGTGCTACCCTTTTATGCTGTTCAAATTTTTCTGTCCACCTTACAAAATTAAGTGCCTGTAAAACTATGTGGGATACATTGCCGCCTCTAAAACCATGTTTGTCATTTGAATGGATGCGCATTTCACTGGGACTAACAGACGTTAACCTTTCTAAGGAACCTGCTGATGTTTCTTTTTGAAAACTGACCCACTAGGACACTCTGACCCCTGTAACAAGGTGTCATTGGGGAAGGGTTATTAAATGGTTAAGTTAAAAAAAAAAAAAAAATAAATAAAAATTCTGGTCATAATGCACAGATACACAAGTGCAGAATACAAGTCTTATGTCCAGTGAATCCAATGTTCATCTTTAAGGCTTTAGATTACACTTTGTCCCCAAGGGGAAATATTTTTTATAATTGGAAAGGGTTTAATAAGACTGCTGGGTGCTTTAATTCCAGGATATACTGACAGACTATTCTTTATGTAGATTGCCAGAACTGCAGTTTTAGTTTTAAATTGTCTTGTCCATAGGAATTTTAATTTAGAGAGGAAAGCCCCAGGCCCAGCTTAATTTGCCATGTGCTTTGACTACAAGACAGTGTGCAGACCAGAATATAGCTGTGGAGCATCTGATGATCTTTAACCAATAGCAAACCACAAGCAGTCTCAGTCTGTAGCTGAAGGAACTAAATTTCAAAATCCACCAAAAGTACATTTCATAGGAAATAATCTACACAAGGACCATGTAAAAATGTCTTGTGTAACATTGGTTATTTTGTAAAAGAGGGAGAGCCCTAGTGCAGTAATTGTGCCGTTTGCTAGTCTCGCCTACCTAGATCCACAGTACTGTGCTTGAGGCGTGCACTGCTGTGTAGTCTGCATGTTCTCTGCTTTTGTGGGTAGCCATTCTGACCGGGAAGCACACCCATTTTAAATGTAATTTGTTTCCCAGGCAGTAAGTGGCTATAAGTTTGCAATTTATGTAAAATTTAAATCTGTTGTGCTGTATTGTAGCAGATGATTATAGCAGAGGGATCACAATCTGATACTGGCACAAACATGTGTTGCTGTAGGGACTGCATGTTAAGATGGTAAAAACATGTGCACACAATTTTCTTCTCAAAGCTAACACTGGCTTGCCTAAGTTTTCCTTATTATATTAGTAACTATTCACACTTGCACATACATTTTACAGACAAGTTCTGTGGACCTCAAAATGTTAAACAAAAAAAAAAAAAAAAAAAGTTTAGCTGGTCCATTCACACAGCCTTAAAGGGATGCACATCCTGAAAGAATGTGTAGCTCAAGTAGAACCAAATAAATAGACCTCTATTGCTCTGCAGCGTATTCATAAGTCATCAGATGAGGCTTTGCTTACTTTTATGCCCCTTCCAAGCCTATTCATTCCACTCTAGATTTTGAAATGCTTCCTGAAACTGAAACTCTTTGTGAAAAATATACATGTCTTGCCTTGGAGAATAGTAGGTTTTATTCTGAAAGTTTGAGCCTGCAAGTTTTGTTTTTGGGTAAGGCTGTTATTGAAGTAGACTTAATAAATCTAAACTTCATTTACTTTACATGGGCAGTATACTGTATTTAACCAATTTAGTGGATCTTTTACTCTGCAAAAGTGACATTCCTCATGTACAACAGGGGATTAATTTTTATTTCTTACATCCTCTGAGGAGCCTAATAGTAAAGTGAGCATGTGTGCAAATACATTTCCCAAGTTAAGGTGCAAACCCAACTTCAAAACCAGAATAATTCTTTTAAACATGATGGGTAAATAAACTGCACATTATTTAGAGAATTGGGCTGAAACAGCACTTAAATATCCCTTTAACCCCATCAGTTTTTCCCCTCAGAAGTAGCTAAGGGCAATAGCAACGTTGCTTAAGATTTTTAAATAGCAATGCTGTCCCACTCTTAAGCGTAGTGCATATTTTCCTCATACATGAAGATTAAAATCCTTTTTTATTAGGTCTGCATGGAAACTGTTGTCATTAATTGTGGCAGGTAGTTGTTTGGATATGAGATGTGTGCATTTTGCTGCTTCACGTCTATCTTTCATGGTAGTCCTTCTCCGTGTAGCAAGCCCCAAATTTGGGGAAAAACCTATTTGAAAGTCTGTGCTATACATAATTTGAAAACTGAGCTACAGCAAGGAAAGTGATACTTTTAGCAATGATTATTTAAAGCTCTAACAGAGCTACACAAATTATTGAATATTCTAAGTTAACAGATGCATCATGTTCTTAAGTTTGCTAATTGAACACCATTCCATTAAAAGTACAAAAGTTACTTCCTTAAGTGCACAGATCTCCCATCCCAGGCAGGTTACATTCATTGGTGACTCTCAGTTGACTCTGTGTGTGAGATTATGTCCTATGAAATGGTGCCACATCCAGGGTGGAAACTTTAAAAAGTTCTGAATACATTTGTAAGGCACTGTTCTGCTAATTTCACTGTCTAGCTGAATATTATACAAGATTACATAAATCATGAAGTACTAGGGTGTTGCATCATGTTAGCCATTGTGAATTTAGTGAAAAGTCAAGCAAAATGACACCTTTTACTAAATAAAAAGATGACAATATTCAAGCTTTCAAGGCAACTCAGGATATGTCATGTTTCAGTGCACCATATCTAAAATGCTTATGACTGGCTAAACGGCAAAGCCTTCACAAACGTGCCAACTAAACAGGCTTCATATATTGGTATGTGTGTTTCCTGTAGCACAACTGATGGTCAAAATATTGTTTAATTATTCAGAAGTCGCATTCTTTACTTAAACATTTATTTGACCCATCACATCGAATGAACAGTTATATATTGTGTATTTCAAAACAAAATTTTAAATAGGAACTTGATTGATCTGAAAGTTGGAGAGAGATTAAAGCACAATCATACTAGTGATCGCCTCCCCCCTCTCTTTCTCAACTGACAATTTTTGCATGAAATAAAATTGATTAATAAAATCAAGGCAATTATATAAAACTTAAATCAGATCAACTAAGTGAAACTTTTAATGTCATTAACACCTTAACAAAGCTCTAAACCAAAAATGATTATTTTTTATGGCCAGGTCTTTAGTTGTAATTTAAACCACTCGAGTGCAAATGAGCCAAAACAGGTCGAAAGCAACAGCCCAAGTGAGAAGCTTACAAACAATGCAGTGATACATGAAGTCCATTTCTAGATGGGTAAGCGCTTTGTACAAGTTCTATTTTTTTTTTCTGTCTCTGTTTTATTTTTGGGACCAGCCGTGTGAGTGCTCTGCTCTGTATATGTCAAATTATACCATAGTGTAATTTAATTTTTACTTGTTGTTAATTAAGTGACCATTTTTCTAGTCACCAAAGTATGACTCACTGGCAGGTTATTTTTATTTTTTAATACATCAAAAAATTAATTTTAGTGGGCTATAAAGCAGTTAGTTTTTAAAATTTTCTAATAGAACAGCATCCAATAACGACTGATTTAACCCTATTTCAACCAGTGGGCTACCTGGTTGCATTAGAGAAATATTACATGGAAACAAGGCTATAAAATTTACTCTAGTATTTGCTATAATTGTCCCTTTTTCAGCTATAAATACTGTACTTTGATACTATACACCTCCTCTAGTATAATATAAAATTCCTGGATAGGTAGAGCCACGTCTGTGCAAAAAAAAAAAAGACCCGACAGAAAACCAGAAAGTACTTATGGAGCCAGTGGCTGTGGGACTCCTAAAACAAACTCCCCAGCACTGCTCCATCAGTTCTGTCTGAATGACCCTTAAGTCTCCTTCTGCTTTCAGCATTCCTGGTCTCAAATAATTGCTTAATGTATGCCACACATCTAAAAGTGTGGCCTTTTTCCCTTCCAGAAAGAACTCTCGCTCTGGCTAGCACCCTCAAGATTCTTCCTGGAGACAGCTGGGAGAGATAAATGAACACTCTGACAGTGTCATATTTTGTGAAAGCAGATCCACAACACTGTCTTTTCTTATTTAAACACTTATATATGCATTTAAGTGAAATAAACATTTTCTAAAATAATTGTTTTTCTTTATTATAATCTTATCTCTGAAAGAAGATAAAACATGCTGCATGGTTTGGAGATCTAACCCTCCATTTTCCATGTCTTTATGTACGTTAAACGTAAACTAGTGTTTAATCTGTGGTCAAGTTTACCATTGGTCCTTTAATTCATTGTTTAGGCTAAATGGTAATGTGACATCCATTCCATTGATGTGACCTAAACTAAGCCGACATAATCGGCTATCACATATTTGGGTGTTATCTTTTAGCTAGAAACAATATTTAATATTTTGTAAATTTTCTCCTGTCCATATGATGATAGAACTGTGCCCTAAATCAAGAATTCAAGATTATTTTATGAACAACACCCCTGCCATTTGGGTGCAAAGGAAAGGCAAAGTCACACTTCTCACCAACATATTATAGTGGCATTTGGAATGACCTGCCATGCTCAGTTTGCAGACAGGAGAAAGTGGAGTTCTGGGTGAAATTCACGTGAACATGCCAGGTGTTAACTTCAGCAAGAAAAAAATGTGGAAATTGTCAGGAAGATATTTTTTGTAGTGGAAGGTTATAAAGTACTTTTCAAAGAAAATAGCAAATTAAAGCAAAGAGGTTGTTTGGCCATGGGATACATAACAGGCCTATTTCCATAGTTGGTTTTATTTTGAGCAACATGTTGTATAAAATGTAGTCATCATAATTGACTTTGGCTTAACTTTGTCTATTAAACTAATTCTGCCATATTGCAACTTTTGTTGTCCAGAAATTCATCAAAGTCTATAACAACCCTGAAGATGAAGACACGGCACCAACAGAGAGAACTGCTCTTTTGCACTAATTCACAAAATGTGTAATGCTATCTATCCTCTTATGAGGAACCAAGCCTTCAGTCACGATTAAGAATACATCAGGGGAGCATCTTATGATGTAATAGATGTGTTCTGTGGATTTTTGACTAGGCCGACCTTCCATCTGGGGAGTCTAGTGTACTCATACTTCGCCAAAGGGCATGAAAATGTATTAACATGAAAAACAATTGCCAAAAATTACATAACATGACTAAAATGAAAACCATTAAGCACTTATTGTATATGATAAAGTTGCGTTCTACTTATTTTCTGAGGCTGACACTGTTTCTACTAATATTTAGGATGGGGAGGAAATAAAAAGCAGTTTTACCATCATTAATAAAATTATGTGCAAATACCTCCCCTCCAATCTAGAATATCTGTTTAATGGAACTGAACATGTAAAATGTGGGATTCTTAATTCATACCTCCCAAATATTTTGGGATTCTAAAGGCACTTCTGACATTGTTTACCAACACTAAGGAGGAAGATTGACTTTTCCATGGAGCACTGCTTGAGGAAAATCTAAACAGTCTGCAAATGTGTAAAGACTTCCTATTCTCTGTAAAAATTGGGCAATGGATTGTGTTCTCTCTGCTAACTGTAGGATGGACAATCAGTGCACTTGTTGAATGCTTGGATGCTATCTCTACAGAATTACAGAAGTACTGTTGGGCAAATGAGGAGCTTAGCCTAGTAACTGCATCAAAAAACACTGCCACCTTAACCTCTGTCATCACAGTAGCTGAAGTATAAATGAATGATTATAAGCATTATCAGGCTCAAAGACGAAAGCAGGGCTCTGCAGTATTAGGATTTTAATAACTTTTCATCAAAAGGGACAGAACATCCTGCACAAATGCCACTTCCCTTAATGTCTTAACAGCAACACTTTAACCAGTCCATGTTTGAATCAAGCCTTCTTGAAAAGCAAAAATTTAATCAACGGGGAGGAATAGGTTTCAGTTGTGTTCTCATTGCTTTAAAATTAGAAAATTATACATATACCAAGTATTTTAATATCACACATGAAACCTGGCATACACAGTCATATGAAAAAGTTTGGGAACCCCTCTCAGTCTGCATAATAATTTACTCTCAACAAAAAAGATAACTGTGGTATGTCTTTCATTTCCTAGGAACATCTGAGTACTGGGGTGTGTTCCGAACAAAGATTTTAAATGAAGCAGTATTGAGTTGTATGAAATTAAATCAAATGTGAAAAACTGGCTGTGCAAAAATGTGGGTCCCCTTGTAATTTTGCTGATTTGAATGCATGTAACTGCTCAATACAGAGTACTTGCAACACCAAATTGGTTAGATTAGCTCGTTAAGCCTAGAACTTCATAGATAGGTGTGTCCAATCATGAGCAAAGTTATTTAAGGTGGTCAAGTGCAAGCTGCGCTTCCCTTTGACTCTCCTCTGAAAAGTGACAGACGGCATGGGATCCTCAAAGCAACTCTCAAAAGATCTGAAAACAAAGATTGTTCAGTATCATGGTTTAGGGGAAGGCTACAAAAAGCTATCTCAGAGGCTTAAACTGTCAGTTTCAACTGTAAGGAATGTAATCAGGAAATGGAAGGCCACAGCCACAACTGCTGTTAGACACAGGTCTGGCAGGCCAAGAAAGATACAAGAGCGGCATATGCACAGGATTGTGAGAATGGATACAGACAACCCACAGATCACCTCCAAAGACCTGCAAGAACATCTTGCTGCAGATGGTGTATCTGTACATTGTTCTACAATTAAGGGCAATTTGCACAAAGAACATCTGTATGGCAGGGTGATAAGAAAGAAGCCCTTTCTGAACTCACGCCACAAACAAAGTCGCTTGTTGTATGCAAATGCTCATTTACACAAGCCAGATTAATTTTGGAACAAAGTGCTTTGGACTGATGAGACAAAAATTCATTATTTGGTTTTAACAAAAAGTGCTTTGCATGGCATAATAACACTGCATTCCAAGAAAAACACCTGCTGCCTACTGTCAAATTTGGTGGAGGTTCCATCATGCTGTGGGGCTAGTTCCGGGACTGGGGCCCTTGTTAAAGTCGACGGTCGGATAAATTCAATATCAACAAATTCTTCAGGACAATGTTCAAGCAGATATTCCAACAAGACAATGACCCAAACCACAATTTCAAATCTACAGAGGCATTCATACAGAGGGAGAAGTACAATGTTCTAGAATGGCGGTCACAGTCCCCTGAATTGAGCATCATCGAAAATCTATGGGATGATTTGAAACAGGCTGTCCATGCTGGGCAGCCATCAAATTTAACTGAACTGGAGAGATTTTGTATGGAAGAATTGTCAAAAATACCTCCCTCCAGAATCCAGATACTCAAAGGCTACAGGAGGCATCTAGAGGCTGTTATATTTGCAAAATTAGGCTCAACTAAGTATTGTTGGGGTGCCCAAATGTATGCACCTGTCTAATTTTGTTATGATGCATAGTGCATATTTTCTGTTAATCCGATAAACGTAATGTCACTACTGAAATACTACTGTTTCCATAAGGCACGTCATATATTAAAAGGAAGTTGCTACTTTGAAAGCTCAGCCAATGATAAACAAAAATCCAAAGAATTAAGAGGAGTTTACAAACTTTTTCACATGACTGTACTGTACTATTATTGTTAATGAAGCTCTAGTGCAAGGTTGTTAGCCCTATAGATTGTGGACTTTTTCCAGCACCTTTCCTAGGTTTAATTCCAACTGCAAACAAAATTCACATAATTAAACTCGTTTGAGTTGTTGATGTTTGTGTCGGCAAGTTTACATTGCACCTCTGAAATGCTACACATTCTCAACACAGCCCATCTAAGCATCTTTACAGGCATTATGTATTGCAATCCACCATTAAGTTCTCTAGAAAAACACACAGCTGCTAACTGTACCATGTAGTGCATTATTTTTCTCTGCCGCAACTGTTCATCATGTGCTGTATAAGCAGGTAGAAACATGTAAAGGAGACATATAGCTGGGCATTGTGGTAGGGGAGACTGGCAGCCTCAGTGAAGAAATTAGAGCCAGAGGGACCAGTATTTCCTTCAGCTCTCTATGGACAATGGTGCATGCCACTACTCTTAGTAACATTTCATTATTTTATTGAAGCAAAATCTAATTTGCCGCTACATTGAATGTGTTATATACAGATCACATGGCTATGGCTTCCCTTAGCTCATCAAAACAAGTTTTTCTCACTTAAAATAACATGTAATTATCAGTTCCAAAAGTTAGCTTAGAGTCAATAATACATGTAATACAAAGACAGAAAAAAACAGGAATTAGAAAAGTTGTAAAAATGTGTTAATTTGAGTGGCTGCACTCATACAAAACCAGGTCATTTACGTGACCAAAACACACCATGACTAGAGGAAAAGAGACCTCACAGAACACCAGGAAGTGGGGTAGTGAGAGCCCACATATCTTAAGAAAATCTCAAAAGTTATGAGCTACATTGGGTCCTATTGAGGCAAATAACGTACAAATGGAGAGCACTGGACATGACCGCAACCTTAGCTTGATGTGGATGCATTTCCAAAACCTCTCCAAGATCAAGCAGATTAAAAAATGGGTAGAAGCTAACCCAAACATAAATCTAGAGAATTGCAGACCTCCATGATGATGATTCAAAATGGAATGCGTTGTAGGGTGGCCAGAAAAAAGCTACTGTTTAAAAAAAAAAAAACACACAAAACACTGTTCTTCTTAAGACTGCCACAGGACACCAGAACAAACCTGATTTTGTGGAAACACATTTTTTGGATAGATGTATCCACAATTGACCTTTTTGGTCACAAATGAGCAATGTTTGGACAAGACTGCCTCTCACAAAAATAACCTTGGCACAACAGTCATGCCTGATGGTCAAAATGTCAAGATCAGGGGTTGTGTTTCCTCCTTTGGAACAGGACAGCACATTATTGAAGAAACCATGAATTCTGAGGTATACCTTCAGATTGATAAAGGGACTAAAATGTGTCTTTGACCTGATGACAATGACAGCATACATGCAAAAATACCAAAGAATTGCTCAGGAGAAAGTCTCATGCAAAGTTCTGACCTAACTCAACTAAGATGGATTTCCATCAAGGCAAATGTCCGAGACTGTTGCTGTAAGAGATGATTACTCCCAAGTTACTCAGGCTGAGGTGACGTAACGGTTTTACATGTTTTTGCATACATGCAATCTAATTTTTCCAATAACTTTTGTTAAATAAACAATGGTAATACATTTTTATTTTGTGTGCCATTCATTTATTTGGAATGTCATTATGGTCATTAACCGTGACGGGTTACATCTGAACCGGAGGGGCATGTGTAGGCTAGTCGAGGATTGTTTAAACTAGGGAATGGGGGGGCAGGGAGTTTAGGACAGGCCAGATTTAGATCTATACATGGAAGAACAAACAATGGTGTAGAACAAACAATGGTGTAGAAATAAAAATGCATAGTAATGTAAATTCTAAGCAAACACGTAAATGTAGAAGGATTAACACATTAAAATATCTTGCCTTAATGCTAGAAGTATCAAAAATAAGGTAAGTGAGTTGGAGTTGTATGTAGCAGAGCATAATTATGATATTATAGCAATAACGGAAACCTGGCTAAATAACAAAGATGGAGATGAGTGTAACATAGAGGGATACACATTTTTGTAGGAAGGATAGA
Source organism: Polypterus bichir lapradei (assembly GCA_026402145.1). NCBI lineage: Eukaryota > Metazoa > Chordata > Cladistia > Polypteriformes > Polypteridae > Polypterus > Polypterus bichir. Next base: position 17,861,596 of record JANRMT010062838.1, on the reverse strand, counting down.
CAGAACAGAAAAGGAGGAGGGGTTGCTGTTTATGCCAAACAGGGTTTAAATGTAAGACCTCTTCAGTTGGATGATGATCCCCATCTTAGTGAGGACATGTGGCTTCGCCTGGAAAATATTAGAGAAAGAGGTCTTATTTTAGGAGTGTGTTATAGACCACCCAATTCAGACAGTAATTTCAACACACATCTTTTTAGTAATATCAAAAAGGCAAGTTTACAGGGGGATATTATAGTCATGGGGGACTTTAATTACCCAAATATTAACTGGGATAACCGTGCAGATGGAGGAGCACAAGAGCAGGAGTTTTTAGAAATAATCAGCGACTGTTTTTTTAACACAGCATGTTAGAGCACCAACACGGGGTGAAGCCTGTCTGGATTTAGTATTCTGCAATAATCAGGATAGAATTGAGGGTGTAGAGGTGATTGAACCACTAGGGTCATGTGACCATAATGTAATACAATTCTCAGTATTTTGTAAGAGTACAGATGCAAAGACTAAAATTGTTAAGCTGAACTTTGGTAGGGCTAATTTTGAGCAGATGCGACAAAGTCTAAGTAGGATAGACTGGGATAAGCTTTTAAATGTGGAGACAGTCAAGGAGCAGTGGAACAGGTTTAAAAATGTTTTACATGTAATGCAGGACAGATACATACCTAAATTTGGAATTAATAGGAAACTAAAAAATACTCCAAGATTTAAAAAAGTTGCAAAGGAAAAAACTGCTGCATAAGGCATATAAGACTAATGACTGCAAAGTGAACTGTAGCGCGTATGAGAACATGAGGGCAACCATTAAGAAGGATATCAGGGAGGCTAAAAGACAGTTGGAGAGGAATATAGCAGATAAGGCGAAAGAAGACCCCATGAGATTCTTTCAGTATTTTAGTAGTAAAAGAACAGTTAAGGAGGAGGTCAAGTGCATCAGAAATAGTAAAGGGGAATTAAAAGATACAGACAGTGAAATAGCAGATGCCCTAAACTTACATTTTTCTGAGGTGTTTACAAGTGAGCAAGTTGATAACCTCCCAGAGGTAAACGCAACTAAGGAGGTACTGAGGGATTTGGAAATTGTAGAGGGAGAAGTGCTGCTCAGATTAAATAAGATGAAATCAAACAAATCACCAGGTCCAGATAATATTTATCCTCATGTTCTTAAGGAGGCTAGCGAGTACAGATATATACCCTTGACACATATTTTTAGGAAATCATTGAGCACTGGAGAGATTCCGAAGGACTGGAAAATGGCAAATATTATCCCATTATATAAAAAGGGTGACAGGGCAGATCCAAGCAACTATAGGCCAGTAAGCTTAACATGCATCACAGGAAAATTAATGGAAGGAATTATTAAGGATAAGATTGAGCAACACATGGCAAGGACTGGAGTTATTCTGAACAGTCAGCATGGGTTCAGAAGAGGGAGGTCTTGTTTTAATAACATGTTGGAATTCTATGAGGTTGCAACAAAAGCATATGATCAAAGTGGAGCTAATGATCTCATCTATCTGGACTTTCAGAAAGCATTTGATAAGGTGCCACATGAGAGGTTGGGCATCAAGTTAAAAGAAGTGGGAGTTCAGGGTGATGTTTTTAGATGGGTGCAGAATTGGCTCAGACACAGGAAGCAGAGGGTGATGGTGCGAGGAACCTCATCAGAACTGGCCGATGTTAAGAGTGGTGTTCCACAGGGGTCAGTGCTAGGCCCGCTGCTATTTTTAATATATATATATATATATATATATATATATATATATATATAAATGATTTAAACAGGAATATAAGTAAAAAGCTGGTTAAGTTTGCAGATGATACCAAGATAGGTGGATTGGCAGATAATTGGGAATCTGTTATATCATTACAGAAGGACTTGGATAGCATACAGGCTTGGGCAGATGAAATTTAATGTCAGTAAATGTAAAGTATTACACATATGAAATAAAAGTATTAGGTTTGAATACACAATGGGCAGTTGGAAAATCGAGAGTACACCTTATGAGAAGGATTTAGGAGTCATTGTGGACTCTAAGCTATCAACTTCCCAACAGTGTTCAGAAGCCATTAAGAAGGCTATCAGAATGTTAGGATATATAGCACGATCTGTGGAGTACAACTCCAAGGAGGTTATGCTCAACCTTTATAATGCACTGGTGAGGCCTCATCTTGAGTACTGTGTGCAGTTTTGGTCTCCAGGCTACAAAAGGTCCAGAGAAGAGCGACTAGGCCGATTCCAGGGCTACAGGGGTTGAATTATGAGGAAAGATTAAAAGAACTGAGCCTTTACAGTTTAAGCAAAAGAAGATTAAGAGGTGACATGACTGAAGTGTTTAAAATTATGAAGGGAATTAGTACAGTGGATCGAGACTTGTATTTTAAAATGAGTTCATCAAGAACACGGGGACACAGTTGGAAACTTGTTGAGGGTAAATTTCGCACAAACATTAGGAAGTTTTCTTTACAAAAAGAACGATAGACACTTGGAATAAGCTACCAAGTAGTGTGGTAGACAGTAAGACGTTAGGGACTTTCAAAACTCGACGATGTTTTCTTGGAGGAAACAAGTGGATAGGACTGGCGAGCTTTGTTGGGCTGAATGGCCTGTTCTCGTCTAGAGTGTTCTAATGTTCATGGTGAATCTGAGTTGTGATAAATATTTCATAAGATTAATTATTAAAATGTAATGTCTAACATTCTAATGTAATATTGTATTATGAATGTGACAATGGAGCAATGAGATTCCTATGCAATGGAATTTCTAAGCATAAGGAGATGAATCAAAGAGAAACGTCCCAGTGGCATATTTGTCCTGAAGTTAGGGTACATTTTATGTCACACAATGCACAAACCTGCTTTATAAGTCACACTTTGGGCAGGTGGAACAAACAAATTGATTACAAAGATGAAGAAGAGTAGCTACTGGCAGCTACTGGGGGGCTTTGCCATTCTTTAAAAGCATAAAATACCTACAATTGTAAAATTCCTAAAGAAAACAAACCTGTAAACATAAAAATGTTACTAAATATCAATATAGCAAAGGTCAATGCATGATACAGTTTTGTCAATATACCACAGCATAGGCTGGCAGGAGAGTGAAAGGGACATTTTATAATGAAACAAGACAAAAGACATGACTCTTAACTGATGTTTTAATAAAACTTTGTTTTATCAAACAAAATATAAACTACTTACTCTATGTCCAAAGTTATAAAAAACAAATACAAACATGTATAAAACAACAATGAGGTAGTCTAACAAAGAACCATGCCTGGGAATCAATTCTTGCAAACACCTAAAGCAATCCTTTCCTAGGATGAATATTCTAAGACATTTTATTACACGGAATCTCATCAGTACTGTACTGATCAACCCATTTAAACACCCAACCTCCTCCTGAAGTTTAAATCCAGGCCAATGGGTTGTTATTCCCATGTTCTACTGTTGGAAGTAAAAAAACATTTGACCAAAAAGTGCCAGATTACAGGTGTTCATTGGACTTGCTGCTTTCCGATTTTTGAACCTGCAGTCAATACAATTTCTGAAATTCACTAGAATCAACTTTGGTTAAAATAATAACACAAACTGTTAAGACATCCATGTCCTGCTTGACACAAAAACTATGGCAGAAATTTAAATTGTAGTTAAACAGACACATTCCAAACAGGAAAATACAAAAGCATATAAAGGAAGTAACCATTATAATAAAGTGTCTGGCACCTGACCATTAAAACCTTAGTACTCTGCCCAAGTTTAGTAAACCCTCACAAGCAAACTGTCACACCTTTAAAACCCAAAAGATCCACCATTTGACTAGTTAGTCACTTTCTAACCCGCTTAGTCCTGAACAGGGTCGCAGAGATCTGCTGGAGCCTATCCCAGCTGGCATAGGGCACAAGGCAGGAACAATCCCTGGATAGGGTGCAAGCCCATCGCAGGATGAACACACACACACAATTAACATTGTCAGTCCACCAAAACTGCATGTCTTTGGACTGTGGGAGGAAACCTGAGCACTCAGAGAAAACCCATGCAGACATGGGGAGAACATGCAAACTCCATGCCCATTTGATTAAAAAACGACAAAAAGAAAAATTACACATTAAACTATTTCTATTCCAAATTACAAAATGTTGAGGCTAAGCACAGGAGCCAGCAGTGATAATAGTGAACTCCAATGTTCATTCTAAAGCAAAGGTTCCCAAGTTTGGCCCTGGGGACCTCCTGTGGGTGCGGGTTTTTGTTCCAACCTATGTTTTCAATTGGACAAGTAGCCTAATTAAGTAACCGGTTACTTTTCCAGTTTCTATGTTTTAGGGTAAATGTAGAAATTACAAAACCAATTTTGGAATTTGTGTTTATTTAAATGTACTAAGCACTTATAGGGGGATAATGTCATTTTTTTAATTATTTTTTCATCCTGATTTTAATTCTGCATTTCCGGGTGTTCTGGATATTTAAGCCATTATTTACCATTAAGCACATTAGTGTTTCCGACACTGAAGTAGTTGTGGCCTTTCCTTATTCAGTGTTGTTTGCCCAAGGGTCTGCTCCGTTTGTTTTTAAATTGTCATTATTATGATACAACGAAGGGAGCAAAATACACAGAAAAAGGCAAAATAATAGGAAAACAACTAAAAATAGGCAAGCCTTTCAAGCTATAACAAATGTAAAAATATGTTTAAATGTCCTAGAACAGCCAAGCAAAATGACACCTTTTATTGGCTAACTAAAAAAAGATATGCAAGCTTTTGAGGGAGCCCGAGTTGCCTGGAAAGCTTGCATATTGTAATCTTTTTAGTTAGCCAATAAAAGGTGTCATTTTGCTTGGCTTTTCTCTACATTCATAATGGCTAACACGGTACAACACCCTAGTACTCTAAATGTCCTATAAATGTAAAAATGCAGAAGAAAACAGACCATCTAATTAAATGAGATGAAAATATTATTAGAATAATTATTAAAATCAGCAATTGTGAAGCTGGTTGGACCAGAAACTACAGTCAAATGGGGTCCCCTGGACTGAGTTTGGGACCCTCTAACCCAAAGGGTAACAGGGTTGTATAACAACCAATCTCTCACTGTGAAGTCAATCCACGCAAAACATCTGCTCAATCACATTTTCTTTTTTAACACTAAATTTGGAATCAAAAAGGAACCAAATGTGAAAGTCATCAAGAAGGGTACTGGAACTTAGGGCAATGGTGAACGGATGTTCTGAATGATCCTGTTCATGTTTGTTTCCTGAAAGACTTTGAAATTATCAGAAAGAACAGGACATAGTGTAAATAACAGTATTATCCCTTTTTCTGCAATGCAAAGTAACACATTTTCCACAAATCTTTAGGCTGTGAACTCGTAACAGCTCAATTCACATTCCCTAAACCATCTAGAAAAGCAAAAATATTCAATGTTTTGTCTTTCAGAATTCAAAATGACTACTGAAGCAGAAAAATAATGACGCTCATACCAAAGCATTAAATTATTAACTTAAAATCAGCATCAACTTAGACTGCCTGCAATAGAGACCCACAGACAACATGGCTCTCAGGGACAGATATTGGATGAGTCCTCCCATTTCACCTCATCCTAGAGTACTACTATTCCATTCAATAAAGCTCACTGCAAACAAAAAGCAGTCTGTTTATCTGCTTTATGCCCATAATCCAAAACCTGTCACTTCATAACGCTTTGTGAAATGATCTTAGTTAATTTAATCCAGTGGACATCGGATGTCTGGTTTCTCATCATTTCTGTTCTGCTGAAGATGCCTCTCACAGTGCTTAATGAATTTTTTTATGATACAGAAAGTCCGGCTGCACACCAAGCAGTGGTAGGTGAGGTTACCATTAGCCTTGCGCATTTGCAACCGAAGCCGCAGTAAGCCAGAATGGCCAATGCAGTTGGTACAAACACTGCACCGGAACGGGCCTTTCATTTCTGCATGGAGTTGCTTGTGGTGGGAAAGTGTGGAAGAATGACGAAATACACGATCACAAAATGGACAAGGGTACTTGCTTCCATTGTCTAAAGAAGCATCATCATCTTTGGGTGTGGTTTTTTGACTGTGGTGCAGCTTCTTGTGATCCAAGAGGTCTTCTGCATGCCAAAAGATACTGTGGCAAATCTGACAAGAGAATTGTTTCCTCTGCAGGGGCTTGGGGTTATTTGTCTCAACCTGATTGCGGTGTTTGAATCGCTTATGGTGAGCGAGGCCTGAGGCATGCCGAAAAGACTTATCACATAATGTGCAGTAAAACCAACCGTAACGCTGTAGCACCTGAACACCATTCCTCTTCACAGTGCTGTGGTGAATCCTCTTGTGGTGAGAAAGGCCTGAAGCATAACTGAACGCCTTTTCGCACTGCAAACAAGCAAATTTTCTCTCACGTGCCATTACCTCTGCACCTTCTATTTCCTCCAGGGTGTGGCATCGGCGTTGGTGAACCTTCAACTGAGAAACAGACATGAAGCTTTCTGAACAGCAAGAACACTTGTGATCAAATTCAGTCTGTGGTACTTCTTTTTCCACAGCAGGATTACAAGACGACTGCTGGTGAAAGAGCAGCCCATCTTTCTTGGAAAAAGCCTTACCACAGGAGGTACAGCAATACAGGTTCTGTCTTATATGCTGATGCTGGTGGATCTGCATATGACTTGCTCTTCTAAAGCATCTCCCACAGTCCAGACAAGTGAAAGGCTTCATGACTAAGTGAACTTCTTTGTGTCTCTGGAGGTGATAGGCTTTGTAGAACGCTTTCCCACAGGAAGAACAAGCATACTTCTTGTCTTTAATTGTATTGCTTAAAGTTGGGCAGGGGGCTACATTTTCAGTGGAGCCAAAACTCTGGTTTTGAGTGCCTGCTCTCAGTTTTTCCTTTCTGTTGGCCCGATTCTGTTGCTCTATCCGTGCCTGTTGAGCTACATGTGTCTGATTATGGACCTGCAAGCTGGAATAAAGCGCAAATGTCATCGGACAAAATGAACATGTGTAAGGTTTATGGACCCCATGCACTCGTCTCCTATGTTTGGCATACTCTGCCAGTCCTCTGATGTTCTTACCACAGTCTTCACACACACAAATGCATTCCGTGAACTGAGATTTTGTCTTTGAAAAATTAAAGGAGTGATGTGGTCTAGAGTGCTGGAATAAAGACGAAGCCCTCTGCATAACACCATTTTTTGTCTTAATGCCAAGATCCATCTTCTCTACCTGCAAATATGAAAAACATGTGTAATATTAAAGAATCTACATAATTCAGAGGGCCTCAAAAACGTTTTGGTGAAATCAACGGAAAGAAATAAATTAAAAGAAAATCTCATGCCAACTTAAAAACATCATCACATTCAAATTACAATAGTCCTTCATCAGGAGATTAATGAAAGGAAGGAGTCCAACTCTGCAGGAGGAGATTTAACAACATTCTTAAATAGTGATTTTAGTTCGGTTGTTCTTGATACAGAAACCCTGATATAGTTCTTGTGAGGTCTGAACTGGGTCCACTGGAGAAACCTTGGGTAAATAGATGAGAAACTCCAGATACCTCAAAATGAGTTCTACTCTATTTCTAGAAGAGGGACTGGAGGTAATCTCAAAAGGACAACGTAAGGGAGGTAAAGTACCAGGGAGCAGAAAAATCTTTTGTGAGGTCAAAAACCCTTCCTGCATACCCTGTCTTTTACAGTCACACGATCACGAGTCACAATAAAACGAAGTCACAAATGGCAGTTCATTTCTTGAAGGCAAAAGACACCCCACCTAGTACTGGGTGCAACTGATAAAAGGGTTGTAACCCTTAAAACTAGGAAAGGAACTTCTGTAGACTGGCAAAATTGCAGTTTATGGGGCTGTGGTACATCCTTATGCAAAACCTGGGGACTCTAGGAACCCAGAATAACTACAAAAGCCCTTGGGGATATCTTAAAATGAGGCTAGCACTCTGGGTTCCCTAGAAAAAGTCTATTTCTTGTGATCTGAGCATGTCTTGTATGTTGTACTACATCCATAGAAATAAAATCTTAAGGATTTTCATTGAAATGTCTGTCTGTGTGTCTGCTAATCACACAAAAACAAATTAACCGATTTTCACAATTTTACATGTGTATTACCATTTGTCCAATTGTCATCAGGCTGCACAAGGGCGACAATATTTTAAAGAGCATGCACAAAATTTTGTAATGGCCAAAGCAGAATCTTACCTAAGACAACTGGTACATACACTTTTATTTTCAATGAATTTGGTTTTGTCATGCAGGATTACAGCTTTGTGTAACAGTATGCCTTTCTATCTCACTGTGGGATGTGTTTAGCCATGTTGAATTTCCAAAAAGGATTTTTTCCAACTGTATTTATACCCGGTCAATGCTGGGTACTTTGGCTAGTCCTAAATATAAATAGGCATTTGTGGCTGGAAAATGCATGTTACTGTGACTGTTACTTGCATGCAGTTCTATATTACTCTGCCAGTAAGGCTCAAAAAAATGGCAGGCATTATAGCCTTAATGTTAATATAGATAGTCCTGTCTACTAATTAACTGAGCAAAACTGCACTAGTTAATTCTGTCTTCCAGAAAATAAGCAAGTATTTGATAAACTAACAGGTGAGACAGCTAAACAAAAATATAAATAAAAGTAATGTTCACTTCAGGTCTGAGTATGTGACACATGTATAGAGAATTTTTCACAGTACTTTGTCACCAGTTAATAAACATAGAAAATTCAGACACTTGCAAAAAACAATTTAAAAAAACATTTACATTTAACATGCATTCAAAAATGGATCGACTACTACAAACATGTGGGAAAACATTCCAAAAAGACTCTGAGAAATCTGTCCATTGACAGACATTCCAAAAAAATTAAGACCATTCAGTTTTTAGTTCTGCAATGGGTCCACTCACTGATCCATCCAGTATTGTGGTTACTTAATCCCACTCAGGGCCATGAGATCACAGACTATTACAGAATAAACCCTGGTAACAAAGCATTGCCTCTTATAAAAAAAAAAAGCTTGTTACAATAATGGACTTTCCAGTCAAGTACATACCCCTTCATTACAGAAGTGTCACGATTCTCAGTTACATTGACCTGCACCAAAATCCCCCACACACAGAAATAACTGGTGTACTTATAGGTTCAGGTGTACTGAATCCACTACAATTTTTTTATAGCATAAGTATTTTTATGCCCAGAATATTATATTTAGTATACTGTATTTGGAACTAAAAACTGTTTTTGAAACAGAAGTTAGTTCTTAATGTTAGTTGAGGTGAAAACATCCCAAAATCACAGAATATCAATTGTAACCCAAACCCATAACATCAGAGGAGATTCCACCAGGATGTTGTGGTGAAAGGCACCCATGTTCCTCTGCCAAGACCTGCAACACCTTCAGAGATCTATGAGAAGGAGGAAAAAGCGGCTACTTTGTGTGGTTTTTTTTAAAAACACATTTAATTGTTTTAAAAATAATTATTACCCCTAATTTTTTTCATTTTAAAGTTTAACCTCTCAAAATCATGATGTGATACGAGCGCATATAGTGATCGCTTAAATTTGTTTTAAATAAACGAAACCATTAATTTATATTTTTTGTGCACCAAGGCAGTTTTTTTGGGGGGGG
>JANRMT010062838.1:17655779-17851576 GCA_026402145.1 Polypterus bichir lapradei | reverse complement strand
CCCTGGAGTCAGTCGACTGTATGAAACAATCTGGAGACACCAATCAACCTAACCACCGCGTTTCCACGTTTCGAGAAACTACGTTAGGGAAACATGGGGGGGGGGGGGGGGCTGGTATGTGCAATCTCGCCGAGACCGAGATTTGAACCCACCATAGCCACCCCATCATTACAAATGCGACAGATTACTGATCATACTTGTCCATTAAGCATTCACATTTACTCCGCCTACCCACTTAAAGAGTACCACGGAGTGCTTAAGGGATTCTCCTCTGGTCCCATCTTTGACTCGTATCCCTTTCCCTCGCTTTAAATTAAGCCCTAATCTTAAGTGAATTGGTTTTCCTGAGAACTGAAGATCGTTCGCTATTTGAAGGGGATCGGTAAAGTACAATAGTATGTTTGCAGGCTTTACTATCGACGGTTCGATATTCCCTTAACCAGACGCGTAATAGAGGGATTCTTTCATTACTGGCTTTGTTTTGCTGTTATTTTTTAGACCTCCAGTCGTGTTTTCTAAACAATGTATCGCATACAATCTGGAAAAACACAGTCTTTACAGTACAGTATTATGTTATGCCATTTATCTTCGAGTAAAACACTTGTACAAAAAACGCTTTCAAAGACAGAAAAAACATCTCGCACATAGTCAGGAAACTCCGACAGAAGCAAACTATAGGTATACGTATTCGTTTATATATATATATTAGTTTTTAATAGACTAAAAACGCATCGCTGCTATAAAACGTCGCGGCTCTTGATGCACTCGAGAAAGCGCCTGCGCACCGCGAAGCTACACAAAGTACAAACATCCACAACGCAAACACGAGGCGCGCGAAGCCACAACAAACGCCGCCTCAGCTGGGCATGTTAATGTCTCAACTCTTCCCCAGAAGCTGCAAAGCCATGCATCGTGCAAACATCTTTATCGGACTTTACTAGGCGGATAAAGTTATTTACAACTCCTTTACCTGCTGCCACTTTGCTTGCGAAACAGGGGCGCTGTACCCGCACGCAGTCGAGCTGCGCAGCTCTCACCACACGTGTGCTGTGCTTCACATCGGCACGTCTACAAAAAATAAAACGACCAAAGACTACATAGACCAGCAGCCTCTGCGTCGCGTTTACCGCGCTCCACCAACGGGCGTGCTTCAAAACTCTTGTAAAGCAGCCGGTCCGCAGATGTTTTCGTCATTTATTACATGTTCCGTATATCGTTCACGTTATAAACAAAAACTACAATAAGCACAACGCGCTAGCAAACAAATAAAACAGACGAAAGTTTCAGACGGACTCTCACCTACCTTCTTGCTCGTTCGGCGCCGTAGCGGCAAGTAGGAGAGGCCGAGTCCGCCGGTCACGTGCCAAAGCGGGTGCACGTCCTGATTGGATGGCGTCTGTTTCCGGTAGGTATTTGATTTTTTTGGACCGCTGGATTTGGAGAAGGACGTCACAGCCCTTCGTCGTGTTGGAGTTGGGAAAAGCTCTCTGATCTGCGGCTCAGCGTTCCCCAGCAGGAGGTACGCACATTTATATGATTGTTCTTTGGTTTAATGGTCGAGCATGTTTTGCGTTTTGTTTCTTAACTTCTTTCTTCCTCTTGTATCAACAAGTCAGCTGCTATTGGGTGTCCCTTATACTAACGGCAATACGCCTATGTAATGGCTCGATGGCATTCTCAGTGTAACTGTCAAGTCAGATGGTTTTTTCTTCTTTTTTAGACATTCGTGTGTGTGGGAGGTTTTATTGTTTGTTTGTCATAATATAAGAATATTTATTGTATTCATAAGAATTACTTATGGACATTGTAAAATTCATTGAGTTTGTTTGTTCCGCTGCACCTGTATGACAAAACCCCCACATACGATACACTGTTAGATTGATCTTGATGTCCAGCCGTGCAAGGCATTGAGCTGTGTGGGATTTCTCTCAATTTTTGTCCTTTTAGACCCAAACAAGCCCTAATTTTAGGCCATTTTGGAATTCATTTTGTGCAGGAAGTTGTACCCTTATGATAAATTTTAAGCCAATAGGTTGTGTATGCCGTATTACCAACCAATGGGATATGAGGAGTCAAAGTGACTCCTTTTCACAAAACCTCGGCGAAATAGAGATCAGTAATGTAGGAACATGGAGTGTCGTTTTATGTTGTTTCGATGTTGTTAGTCATGCATATAATATTTTGGATATTTGATTCTTTACCGGAGGTCCTGAACCTTTAAGAGCCACTCCCAGAAGGTTAAAAATGTTACATTTCAAACAAAAGCATGGGAGGGGTGTCGTTTTAGAGGTCGGTGATTACGAATGTTATGCTCTTTTTCGATTCTTTACTAGGGATTTGGCCCCTAGATAGACCTCTGCCAGAGAGTGATAAAATGACATATTTCTATTTAAAATTGAATGTTTAGACTTTAAACATTTAAACTGAAGTACAGTATGTGTTTTCATATTTGAAATATTTGACGCAACTGTCATTGTTAATTGTGTACTTATACCTCATGAAGGAGGGCTTACACATTCTTTCATTCATTGACATTTTGTAGGTAGGATAAGTAAAGGAGGGTAAATACAATTCTTCTTCAGAGAGAATATATGGGGATGCACCTGTTGCTGGGGTCTGAGGGCGAATAGGTGGGACTGTGTGGTATCAGTGATAATCTCTTTGTATATTTTATTTTGTTTACTGGATTAATGAGTGATTGCTCACAAACGGTAAACCACTAACCTTGGTTACCATCATTGGATATTTATACAGAATGCTTGACTATAGGCAGCTAAGAAGCACTGTGTTGCATTTTTCAAAGTAGAATAGTGTGTGTTTAATTTTACCTCATTTCTCCCCAAAACTGCAACCTTGTATATTTAAGTTAACCTTCGTTGTTGTGAAATTTATATTGCATGCGTATGAAAAAATGGAGTCTTATTTTTTTACTGGAAGACCTGGCACCCTTCAGTTAAGATAGAAGCTCAGTAGTGTTTCCTCCTACTTAAGTTACTTATTGTCCATGTGCTGAATATTTGCCTTTTCTCAGTTTGATTTAGCTTTCTGACCATGTTCACTGAAATCATTGTTCTGTGCAATCTAGTTAGTGCATGTGAATATGTTCAAGTTTATGTGCTCATATATGGTATTTAGGAGTTTCATTGCTATGAAAAAAACTGCATGCTGGTGTAAGTAAAAGTGTGTGTGTTACTGAATGTCGTGGACCATTTGAATATTAGTTAATTTGAGACTACTTGCTTTCAGTCTGCTGCTTCTGTTAACGATTGATGTGGTAGAAGATAAAGCTATGTGAACCAAACCACCCTTTTCCTACACACAACTTCCAGCTCCTCACCAGGACTGTCACTGGGAAGTCCATTTTGGTGTATTACTCCCTCAATTCCAAAGTACTATAGTTGCCTTCCACATTTTATTGATTAACCTTGTTAATAAAGACTTCCCTGTGATATACAGTATTTACAGCATTTTTGGTCAAATGACATCCTCTTTCTCCACCACTACTGTCTTGGCTTTACTATGCTTCTCGACCATTGCAATGACCATTTCTGCAGAAAACAGGCCATTCTTCAAAGGTATTTTTGGCACAATTCCCTTAATGGAAGATGCATCCACCGATTCAACATGCTCACGATTAATGGTTTGTTTTTTTCCTTGCATTTGCTGAAAATGACCTGGTTAATGTCTTTCCCGCCCTTCCTATTTAAATATTCATGAAAAGTATGCACTGTGTCTTTACTTCATTTACTTCATCTAACGCCACTTCACCATATTGTGCTATTATCCCTCAATCAAATCAAGAAACCTCTCTGCTAATATTGCATAAGACTTGATGATTCCTGTCACAGGTGGTGTCCAACAAGTAGGCTGTCAAGTTATTGCTATGTCAAGAACTAAAACTGATCTTCCAGTGGCTCTTTGTTGTTGCTAGAACTAATAAGGTGTTGAACAGTGGTCATTTCAGAATTCATGTCCATGACATTCATCAAGATGTGCAAGAAGCTCTTCCAAATGTGATGCATCTGTCAGGTGTTACTAGGAATCCCTCACTGCCCATTTAATAGTGAAGGCCACCCAGTTGTTATTTCAGCTGATATCCTATTTATCTAAGGTGGCTCATCACAGGGTTCCGTCTGAGTGTATGGAACATAAAGCATCAAATCAGAGGATACTGTTATTGTCTTAATCGGCATTTCATGCACAGTATCTTAGTGAATTGTATTCAGCCTAGTTTTTATTTTATTTATTTTTTTTATTATTATGAACAATCAGTGACTAACACAGAAATCCAACAGGATTTCACTGCTTGGGTTAAATCGGGCAGGTATGTCTCTCGCATTCCTAAAGTGAGTACTGAAATCTCCTAATCTGAGCTACACAGTCAGATTAGATGGTGTGCTTTCATATTCTTAATCAGTTGCCTCAAAGGTAACTACTTCACTGGTGCAAATTGCAGCCGGGGCTCCTGTGTATCTCATCTCCTCTCTATCTTAGTGAACTGGACAACACTTCCTAAAAATCAGTAGTCCCATAACAGAATGTTTTTAATTTTTATTTGAAAGGTTTAATCTGTCCAAACTACTTCAGTTGAGATTGTCACCTAATTTGTGTTGTGCTTAACACCCAATACTTCTTATCTTGGAAGTAGAAATTTTAAATGTTGCCTCAGCGTTGGTGTTTCAGACTGAGCCTGGAATGGCTATATGGGTCACCCAGGTGGTGGACACTTGGTGATCAGCACGCCCTCAATAAATATATCAGTTCAAAAATGATTAAACACTGCTTGAAACAATCATACAGAAGTGGGTGATAAACTGTTTGACACAGTATACCAGATGATATTCTTTGTGTGGTATGAATTAAAAAAAATTCAATATGCTAAAAATTAGGGGAAAACTTAGAACATATTTAAATATGAAACTCACAAAACATATTGTACAGATCATTACCCACACTCCACTAGATTGGTTCAGATCCTGCCTCTCAGGCCACACTCAGTTTGTTCAGCTTAAAACTTTCACATCCTAACCCACCGCTGTTACTTCAGGTGTGCCCCAGGGCTTTGTACTGAGACCCCTCCTTTTCATTATTTACCAACTTCCCCTTGGTAATATTTTTCATAAATATAACATTAGCTTCCACTGATGACACCCAGCTCTATCTCACTAGCAAACCTACTGTTTCCTTTCCACTCTCCTCGCTTATTGATTGCATAGCAGAAATCAAATCCTGGTTTTCTTCAAATTTTCTTAAATTATATAGTGACAAAACTGAGGTTCTCCTCATTGGTACAAAATCAATATTATCCAAAACTGATCATTTTTTCTTTGTTATTAATAATTCCTCTGTCTCCCCTTCCCCACAAGTTAAGAGTCTGGGTGTCACCCTTAACAGTACTTCATCCTTTCAGTCCCACATCAATAACATCTCCCAGTCTGCATATTTCCTCTTGCATAACATTAATTGTATTCGCCCCTCCCTCATTCCCCACACCACTGCTATCCTTGTTCATAGCCTTGTTACTTCTCGTCTGGATTATTGCAGTTTCCTTTTCTTTGGTCTTTCTCGGAAATCTCTTTATAAACTTCAACTGGTCCAGAATTCAGCGGCACGCATCATTACTAGAACCCCCACTATTCACCATATCACTCCCATTTTGCAGCAGCTTCACTGGCTTCCACTTAAGTTCCGCATTCAATTGAAAATTCTTTTGTTAACTTTTAAGGCTATCCACAACCTTGCCCCTCCATATCTGTCTGACCTCCATGTTGCCATTCCCTCCCGTACCCTTAGATTCTCTTCCTCCTTCCACTTGACTGTCCCCTTTGTCCGTCTTACCACTGTGGGGAGCAGAGCATTCAGTTGCTCTGCTCCCCAGCTCTGGAACTTGCTGCCATCTGAGCTTAGACATATTGAATCATTTTCACTTTTCAAATCTAAACTTAAAACTAATTTGTTTAAGACTGCTTTTTTCTTTAATTACAATTGCTCTGTTTGATTTTATTTTTTGTATTTTAGTTTTGTTTATAATGTGTGTTTTATCATATATTCGGTGTTCTTGAGTGTTTAGAAAGGCGCCTACAAATAAGTAAAATGTAGTAGTAGTATTATTATTATTAATTATTATCTGTGCATGGAAATGGGGAATTTTTAATAATACTGCATTACTGAGTTGTGGCCTTATCTACCACTTCTTCTGTAATGTAATGTTGTAGTTGTCATTAATCCACTCTACCATGTGTAATCCTATCAGGTGCACTAATAGGAGGTTGTCTACCATCCTTTTCAGTACATGTTCAATATTCTACATTATTAATTTTTTTATTGTTCATCTAGCTAATTTCTCTTCATGGAGACAATGGAAGAATTTGATAAGGAGTGTCCAATGCTCAAGACTTTTTGTAAGCAGCTCACAGAGGATGAATTTGAAGACCAGACTTTGACCTACACAGAGCAGGCCTTGATAGACCTTTTTCACACCATGGACAAGAACCCTGAGCTGTATGAGAGAGTTATACGAAGAAGGAAGCAAGATGAGTTGGAAAAGTCTGGAGCTGGCAATTGCTTAAAGGTAAGAAAACAGCTTTTTGCTTTCCAAGGCACACAGTTTTTTATTTTTATATAGATTTTTGCTTTTTTATCCTTATGGTAAAAAAAAAATATCAAGAGGTATAATAACCAAACTACAATTCTAGGACCCCTGGCTATCTAATCTATCTAACACCATTTTGTTAGCAATTAAAAAAATACGGCCTTTTTATAATACGTCAGAATAGATGCTTTAGAATGAATTATATCTTAAACTTGAAATGCATTACACAAAAGTAAAATCTGGTTTATCGCACAATTTTAGGACCCAGTCCCATGAAGGTCTGCTTATTTACTTTGATGTTAGTCAACAGGTCTCCTCATCATAGGCAGTTTTTTGTTTTGTTGAACTCCATGGCTTAATCTGTCAACTTTTTCAACCCAACTTGTGTTTGGATTAAGGAGTGTGAGTGTTTTTTCTACAGTGTTTAATAAACCAGCATTCTGTTATAATTATTGACTCCTTGATGTACCCAGCATGCCCTCACTCTAAGCACTTTGAGTGTTAATGATGAAGCACCCCACAGAGGCATCTTATAACTGTACTCATTGTACTTCCATTTTAGTCTGTTCATAGCAAACGGTTATCCTTTTGAAACAAAAAAAATGACAAAATGAGTAACATGAGTGCACCACATCAGCCTACAGTTTTACAAAGTTTTGAACCTTGATTACACTTTTAGATCACTTGTAAAAAAAGGCAAAGTGGCAATCATAATAACATGTACAGTTTTTCTATCTAGTTGATACTTGGCTAGTGATGTGTGGAGGCACTTGGCAAACTACCCTAGCGTGTTGTGTATATATATATATATATATATATACCTGGTTTTTCTGTAATAAAGTCTGAATTTCCTGTGTAGTTTTTTTGTAAAGAGATGTGCTGTCTTCATAACTATTAACCATCTGATTACTGAAGGTTTTTCTGAAGTGTTTTGTTGTTTTCTGCATTGTTTGCACCTCCATCATACGGCTATGCTTGGTTACATTATCCTTGCATCCTACGTGATCATTTTATGTTCACTTCAAGCTCAAGTTTTAATTGAAAACATTCATCATGTAGAGTTAGCAACTTGTGGTCTGTTAATTTTTTTTTTTTTATTTTTATTTTATTTAAAAGAAAAAAATTATACATTAGTGGGTGTCGCAGTGGTAGCGCTGCCTTCTCACAGTAAGGAGACCAGTGTTCACATCCCTGGTACTCGATGCATGGAGTTTGCATGGGTTTCTTCCTGTTGCTCCGGTTTCCTCCCATGGCCCAAAAGCATGCAGGTTTGCAAAACTAAATTGGCCAGGGTGTGTGGTTTGTGTGTGTGTGTGTGTTAGTGTTCACCCTGTTATGGACTGGTGCCTTTTCCAGGATTTGTTCCTGCCTTGTGCCCTATAATATCTGGAATAGGTCCTAACACCCCCTGCCACCCTGTTCAGGACTAAACATGTTAGAAAATGACTGAATTAATGTAAATCAGTCTGCATCTGTCATAGCCTGCGTAAGTACTACATGAATCAAGGTATGATACCAATCTCAAGATTTTCTTATAGACCCTGCCATTTTCATATATCAAGGAATGTTGCCAGAATAAAAGGGGGACTGTAACAAGGAATGATAAATTTAAAGTTTGGAATAGGCTGTGTTCTTTCCATGGAACCCGGTTTCCTCTAGACGTGATGATTAGACTTGAGACACAGATCAACTGTGTTACCAGGTCCCTTCTACTCTGGTTACTCAGTTTGGCCAATAAGGTAGCACTGTGAAGAGTCGTGATTGTTCCAAACATATTGCAGATCTCTGCCCTGACACAATCCTGTCTCTAAGCTCTGCATGGAATTCCTTCAACCTTATGGCTTGAGTTTGCTCTGACATACGTTGCCAACAGTAGGACCTTCTATAGGCAGGTGTGTGCCTTTCCAGATTGGGCCCACTCAATTCGATTGAGCACAGGTGGATTCCAAACAAGGTGCAGATACATCTCAACAGTGATCAATAAAATGAGACATACCTGAGCCAAATTTCAAATGTCATAGCAAAGGGTCTGAATACAATTTTGTCAGTGTCATAGTTCACCTGTTTGTGTTTTCTGGTTTTGCTTTATCAATCTGGTGTATTGAGTGTTTGAAAGGGAAAAATGTATTTGCAGTTATTAGATTGCAAATAACAAAATGTGAAAATTGAAGGGCTCTAAATACTGTACACTCAAGGCTTTTTTTAGGTGTGGGAGGTAAACCACTGTATGTAATGAGAGGGAAATGCACAGAGTGTTCTAGATAGATAGATACTTTATTAATCCCAAGGGGAAAGTCACATAATCCAGCAGCAGTATACTGATACAAAAAACAATATTAAATTAAATAGTAATAAAAATGCATGTAAAAGTAGACATTTACTGTTCTAGAAATGTTTTAGTTAATAATGGAGACATTAAATCTCCAAGTGCTTTCTTGTGTTTTATACAGGCAAAATTTTTCCTGGCGGTTGAAGGTCAGCTGAACCGTTGCAATGCTGTGGGATCTAAAGAGCTGAGAGAGAGAGTGGGTCATCTAAAAGAGGACATGAAGAAAGTGTATTGTTATGCTAAAGGTAAACTTTTGTAGTTCCGAGGAACAAACCGGTGCTGATCTAAGTAAGATTTCAGAATCCTGGTCTTTAGTTAGCAGGTCTGATTTTTTTTTTTTTTTTAATTTATTTATTTTTTTAACACAATAAGAGATCTATTAAGCACATTTTTGCCAGTTTTTGATGTTCTATTCTAACAAAAAACGTTCTTAGGCTACTATTTTAATATCCAGTATAATTGTTTAGATTAAAGGAAATGTCTCTTTTTTATAGCATTTAACTGTTGCTTGTACAAAAATCCTTGTAATTTCAAGGTAAGGTATTTCTGCTCTTTGATTATGGTGCTGGAGAGACAGGTGACATATTACATGTGGACTAGCACATACAAGCAAGAGCTTCACAGAACTTCATGCATGTGACAATAGAAACCTTGTAAACCTATAACCATAAGCTACACACTAATGCAGGGAATTGTCCGAGCTCCTAGGCTCCAAGTAGGCCATTAGGTAAAAAATGATGTGCTTTCTTATTTATAGTAGAAAAATCATGAGGATCAAATGTTTAAGAAAACAATAAATCTGTTTAACAATCAAACATTTAGCAATACATGATTGTTTAGGTAATGTGTGTTTTTACATGGGCAGTTCTTTCTTAGTGTGATTTTTAGTTGACTTTATGAGCATAGTACCTTTATTTATGGATTTATATGCGTTTTTTTTTAATTGCACAAGAGGCCAAATGCTCAGCTAAAAGAAAATCTATACGTGTGGCTGAAAGAAGAGAAAAGGCCGAAGCTTCGAGGGAAAATGTGCATCATCAAAAACTGCCAGTAGTACCCCCTCCTCCACCCCCTCCTCCACCTCCATCTGCTGTGTACACCCCACTGAAAGATCACACAAATTTCAGAAAGGTTAGTGTGTTTTGTGCCAAGCATACACTTAACTGAAAAGAAGCAAAATTGACAAAGTCAAAATCCAGACCTAAATCCACTAGACTTGTTGTGGCAGGACCTGAAACAAGCTGTTCATGCTCAAAAACCTGCCACTGTTACTGCTTTAAAGCAGTTCTATAAAGAAGATTTCTGTAAAGTCATGTCTCTCTGTCTGTCTGTGGCCTAAAAGGCCTCCACTGCAGTGTGCAAGACAAATACTGAATTAACAAAGTGCTTGTCCTTAGTCTTTGCAGCTAAAGGTGGAGCAACCAGTTAACTATAAGGGGCAATTGGTTTTCCCCACCGAGGTATTTGGTGTGGCATAACTTTATGCATTCAATAGATTATATAAGTTCAAAAAGGTGCTGAAGACCTGAAAATATCCAGTGTGAATAATCTGGAAGTAACAAATAAGCATGGGCTATATATGTATGTATGCATGCAAGTATGCATACTTATACTGTACTTAAATTGGTATGTTTTAAGTAGTGTATTGTCTGGAATTAGGACTGGAGCTTAGTGGTGTATCTGAGTTACAGCACAGCAGTTTTTTAAAACTGATGATATTGATCTTCTGGTTTTTCAGGGTGATGACAAACATCCCTGAGGAGAGTTTCATATGATGAGACTTCACTTGATATGCTCTGACTTTAAAGCATGGCTGCTGAGTGCAGCTGCCTTAGTTTCATCTAGATCAGCATTACCTGGTAGATGCTGTTATGCTTATTTTTGTTGTTAATGAAGTAGATGTAAAAAAGCTGCTCTTATGTTTGTATGGGAGAAGCCAAACACCAACAAGTCAGTGCAGTTTGAATTTAGTCAAACCTCTTGACCAGCACACCACCTATACTCCTGGGGGAAAAAATGGTCACTTTGTGGCCTTTTTATACAATATTAAAAAGAATAAGATATTTGGAGGACTGTTATACTTGAAGTATAACTGTTGGATTGTGAACAGTAGTTATGTATACTCTTGGTACCAACATAAGTCAGTTCAGGTCTGTGAAAATGTATGCAATAAATATTTTAAAAATCAGAAATAAACTGCATTATTCTTAAGACTAAAAACAGATGGATGAATATAGTGAGATATTCCAATCTAGTGGGTTTTTTTTTTGGTTTTTTTTTTTTTTGCTTTTGTTAACCATTTTAATACTTGCATTAGACCAATATTCAGATGCTTTCAACTCCTGATTTACTGGACAGTTATGGACTATCAAGGCTAAAGCAACAGAAAAAGAGGTAAGAATGAATAAACATTCAGCCAGTGTTTTCTTTATCTTGTTAAAAAAAAGTGAACTCTGTTAGTTAAACTCCTTATTTTAAACAGTAAGGAAGAGAGAACTATTCCAGCAGAATGCACTCAAGAAGGAGGCCATCTCACAATTCATAGTGAGCTCCTTGCTACAAATCCTTTGAAAAGGCTCAAGGCCACTGGAATTGACAGGTACATAAAATGGGGAAAATCATTTTTTTTTTTTTTTTTTTTTTTTTTTTTTTTTACTGTTTTGCATTTTACATTGTAATCTTCCTGTAGCTGGCCATAATTGCAGCAAGAAGCAATAAGAAACTTGGTGTGCTTTACATGGCTATAAGAAAATTATTATTTTGCATGACACTTTATGAAACTGCTTATGCATGCATCTGTACAGTATTTTACCATAATTACTTGCTGGATCTGAATTTAAATCGAATACAATGTAATTATTGGGCAAAGAGTATGATGACAATGTAGATAAGTCATCTTCTTTACAATTTATAATACATCCTATTGAATCTCCTTACTTTCCCACACACCAGACTCTCCAGCCTGGGAAGGCAGCTCCTTCAGTGTTATGGCCCCTGAACTCTGGAACTCTCTCCCTTAGTCTTTCTGAGATTGCTCCTCTTTTTCCACCTTTAAATCTCAAGTCAAAACTTTACTCCTCTAAACTTTTTTTTGTTTTTTATTAAAAAAACTCTGTAAAGTGACCTTGGGTTTATGAATGGCGCTCTATAAATCAGGCATGTCAAACTCGCTACCATTGGTGGGCCGCTTCGACTGCCATATGTGCGTCAACGGGCCGCACTGTAACAAATACTATTATACAAAGTTACTGTAGCTTTCTTTTCAATACTGAAAAATTTAAAAAATGTAACACTTAAGGTTTAAAGAAAAGCAATTTATTTACATACGATCTTCGTACAACAGCGTACAATTAGAGTCTTAGCCTCTTAGCTTGGTCCTTATATTATTATATTATATTCATTGCTTATATAGGAGTCTTACAGTGTGAGATTTATTTCTTTTGTCCCGACACTTGGCATCTCTTGTTAGTAACCAGTTTGTCAATATCAGGCTTGAAATCTTGTGCAACTGCAACTTTTATGAGGGATGAAATATGCTCGGCAGTAAGTCTTGAGCGATGTGGGGTTTTGGTAGCTTTCATTAACGAAAACAATTGTTCACAAAGGTTAGTGTTTCCGAACATAGACAGTACTCTTGATGCCAACTTATGGATCTGCACATACGAGGGTGGCAGGTAAGCATACAAGCCTGGCACACCAACTTCGTTGTATTTTGCCATCAGAATAGAATCTGACTGCAGTTCAATCAATTCAATTTGATATTCTCAGGCGCATTCTCAACGTTGTAAGAGTATGGTGACATAAACCGGACAAAGTCCTGTTCGTGTGAACTGAAATCGCGAAAACACTCACTGAATTCATTGCTCAGTAATACAAGTTGGAAAACAAATCTTCCAAAAATCAAATTTTACTTTACTAAGTTTACTTAAGAGTTTATATTGTAAAATAAGCCGATATGCAAAAAGCCCCCTGACCTACACTAAATATACAAACTCAAAATCACAAAAATCTGTTAATAAACAACTCGCCAACCTCTCGCGTCCACTTCAGATCTTCAGCTGTAGTCTGCACTGTTTGTTATAATACAAAATTACATAAAACTAGACCAAATAAACGTGAAATATGCAAGCTATTACTACTCGTGTTGGTCAGTTCTGCCCAGTGGCCAGTCTCCGCAGCCCAGCCAGTAGTGTAGCCCAGTGGTCCGCAACCTGTTTGACACCAAGGACCGCTTTACTAGAAGCAAATTTTTCCAGGGACCGGTGGGTTGTTGGAGGTTGGAGTTTATGGGGTGATTATGGTCGGGTTCGTAGGGCTGTTTTATAAACAATTTACATTACATTTCTATTTCTATTTAGTAATAGAAATTATACAGCATACCATAATGCAAAATCAGTGAGAGCCCTGAGCTTGTTTTCCTGCAACCAGACGATCCCATCTAGGGAGGATGGAAGACAGTGACAAGCGAAGTGTGTTGCATATGTTCAGTCTACTCCGTAATCTCGTTTTGGTTGCTGTCACTGCAGAAAACGTGCATCACAATGATAAGATGTTGGAAATGGAAGCAGCTTCAATAGCTTCTTTCACGTTAGTTTAATCTTCTCCTGTCTACAAGTTATGCGGACGAGAATTTTTCTCAGCATTTCCTTGCGATGATACATTTTCAGGGTGCGAATGATGCCCAAATCCAATGGCTGAAGCACTGTCGCGCAATTGGGTGGGAGGAATTCAACGTGAATATTATCTAAGTGCGGAAGCATGTTGTGGTCAGCACCGTTATCGATCAGATGCCAAATTATCCTTTTCTTCTTCTTCATATTGTGAGGTTTCTGAACTCTTTGGGGATCTGGGATCCCCCCACCCAACGGGAACGACACACCGAAGTGCGTCCAGAAGCGCTATTGCCACGTGTGAGATTGTTTGTCCGGGTCCCAAGAGAGTTTAAAAACCTCATATATTCTTGAATGAGTGCCACATTAATATGAATGTTTCTTGAACAAGCATCAATGCAACCACATAAAAACGGCTTTTTCGGCGTCTTCAAATGCAGCAGTTCGCATACGTTTGCAACCCGAGATTTTTCTTCTATTTTGCATATAACAAGTATGCCGTTTCTAAGGGTGATAATGAGTTAAATTCTAATGGATGTTATTCAAATGTTGACGAGCAATAAGGAAAAGGTATCACTTAAAACCACACAAAACAAAAACATCAAAAAAACAGTACGAGGAAAGTTCGAAGAAAGAACTTTTTTTTTTTTTACAGTGTTTCTGTTTGGGGGTCGTTGTGCAAATGTCCACAACTGAGCTGTGACCGCAGAACTAACTGCATTTCACGGTCACTTCGTTGTAATGAAAGTATCTGCTGCTGAATGTACTTCGTAGTAACGAGATTTCTGTGGACTCGAGTCGTATGGGAAAACTGTCAGAAACATAACAATAGTTCGTTGTAATACTCTCTCACCTCTGTCTCTCTCCTCTTTCTGCGCCGCTGCAAAGCCCCGCCCGCCTAGCGTTCTGAAAAGTGCCCTCAGTGAAGAGGGCAGCCTTTTTGCTGTAGCCCTTCAATGAGTGAGTCTCTGTTGCTGGCAGTTCTCTTGCGGACCGCAGCCTAGCACTTCAGTTGTGACGTCGAGGCTGCAACTATACTAGCAGATGACGTTTCCGGTACCGTAATGCCATGGGAAAATGTGCTTTTGTCAGAAGGCAGAAGTAAAAAAAGTCAATAAGTAACGCCGATGATGCAGAATGATTCAATCACAAACGATAGTAATCATTTTGTATAAGTTTAGTGCTAACTAGGATCTGTCATGCGGGCCGCGTGTTTGACATGCCTGCTATAAATGCTACTTAGTAGTTCTATCCTTCCAATAAAATAATAATAACTTTTTTTCTGTACTTCGTGAGAATGTGTTTTTTTTCCCCACCTTTATTGCAGATTTGAGATACCGTTTATATAAAACTGTATTAATTTCTTTAGATCTCCAGGTGGAACCCCAGTGAACACTCCAAAAAAGCCCTCTGTAAAGGAGACTGTGGAGAACTCCCCAACTTCAGCATTCAACACAGCTCTGCTTACAAAATTTCAAAATGTGAGGAGTCCGTTTGGAGAGACTGCCACGCTCCCCTGACAGTGATGGCGATGATAGCTGCAGCAGCAACTTGGGATTTGCAACACCCCCTGGGACCCCATAAGTGCTAGGAAACAAAGCTGCACATTCATAGAGTATATCAGAATGTATCATCCTTTTTAAAATGCTGTGTGAACTTCTTGCTTTGTTCTTCATGGCAGCACTGCTACAATTGTGATGGAGTGCCTCAACAGGCTTAGTCGCTCTTAAAGGCTGTATGTTTGGCCACTTAACAGGTTATCCAGAACAGGGAGAGAGTATTACTGCTTATTATTTATTTTTATGAAGACAATCGGTTTTAAAAGTGACAACTAATTGTAAATATTTTAATATGATTTCAATTTTAATACTGTCTTTTATACAAAGTTAAAAGTTTTGCAAAGAAACTCTTATGCAGTTGGTGCATGTCTCGCCCTTAGCAGTGTGCTTTGAGACAAGCATGTTGCTGACTGTATCTTCTTAAGCCATAATAAAAGAAATAAATAAAATGGAGACCGGGCCCACTTTCATATTGGTCCGCAGACATTTGAAGGCCAAAGTAAACCTAGCAACAGTACAGTTTTCTAATTTCCATTTTGCTTGTCTCTGCTTTTTGCAGTTTGAATTGTTTATTTTTGTAATCTACCAGTTTTTTTTTTTTTTTTTTTTTTAAATTGCAATATTGTATTGTGGTATAATTTTTATGCATTAATTAAAATGTTAAATCAAATTTTTAGAAAAGCGTGTCTTGAGCTCTATTGGTGCATGACTAAGTAGATTATAAACTAAAATAATATTGACTTAAAAAATTATTGCCTCCCTCCAGTTACCTTATTGATATGTCTGGCAGCACACAATAGAGACATTGAAGTCTGATAGGATCCCTGCAGATGTCACTCCTTATATTTCAGTTGTGTGTTATACAAACCTTTTCATTATTCAGTCTTACACTACAATAAATAAAATAGTAACTGCAAAAAATAAAAAAAAAATCCCACTACCCTTTTCTGCAGAAACACTTTTTTTGAGTATTTCAGACATAAAGACAACAAGATAAGGCAGAGTAAAACAATGGGATAAGAGGAAGAACATTCAAAAAGCTCTGTGCTCTACCAAGATATTTCTATTTGTAAGTACATCCCTTTTTAGGTTTTTGTGTCTAAACCCAGTAATGTATAACTCAAAAAAGACAGCAAAAGTCACTCTGGGGAAATGACCTTCCTTCATTTGTTGTAACATGAATTCAATCACTTTTTTTTAATGTCCTTTCATAAAGGGATCATGTAGTACTAGGGTTACTATCTCTTATGAATAGTAAATAACTACAATTTGTAGCTTGCCTAATTTTCATTATGTTAATGAATTTGTAAAATACACAGTATTTTGTGTCAACAGATCAATTAGGGAGGAGAATATAGCCAGAACAAACTATTAGCATTTTTATTTATTTATTTTTTATTTTATTTGCATGGTAAAATTTAACAAATGTGGTTTTTCAATAGCACCTTACTGTGTTGTGACCCAGAGAAGAAAAAGCTGTTACTTTCCTTCATACTGGCCATATGAAGGGAAGGACTTCCCCACAGCGGGCATTAAGCTTTATCCAGGCGAGGTGGTCTGCTCGGGTGGGGCCAATGTTAACTATGGCAATTGGCAACCTCCTCTCATTAGCAGCAAGGAGAAACCTGTATCCTGAATAAACCTAGAAAAGGATAGGAGACAATTAAGACTGTACTAAATGACAAGCAAGCAAATGGCAAATCATTCAAAGTTGCAATCTATTTTTTTAAAAATGTATTTGTCTTTTTAGAAATTCCTGTTGCTTCTTGTACAATATGAGAGGATCTCCTAAGTATGCAGGTTATCACAAACCTTAAGAATTGAAGTACCTTCCTACACCTGAGCAGAAATCTTAAATTGTCTTTGATATATGTCGTATTTTGTTACTGGAGCAGTACCTGTAGAGATGAGCCAGCAACTAGCACTGCATCAGCCTCGGCCAGACGCTTTAGAATGAAGTTCACTTTGTCTCGTTGTACTGTATCGCCAAAAAATGTGACATCTGGCTTAAGGATTCCTCCACATGTACTGCAGTCTGGAACATGAAAATGCTTCACCTGCTCTTCACTTAAATGGACATCTCCATCTGGAGCAACCTCCTGTGCCTCCTCATTCCAGCTAGGGTTCAGCTGGAGAAGTTGATCTTGGAACTGGCTTCTAGACAATTGAGCTCCACAACCCAGACAGACTACACTAAATGTAAAGGGAGAAAAACATTTTTTTCTTTAACAGGCACTGCATTATAAGGAAAAACTCTTGTTTGTCACCACTGCTTATACTTGACATTTCTATGAGTAATAAGGTCATTAAGTTTTTAGACTGGGTTTAATCGAACATTAACCTTGCCTTTTCGCGGTTCTGATTGACCCTAGGAGTATATAACATTACAGGTGTAAAGGTTACATAACTGGAAGTGACCTACTCATGGCCACACAGTATCAGTGGTGGGATTTGAAGCCACAGCCTCCGTGTCTCAAGTCCCAACTCCTAGCCAAACTGCCACGCCACTATTGCGCCACAACTTGACAAGTTGCTGCTCTTTGAAATCTCAATTCTTAATTTTGTATTATAAATAGAAAATGATTGACGACTTTACGTGGAAAGTGCTGCTTGGTACCTCTTAAAGGCTGTAATCTTTAATACTATCCCATATTTAATTTTAAGCAGACGTTGATACTGACTGTAATCCTATTTATTGTGAACTACCCACTCCGACCGCACAGGAGAAAATGATCTAAATAGAAATCAACTGCCTTTACCGGTACGTACAACCGTGCAGCTCCGTCAGGCGCTGACTGCCAGCCTTTGAATGTAATGCATCCACATTCTGGGTCACTAGCCAGTGTAGTTTGCCCAGGACCTCACAGTTTTTTAGGGCTAGATGGGCTGAATTTGGCTGATACGATGAAAACTGTGGCCATCCCGCGAAGTTCCGTGCCCAGTATCTCTGTCGTGCAGAAGCGCTCCTCAGAAATTCGGCGTGTTCAATAGGACGTCTCTGGGTCCTGCTGTAAAGCCCGACGCCTTCGGAGCGGTAGTCTGGAATTCCGGACTCCGTGGAAAGCCCGGCACCCGTTATCACAAATAACTTTTTCGCCCGACCGACCAACTCATGCAACTTGTTCACTTCTGCAGATTCCAGCGGAGGGCAGGCTGGAACAAAACTGATAGCTTGGGAAGAGTACCAGGCGCTGAGGCTCCCGCCACGAAACAAAATAGGAAACCTGGAAAATAAGTTAGATTATGTGACATCACAACGCACAAAAGGGGTGTCCGTCAAGACCCATGCATAACAACATTTTCTTTCTAGTAAAATAGTGAACGACAAACCGGGCCATTGAAAGATACGACAGTCAGACAGTCATTATACAACCCACTACATCCTAACACAGGGACACGGCGGTCTGCTGGAGCCAATCCCAGCCAACACAGGTCGCAAGGCAGGAACAAATCCCGGATAGGGCACACACACACCCACCAAACACACTAGGACCAATTTAGGATCGCCAATACACCTAACCTGTATGTCTTTGGACTGTGGGAGGAAATCACTGCGTTATCGTGCCGCCCTGAAAGATAAGAGTTTTTTTAAAAACATCGATGGATCCAACATTCCTAAGCATTCAAACCCACTCTGCCCCACTAGAGGGCGCTCAAAGGACCTAATTTTTGTAATTTGCTAACATTTTGTGATTTTTTTTTTTAAGTTTGTTTCTTCATTGCTTCATGGACTTTACCTGAAAACTATACTGCTTTACATACCCTATCCTGTCGCTAACATCTAAGATCAGATATTAGATTACTCTCTTACCCGGCACTTACCAAAAAAAGCGTAGGAACAGGAATATAGAAATCTCAAAGCAAGCTCATAAAGTCAATCTTGACAGATTAAAATGCCCACATATAAAAAGAACCACTCAACAACTGGCCAGACTGAACTAGTACTAAGACTCAGTTCTAGGGACTTAAAAATACTGGCATACGGGATTACAAGTGACTCACCTGATTCGTGCCATGTTATCTTTTTTGCTTCAATGGGGAAAAAAAACAGGGGTCGTGGTTGTTGCAACGGCGAATATTATGAACTGTCAATATGTTTTAAAGTGCACAAGCTTTCATCTATATCCCCCATTATCCTCATTCGGAGTGGTTCACTTTAAGCTCCTTGACACGATTGCCTGTGAGTTCTTCGAATAGCATTATGGACAACGTAGTTTCTTTAAAGAACCTGTTAAAGGACACAATCGTTCTAGGATCCGGATATTCGCTTTACTAACGCCCAATGACTACATTTCCCGTCGACCAACGTAAGGGGTTATAGCGTGTTATTTCCGGAAGAAACCGGTGAGAACGACGGTGTGGTGTGTCGTGTCTTTGTAATGTGCTTATAATGTAACTTTTTGTTTACGAGAACAAAAATCACAGTAGGAAGGTGAAATACAAGTTGAAATCTACGAAGTGTGGCATTTCGGCCACAACCTGGTACATCGATTTAAAAACTCGACACGTGATGTAAGCAGTTGTTTTTTCTTTCAGTCCGTGAGCAAACGTTTGTCTATTAACGTCAATTTTCTTCAGCCGACATTCTGGAGAAATTGGTAGCATTTTAATGTTAAAGTAAACATTGTTAGGGGAGTTATTTTCAGCTTTTGAAAGATTACGACAATTTCAAATATAGAAAACCTTCGTGTGTTTTGGGTTGTTGTGCTGCGGTCTGATCAGTGAGTCGAATTGAACTTTTAAATGATGGAGATGGCAATCAAATTATACCAACTGAAGAAAGAAGTGCGACATATTTTGGAAATTGAAAGTGGCGGGTCCCGCTTGTCCCAATTCTTTCAGCCACTAGACCCGCATTGTATCTGGAAAGCATTCGGAGGCTGCTTTGGTGTCTGATTGAACAATCAGGAACTAATCAGCTCGCCTTTAAAAAGCTCTTATTGATAGCAGAACATAAGGCATAGTTAATCATTGTTAATGCATTCCATAATGAATTGATGGATATAGCGGGTTGGATAATGGATGTGTGGATGTCGCATTGGCATGTTAAAATGTTAACATGTCGCGTGTCAGTATTGCCGGACACAACGGATCACACCTATCCTCTGCGTCCTGACTGCAGGCAAAGTGTAACAGCAGGTGGCCGTCCCAGATTTCGGGTGACAACACCAGAGCTACTTGGACACATTACACGGGTCCATCGGTGTGACACTGCTGCCGAAATTGCCGGCAGACACAATGACCCAACCTGTTTGCGGGCGAGGACCTCTGCTCACACCTCCTACACGACCCCACCCTTAAACGCAGCTGCTTTGGCCTGCCTTCTCCTCTGACCTCAAGTCCTGCATTTCTTTTCCCCATCAGTATGCATTGTAACTGTTTAATGAACCTATTACAGTCTTGAAAAGGAAGGAAAGTGGAATGTTTTAGCGTTATGTGTCCAACGACTAAAACCGTTTTGTTTTTCCTGAAATGCACAATACGGAACAGCAGCATAAGGTAGGAAGATGATCATGAGGACACAAATGTGTGCCCTGGAGGAGTTACTAATGTTGGAACTTGCCCTTTAATGAGCATATGCTGATTTAACCCCCCCACCCCCACCCCGCACTATAGCTTAATGTAAAGTGACCCACTACCGCACCACTTTATCCATTTACTGTATTTTCACAATTGGAATCTTAAATGGTTGAGTCAGAGACAGGTTCTGAAGAGGTAATTGCATCAAGTACAATCCAATGTTTTCAACACTAGGACCCTTTGTTTTACATATTGCATCCTGGCAGCTTTGCATTTCTTATTTTGCCAGTAGTTTAATTTTGATTTTTTTTTATTCTTTTACAGTAGAAAATTAAGCCTGTGCCCACCAGCATGCCAGTTCTGTGCAGCCGCTGTGAAGTCAAGAAAGCACATCTGAAACGCCCCAAGACTGGACACTCGCTGTGCAAGGAGTGCTTTTTTTGGGTGTTTGAGGAGGAGGTACATCATAGCATTGTCTCTGCCAAGCTGTTTAACAGGGGGGAGACAGTCGGAATCGGAGCATCCGGTGGCAAAGATTCCACTGTCCTGGCTCATGTCATGAAGGTTCTCAATGAGCGGTATGACTATGGCTTGAACTTGATATTGCTCTCTGTTGACGAAGGCATAACTGGTTACAGGGACGACTCTTTGGAGACTGTGAAACGCAACCAAAAGCAATATGAATTGCCACTAAAGATTGTTTCTTATGAGGAGCTTTATGGCTGGACCATGGATACCATTGTAAAGCAAGTTGGTTTGAAGAACAACTGCACCTTCTGTGGGGTTTTCCGGAGACAGGCACTGGATAGAGGAGCCATGATGCTTGAAGTGGACAAAATTTGCACTGGTAAGGAGAATGAAAAATGCGAGAACAAATAGGAGAGACAAATTATGTCATTCATATGTTCATTCCATTCTTGTCATGTACCTGCTCTGTCTAATGTAGGAGGCTGGGTCTTGTCCTTGTAGCGCATGGGTGTCAAACTCTAGTCCTGGAGGGCCACAGTGGCTGCAGGTTTCCATTCTGACCACCTTCTTAATTAATGATGAGTTTTGCTGCTAATTAACTTCTTTTGCCTTAATTTTAATTAACTTGACTCAGGCCCCTTAGTTGTTTTGTTTTTTTTCCTTAATGAGCAGCCAAACAATAATGAGACACAAAATAAGCTGCCACATGACCAGCTCACCGGTGCCCATCACACAATATCTGAAAATAAAGAAAGGTGAAGTTCTCAGTAAGGTTGATCTCAAGTTACCAAAACATATTGATGGTGTTCTTAGGAAAAACAGAAAATCAACAGTTTTGGAAATGTCTGCTGTGACAGAATGAGAGTAGCAATGAGCCATGGAATTAAATAAAGAGTTTAATAGCATGAATAGGCTTCTCATTAAGAAACTGGTTGGAGGGAAATTGGCTGGACTGTGACGTTCCAATTTAGCTGGTCATCGGTTGGCTCATTTCACATCTCAATTCTGTTTGGCTGCCACTTAATGAAGAAACAAATTGATTCCGAACACTGAATCCTTAAAAACAGGGATATTAAAATGAAAGGAAAAGAAGTTAATTAGCAGTGAAAACTGCTTGTTGATTAGGAAAAGGGTTAGAATGAAAACCTGCAGCCACTACGGCCCTCCAGGCCTGGAGTTTGACACCCCTGTTGTAGCATCAGCATGGTATATGGCACCAGTTACAATTTAGACTCTAATTTGGAGTTAGAAAATTCCAAAAAGCCATTCTGTGTGGGGCAGTAGTTAAGGCCTTCAAACCCTGAGGTTGTGCGTTCAAATCCCAACACTAACACTGCGTGACCCTGAACATGTCACTTCACCCGCCTGTGCTCCAGTTGGAGAAAGAAATTTAACCAATTGTATCTCAGATGTTGTAAATTGCTTTGGATAAGGCCTTGGCCAAATGAATAAATGTAAGGTGATCTCGCACACCATTCTTTAGGATTTAGGATCAAAAGCAGAGAATTTGGAGGAAACTCATGTAGTTGTAGGGAGAACATGCTGGGTCTCCACTTGTGGTCGCTAGGGTCAGGACTGAGACTTGGTTTTGTAGTTGTAAGGTAGCAGTGCTATCCAATGTGCTGTCAGTTACAGAAAACCCAACGCAGAAGTTACATCCAAAAAGTTAGTAAAAGTAGGAATAATTTGTGAAACTCAGAATTGTAAAGATAATTCCAGTAGCTGCCTCCAAACTATGGTGAAAGCCATCTACTAGGACTTCTGCTCTAATTTGTTGTGTTTATTCAATTCTCATTTTAGATGAGAGAAATTCAGACAGAGATGAAACAGACAGCATTGCTGCCCCAGGGTGCCCGGTGTTTTGCTCAGATTTGGCCTGATCTTGCAGACCAGACACAGTCCCAAATACAAATAAAATCAATGGGCAATCTTGAATACTTAACAATCTGTTTATTTGTATCATTTAATTGTGTTACTGCGTTTTAATACTGAAGCAAAAAATTAATCTAAAATTGATTTAATTTTCATTAATTTAATTAGGCCAGGAACCCTCACTAATTGGAAAAGGGAGAGAAAAAACAAGTACTGAAGAAAAGTTATAATTTTAAATGAGAATTCTATACAGGATTTACATATATGATTTGTATTTTAATAATTTCTCGTATCAGGCAGTAGACATAAAGCTTTTTTAGAGTACTTTGTTTAAATAACTCGTTGTGTCTTTTTGGCTCTCTCCAAGTTTCATACGTACAGGAATTTGTGTTTTCATGAAAAGTGAAATTCAGATTTTCAATGGAAAAGCACTTTTTGGTAGCACTGAACATATTCTGCTGAAACCCGAAAAAGTGGGACAATTCTTGTGAACAACTTGGTCTCAGGCTTTCAGGCTTTGGGTGAACTCCAGCTGGTCACCTTCAAGCTGCTTAAGTTCAAACTTTTTAAAGCCCTCAGCAGGTAAACCACTGCTGCAAAGTTCACAATTTGTTGGCTTACAGATTAGAACTTTGTGAGTTTTGAGTTGAATGCAGAGCTTGAGTGTTTCAATTTAAACTTTCAGTAATCGCAGCAGCTGCACACTTGTTATGTTTTATGCCTTTATGATAGACTAAAATGTGAAAAATAAACTTCAGTAAGATTGTGTCTTGCATACAGTATATTTTGTTAAACTCATACCATAGACCATACTTGTGTTGTAAATTTGGAGGAAGTCATATGATTGCCACATCTGATTTTTTTTCCTCACTTTTTGCAAGGAAAAAGGATACAAAAAAATTGAGTTATTTATTTATTTGTTTGTTTGTTTGCTTGTTCGATTTAGGACATAATGCTGATGATGTTGCAGAAACTGTGCTGATGAATTTCCTTCGGGGTGATATTGCCAGGCTGCGGCGCTGCACAGCCATTTCAACAGGCAGTGAGGGGGCCATACCTCGCTGCAAGCCACTCAAGTACGCCTATGAGAAGGAGATTGTCCTGTATGCATATTTTAAGAAACTGGACTACTTCTCCACTGAATGCATTTATTCCCCCAATGCTTACAGAGGACATGCTCGCAGCTTTCTAAAAGATCTCGAGTCCATCCGCCCAAGTTCGATCATCGATGTGATCCACTCTGGTGAGAATCTGTCTGTCAAGGAGGAGGTGCGCATGCCCATTCAGAGCAACTGTGCCCGTTGCGGGTACATTTCCAGCCAGAAACTCTGTAAGGCCTGTGTGCTTCTTGAGGGACTCAATAGAGGCCTTCCAAAACTAGGGATTGGTAAACACCACAAGCTACAGGATAAGCTTCTGAAAAGTCAACCCTTGACCGAAGAAGAGGAAAAGAAGTTCAAAAGGATCAGCTTTTGATGTTGAGGATACAAGAGCATCTCATTTGTGGGGTGAAGGGGTAGAAATTTAGTGGCATTTGTATCATTTGCATGAAATGAAGAAGTAAAAGGAAAGATGTTTAAATACCTGAAAATTTGTAAAATATATGTACTAGTAAGAAATTTTGTCAACGCTTCATTACTGAACATTGTTTTAGGAAATGTGTTACTTACAGACTGACAGAGAACACTGACATGTCCAGACAGACCAGGGGTCCAAAGTTAATTAGATGAATTGTTGGTTTGAATGCGAATTGCATTCTCCAGGTAAGCCGCAGAGCTCAGCTGCTTCCTCTGTGCCCACTGGCCTTTGTGATGGGGTACACCCTCAGACTGAACAGAGGCAGCTGCTACAATGCCTGGGGAGGGAAGTAGGAGCCTCCTTGGACAAGTGAACTACTTACAGAGCAGCTCTCTTCCAGATTTGGCAGGAGGAATGATGGACAGCACCCAATGATCAAGCTTGCTTATGTTCTCCTAAGCAGTTCCTGGAAATTTTGCTGCCTAGGGAGCTATGTGGATTTGCACAACTCAGCTATATATGTGGAGTACTAAAACCTGTTACTCCTTCCATTTTAAATGGCTTGCAGCCCAGATATGTCCATGCAGGCTATGTCTCTCGAAAGAGGGATCTAAGAGCTGTGTCCTGACGTGGGTCTGGATCACTGTATAGACCACGGTTACTGCTTTTCCTTATGCTTGTTTTATCGACGAGGCTGACCAGAACTTAAACAGGTTGGTTTGTTTACAAGTGTGCTCCCTTGGGGTCAACCAATACTTGAAACAAACTCAAACTGTTATGCTGT
This sequence comes from Polypterus bichir lapradei, assembly GCA_026402145.1. Classification (NCBI taxonomy): domain Eukaryota; kingdom Metazoa; phylum Chordata; class Cladistia; order Polypteriformes; family Polypteridae; genus Polypterus; species Polypterus bichir. The sequence continues at coordinate 17,826,324 of JANRMT010062838.1, read as the reverse complement.
ACTTGAAGAAAGGGTGTATAAATCCTGATCTTCTGATAGTATCTGGAAGGCTTTTGTGCAAGTTCCAGAGAGGCACACCTAGACAACAGGCAGAAGACATGCCCTGGGGGCACAAGAGCTCAATTAAGCACTGCATTTTTTTAATACTTTTATTTACATAAAAGCACGATTGATATTTTAAAACTAGACAGTAAAGTTTCAGACTGTATCGTGCAAAAGCATCAATTATGAAAATGCAACATATTTTGCAAAAGCATTATCCCAACTTGGGTTAGGGCAGGGCCCTCAGAGAGATCTTTGCCCTCATTGTTTGCTTCCCTGCCTGACGTCATGTGGTGCATTATATTACCTCCTGTTAGAGACAGAAGTACGCCTGGGAGAGGAGGCTTTCGTGAACGGTATGAGTGTCATCAAGATGAATGGAGGTTCTTGCATTTTGTAGTGACTGAAACATTATGAGAATCGTAGCTGCCCATCTATGCCTGTCAATTTAGTACAGTATGCAATAATAAAAAAGGTAATTTACCTCCATTTTATTAATTTGTAAACTGAATCCTGCACAGGTTTACACTTCAAAATGACTGAAAAGTGGTTTTTAAACACTTTTGAGGTACTTTCTGACAGTCTGTTTTTCAAAATGCGAACATTACAAATGTTTAAACTGTTGAAAGAATTAGTGAAAAACAGAACTGTTGGTTGTCAGGGTTTATAAGTTTTGAATGATCGGTTTTCAAACTGAGTGGATTTCTTTAAAAAGCAAATTTGAAATTAAGGTTTATCTTAAAATGACAAAAATGTTCCATTTGGTACAAGCAAGACTCCCCACGTCTTAATGAGAGAAGATAAAGTAAGTACTACAAGCAAGTAGCAAAGTAATGGTTGATTATAAAGAATTAAATACTTTCAAAAACATTTTTCTTTTAATTATCTTAAGAACAAGCATAATGAATGAAACTCTGAGTCAATCCAGTCAAGTTTATCCCAGGCCCTTTATTTTTAAATTGCTCTGTACAAATGCCTGCAGTATTAATTTTGACCTCAATAATGGTGAAATGGAGAACTGGAGAACTTATTAATATTGTTCCTGCCCATATAAAACCAAACGGTCATGCACCTTCAGCACTAAATATATGTCTTACACTGCAAAGTGTCAAGAGTAAATTTCCTCTTTTCTATATAATATATAATAATTTTTCAGACCATCTCATTCCAGAGAAAAGCATCAATGGGGCTGAGTCCAATCCGGACAGCAGTGCTTTCAAGACAGAAAACAGAGATCAACAGCATATCCACCAGTCCTGCACACAGAGAAATGATAAAGTTTCCATAATTCACATAGTCTGCATGTGTACTGTATATCCACTGTATATTTGGGGACCAAAATCCTACATCTAGTGCCCAGGCTGAGATTTTGAGTCCTAGGTTCTTAAGTGTTAAGGGAGTCCCGCTAGCTATGCTGCGGCCTGAAATGTAAACAAATCGTGACACTTTTTTTTTTTATTTATCTGACTCAATCCTCCTGCTTATTAAAACGCATGGCCATTTCTCTAAAAACCTTTGCTTATGTTGTTAGGAAGCCGACTGTATTTTATTTTAATATTAGAATACAAAACCTGGGTTGAGAAGTAGATGGGAGTGTATTTAATGTAAATTTAAATAGCATTTTTTCTTAGTATATGATATATACATTTATTTAAAAATGCTAAAGTAACTTTGTAGTTACCCTCCGTGCCATTTTGTCACTTACGCCCCCACCGACGAGGTTTCCTTGACACTGGAGATGTTGTACATCTCCTTAAAAGGTGTCCGCCTTCTCTCCAAAATCATTTTGTGCCGTTCGTTCGCCGGTGACATACGGGAGGTTTCGTGGCGGCACCGCGAAGGAGGACGCGTCACGATAACGGGGCGGGGTGAATGCCCTGTCGTCACATTGACGCCGACTCGTGGCTTCTACACAGACTAGCAGACTCTTCCGTGTCGTCCTGCCCATAGCGGGAGGCGCCAGCGTTACTAGCCACGCCCCCACGGGCTACAGGCTGCAGGCATATGTGTTCAGAGGTGGCCGCGCGGAATCACAAGCAGCGGTGTCTCTTCTTGGAAGGCTGTTTTCGTCGCGGGCGCTGAGGATCCTCGCTAGAAAGACATGGACGATCTCGGTAGGAGTTGTCTTGGGGTTGCAAGGGCACAGCCTGTGGAGTGAGCCTCGCGATTTTCTCAGAAGCTTGTTGGGGCAGGCCGCTGGGGTAGCGATGGGGTTGAAATAAAGGGCGAGAGGCACCTGGACGAGCTACACGGGGGCCGCTCCTTGTAGAACTTTAGGAGTGAGGAGCTCGACGAGCTCAGTGTTCTGCAGATGGGCCCGTGGGAGGGAAGTCGGGGGTTTATTCTGCGCTACTTGAATCGCTGAATGGATTCCCAAAAGTTGCGCAGGTTCGTTATCTTCCATTCATGCCCTTTAATTTCAATTTATTTATTTTTTTTCCCACGTGCTTGTTTGCTGTATGATGTTTTCACCGTCTGATCTTGTTGCCCAGAAGTCGAATTCTGTAAGTTACTTAGGCATTTTTGTGGGAGTAGTGCACCGTGCCCCCCGCCTAACATTTAGCCTGCGTCGTGCTCAGCACTTAAACGAATGGACCCGAGCGGCAGCTCTTCAGAGTCGCCTGTTTTCTCCCAAGTTTGTTGTGAGTTGCATTCCTTTGGATGATTTGATCGGGAGCAACTTATCTGACAGGCTGTCCTACGCCGAATAAAACGGGTTTGTTTAGCCTTTGGTTTTTTTTATTTTTCAGTTTTTGTATTGTAAACATTTTTTCTTTTGCCAAGTTTACTTTACTTTACCTAACTGGGCCCGGAGGCAGCAGTTTTCGAGATAATTTTGGTGTAAGTGCATGCCATGAAGCGGAATTGAGGTGCGGCACGTAGAAGTTTTTGGGTCAGCAGACGTTCAGAAAGCCAAAGGCTTCCTCATCTCCACCCAAGTCAGGCCTTTCATGTTTGAGTTTTGAAATAAAAAAAAAAAAAAAAAACACCTTCTCTAAAAAAAATGTAATTGTCTCGATTTTATTCTTAAGTTGTACTTTTCTGTGCTTTCTTCATTTGCAGGCATACTTTTCATTACATTTTTAGTATTCTTAGCTATTGATGTATTTGATCTAAGTTTGCGCTTGGCCCTGCTGCTAGTTGTGCGCATAGAGTTACTGGCAACTCGTTTTTTTAAAATTATTTTTTTTTTTCTCCAAAAAAAGGGAACGGGAGGGGTAAGTCAGCTGTGTGAGTGGATTGTTATAGCATTCATTGATCTCCATTGCAAATTCTCTTTGGTTAACATGGCCGGCCCAACTCCTGCTTGGACACCATGCACATTCTCACTCACTGAGGAAAGTGGCAATTCCAATTGCCTCATGTATTTGTACTCAGGCAACACACACGATTTGGGAGGTGGTGGGGGTGTAGATACAGAAAGTATCCCAGTTAGGAATGGAAATGGGGTTCATGTGCTTTGAGTCAGTAGTGCTTAATGCTGTGTCCCACCATTACTTGGCATACATAATGCAACTGAGGCTGTGTACAGTAAACCACTCAAAGACGTTTGGAGTAATGCTCATTATAGGAAAACAATATAACTTTATTGTAATTCACACATGTGCTGGCAGAGGAAGTTAGTGCAACCTGCTTACTGTTTTATCAGTTGTGATATGTTAATTGAACCAGCACCTACAGTGAGACATTTATAATCCATCTTTATAGCAATTATGCTTAAGTATCTTACTGCCAAAAGTTTGACCTACAACTTGTCTGTAATGTTGTTGGTTTTCATGTAAGTTAGTCAGTTTCTAGTTTTTCTGTGTGTTTTAAACTGTCTGTGTCTTTTACATGTACTAATTCTGTATTTAGTAATTTATAAAATCCATGCTTTCATTTTACCGGAGATCTTGTGTCAGTGCTCTGCACCTGCTCTCAGTGAAGAGTGCTATATAATAATAAACTTAAGTTGAATGTTGGTAGTTGTTATTCAGCTTAAAGCATCTGAAGATAAACTGTTCTTCCATGTTTCTCTCTGATATGAAGAATTTAAGGAATTTACGTGGGATTGATCTTTCACGTCACCAGTTTTTAATAATAAAATTCCATAGGCTGTTGGCTGCTCTGCTGGTAGGGAATGAATATTATTTTTTTTTACACTATAAAGCAGTTTGCAGGCAAATAAAAAAAAAAAAAACATAAATGAAAAGTATATTTTGTTTTAATTTAACCTAGTTCAGTAAATTGTGGTTAGAAAAGTTGTTTTGTGTCCTTGGAATATTTTGAGAAAATCTGACCTTCAATGTTTAACCTTAAAACACAATATGCTATGTTTGTTGCTTTTGGATGCTGCTTTTGTTTGGGTTTTTTAGACACTGTGATTATTCCTCAAGCATTGCAGTGGTGCATTGTGTACGAGTGAATGTGTGTGCATGCGTGTCCTGTACCGCAATCAGACTTCTGTTCAATTGTGTCCAGTGCTGCTAGGAAAGGGCCTGACTCATCCTTATCCAGTGGTCTTCAAGTAATTTGGGTGGGTGAGCGACGCAGAATAGTGCTTGAAACTTTTGCAGTAGATTACCGAAATAGAGTTTTTGTTCTCTTTCTTAACTATCCAAACATTTTGCAATTGGTTACTTCTATATTGTTTTTTTTTTGTCACTTTTGTTGTAGGCTAGTTCTATTTTTTTGAGATTTATTTTATGATTTCTGTTTTTCCATATTAGAATCCAGCTAGAATTTGACACAAAGTTATACACTCTTTAAGACTGTTAAGATAATGACTGAAGCAGTTATTATTTTATGTTTTCTGTCCCAGTGTGTTGGCTTTTATTGGTTTATGAAAAGTCACTAAGTATTTGCTCCCATTTTTACTATGGCCGAAAAACAAAACCACGTTTTCTAGTTCTTTTATCCCCTCCCGCTTGGCTGACTGTAGTTTGTGGTTTAATTCGTTAAGTGGATTGTCTAGCCTACCCCCTGATATTTAAGAAAACATATTCTTGTGATTCAGTAAAGGTCAGCGACGTAGTTGGAAACTGAGGATCACTCCTTTTTGGTTCCTGACCATAAATAGCATCCAGAATTGAAAGGCCAGAATAAACAGGGCTCCAGTGTTCTCATTCTGGCCTACAGAAAGAATACTTTGAATGCACAGCCGTTGACGGGAGGCCTTGAATTCCTTAAAGCAGAAGTTGTACTGTGAGATTAAAGTACGTTTGAGGGTTGTATAGCTTGTTGTTTCTGGTTATGGTGTTGGTACATAAGCTGCTTTTCTATTTTAACTGGTGCTGGCTTCTAGTATTCAAAGTTTGCTTTAAATCTCTTTTATTTATAACTCCCTTTGGAATGTCATTAGACTTCTGAGTTATTTAGGGTGTTTAACCACTTGTTTAATTAGGAGATGAATGTAAATAAGTTTTTTTTGGTAGGACATTAAGAATTCATTGTGTAACTGTGCATGAGGGTTTTATATGGAGTGGAGGACTGGACTGTTGTCTTCAGACTGTGCACTTTCTCTGTGTGATACTGGCTGTCAGGAATACCAGGAACTGCAGCCGTGGTGAAGGGTCTTGTATGTCTGGCCTAACTGGGTGCTGTTTTTTCATGTCCTTTATTTAGCTCCTAGTTGGCCTGCTATCTCATCTGCTGAGCAAGCACCAGGTAACAGCAGAGTCCCCATCTCTCAGTTCCTAGTGCTATTTCAGGCATGCTACAGTACTTGTTTGAAGCCTGTTGAGCTGCTGCTTTCTTTTCCACTGCTGGTTATTTATTAACAGTACTGAACAGGACTGAAATGAGGCACTTGATGTGGTGGTTAAGCCAACATTTAAATAAAGTGTTATAAAGGAAGTTTGTGTGTTAGCACGTTACTCATTTTTTAGCAGATTTGATGGATGTTTTTAAATGTTTGCAGTTTGTGTGCTGTTTTATTTCTACTTGTGTCAAAAAATTGTTGATATGATAAAAGTAATACCTTTTGGACCGTAACACTTTCTTCTTTTGCACAGTCATCAAAAATATAAATAACCTTCTTCTTTTTAGGCTTTTTGGAAAAATGTAAAACCAAATTTTACTTGTCTTATCATGAAGTATTCCCAAGAGTAATGTGAGTTAGCCTGTAAACTAGGATGTTCCAATTTAGTCTTTCTTGTATGGCCCACTTAAGGACCATAACCAAGTTACTCATATTGCCTGTGTTTCAGCTGTAAATCTATTAAAAGAATTGCCTTTTTCCCCCTATGTTGCACATTGTGTTGATGTGAATTACATCTCACATTTACATTACAGGGAGCTAAGCTTATCCAAGTGTCAGGAAACCAGTCCATCTAGTAGTTTTCAGTAAAGCGGTGCTGCATTTGAATGTGAATGTTACATGGCTGTCCAAGGTTGTAATGTTTATATGTTTGCTTTGTAAAGAGTTGTTGTGTTTTGTTTTTTTTTTTTGGACACTGCTCATGGTACAAGGTGCTTTGTAAAATAAAGCCAGACACACATTAGGACAGCCCTCTGTCTTTATTTATAAGTATCATGGGAGGAATACAGGGCAGTGGGATGTATTTTAAGGCTGTAGTGAATACAGAGTGTGGAAGCTTGGCTAATGGTCTTCAGTGAGAGCCTCAAATGAAGTAACATGCTCAAGTCTGTCTTAATTGTCCTTGGGTCATGAGATTTTTTTCTTTCTAAAGCTGATTTAAAACCGGTCTTTATTTCCTTTAACACCCTTCAATTTAATACCTTTCTTACTAGATCGGTTGCATGAGATTGACTGTGCTTACTTAAGCTTTATAAAATGCTTACTAAACATGTCTTTTTCTTTGCTTCTTTCTTTTAAACTTCTACAGATTGCCCACATTTGCTTAAGCTGGCAAGCTCTTTTTCTCTGTGAGATCTTACACTTGTGAAACATCATGTAGAGATGAGCAACTTTGTGATAGATATACAGCATTTATAATTAGTATGACATTGGCCTTAGATATTTTACCCTTCCCACCCTGTCATCTTATCTGCAACCTAGTGGAAAATGTTCGACATGGGGACTACAGTTCCCATCAGCCCATGTGCTGTTCCAGATTTCATCAGTGTTTACAGAGTTTAAACCTGGCATGTCATCGAAGTTACCAACTCTTTTTTTTCCCTCAACAATTTTGGGATAACAAGTTGTCTAGCTGTATTACATAATTTATCTGAGAGTCCATCTTTTTGTCTAATCTTGGATTGTGTTCAGACATGTTGCATTTATAGACCACTTTCCAATGTTTATTTTAATCTGGAGAAATGTTACCAAACCCTTAAGAAGCAATCTTAATTTTTTTCTTTCTACACCCCCTCCCACAAAAAACTTAAAACTCCCAAACCCCAATACCTGTTTTTAGAAAATTGTTGTTATTGCAAACTCGCACACGAAATGTACAATATTTAGAAGGAATCTCTGCTTTTTTGCTTAATTTGTTACTCTTCTAAATTTTCTGTACTTAGGGTAGATTTCATCATAATAGTGTGTGCTGTTAGTGCTATGCGCTTAATGAAAGGTTCTTACTCCCCTATAGAAATGTAGTTTAGTACTTGTTTTGCTCTCATAAAGCTCACTGATGCACAAAGACAAAATAAGTACTTTTGACAGTTACTGGTGCATGAAGTTACATTTCACTGAACTTACTAGATACAAATATTTGCCTTATTTAATAATTTAATTTGTGCATCAGAAATTAAAGCATACAACACAGGTTCATTTAAACTTAAAAAGGTGTGATTGCATTCCACGCTATATTTTATTTGTGACCCTGTGTGTATCTGGAAGTGAATTCCTTTTTCACATTTTTTTTTTTTATTTGGGTGAAATTGTTGTTTATTGGTTATTGTTACTGCCTTACCATTTAAAGAGTTAGTATGTTTTCTTTGTGTCCATGTGTATATTGGTCTTGTAGGAGCATATTCACCACCTTGGTTATTTAGCAATTCAATGCTGGCCTGGAAGTGTGTGTGCGTGCCCTATGATATACTGGCATCCACCCAGTTCTTTCCCACACACACACACACACATATACATACAAAGCAAGATTGCAAACTTTAAAAAGCTATTTAGGGCAAAGGTGTATGTGCTGTAAAAAATATGAAGTGCAGATCTGATGTATGTGTTAACACAGTTTCACCATGTCCGCTTCAGCGTGCAAAAAAAAAAAGAAAACTAGAAAGTTGTAAGTAACCTTGAGTAGCAATTTTGCTTATTGAGGAAAGGTTAAGTTTATTAAAACAGTACATTTCACTATCCTGCAAGGTGTAAAATACATTTAGAATTTGTAACTTTGCAATATTTTGGATGATTATGGGTTTATTTGCAATGAACATTTGATAGGCTCATTGATTAGATATCAGTCTTGATAAACATTGATATATAATGTAAAAAGATTGTGGAGTACCTGAAAAAGTAAACTTGGTCTATATATTTTTAGACCAATCATGATTTCGAAAAGACTAATTGATTATTTGCATAAACCAAGTTTTAATTGCTTTATCAGCATAGTCACGATACATTTTATAGTTACACACTAATTGAATGAAATAAACCTTATTAGTCCTGCATGACTAGCCTTGTTCTTTGTGTGCGGTGCTCTGTGCTTCAGCCAATACTAATTATGGTTAATTTACTAGCAAACCAGAGGGTCACCATTTACTAAAGATATGGAACTGACATTGGCCACATTTTCTGGCAGATATGCATCTCTAGAGTATATCAAGGAAACTAATGTATTTTTTTGAGGAATGACGAGGAAGAGATCTCTTTAACTAAACTTTCAGCAAAAGAGTGGAACTTGGCCATTTATGAAATATACTCTACTAAAATATGCATTAAGCATGGCCTAACTTAACTAAAACATTTTTACATTTATGTCCTCTAAAATTGTTTAAAATATACCTGGGGCAAGATTCAACTTGTGAGCAATATCATTAGGCACCTGCGTCACTAGGTCACATATTTTGGAAAGACAAATATATTTGTCCAGAATGGTTTATCTCTCAAATAGCCTGTGTTTTAAAATCATTTCTATCACCTTAATAGCAATTTTTGGGTAATAACAGAAGGGAGAAAAAGTGTACTACGCAAAGTTGCATATAATATACTACAGTACAATACTTAAACTAAGGATTTTTTTGCTCATATGGAAGACTCCCAATCCATCTTTGATCACCCGTTCAGACAACAATGTTCTATATTTCAAATAGTTAAAAATTACATTCTGTTGAAGTGGATCAATTAAGAGTTTTTTTTCTTTTTTCCCCATTAATGTAATTGTAAAGTAAACCTGCTGAGCCTGTGCTTAATCCCTTATTTTACTTTCTGTTTTATCTCATATGAATTGTCAGTTAAGATGGAGCGCTTTAGGTTGTCTTATGTTTTATGTTGTGTTTCTTAAATAGTTCATAAAATGCTGTAAACAAATTTTACTGACATACATGATTGGATTACAATAGATAGTAAACAATATGTGGTACTAACTGAACTAAATAGGAGAACATGTAAGCAGCGACATGTTGTTGCAGCCCTACTACAAGCCTTGTATGCAGGCACAGTGACTGATGAAATCACACATTATTCCTAATCATAGAACCAGGTTGACAGTGTATATGTAATTTATTACTGAACTGTTTGGAATCAAAACAGAACTTTAAATTTTAATCTGTAGCTCTGTGAGTACTGTAGAGATATAGTCCTCATTTCCTATCTGTCATTTCCTGGGAATTTGTTGATGTACGCATTGTATGACATAAAATGGGAACCTCTTTGAAAAGAGCTTTCATTTTGCGGTTGCTTATGTCAGTAGCTACATTTTTTTTTGCTCAGGTATGAGCAGGAAAAATAAACAAAGTACATCTTAAAACCACTTAAGGGGTTTTCTGTGCTGCTCCTCAACTACTCCATTAATAAAATGTTTGTTTATATAGGTTAACTGCTCTCCTAGTTAATTTAATTGCTGTCCAGCCCTGCAAGCAGGTCCTCCAACTTAGAGGGAAAACTTGAGGGTTAGTGGCAGGATTGGGACTCCATCCACAACCAAAAAAAAAAAAGAAAAAACTCTCACTGTTCCAGCGTGGTGCTGAGGTGTCACCTGCTGCACGACTCCAGTCGGATCCGATGCAGGTGGTTAATTGTGTGGTGAGTGTGACAACATGCTGTAATCCAGTGCATGCTCCCAACCTCTAACCTCTGTATTATTTTTAAACTCCTTACTTTCTTATTGATGATTTAGTTTTGACTTCATGAACTACATGATCCCTTTATAATTACCTGCAGGCTACTAGTTTAAAAAAAAAAAAAGATTTTGGAAGTGCAGTCCATACCTTTCAGATAAATAGGAAAGTGACTTATGCAGACTCCTCCAAGTTCAACAGTTTGGGAGGCTGACGGGAGACTCCAAAAGAAATGCATTTTGAGCAGAAAAAGGGAATCTCTTATTTATGCAAAATATACCGTACTTAGACTAGCTTGCTCCAGGCTCTATCACTCTCTTTTGAGATTTTTGGGTCAGTTGGTTTCTAGATACATAGATACTTTATTTATCCTAAGGGAAAACTTCAGAATTTTAAGCCAGTCATACCAGCAGCATCAGGCTTTAATGTTGTACGTATAGGAATGGAATGCATTTCACTTATGTTTATATTTTATGGGGTGTAGTTTTATGGTTTCTGCAGTGATGTCTTTTTTCAGCCTATTACCTAAGGCATTCACCCTTAAAACATCTGATTTTTGGTTCAGTTTCACCTTTAAATCATGATATGACCCATAGCATGTCATTTAATCTGCCTGTTTTGCCACTGTGGGAGTCTGTATCAGTGCAGTAATACCTTGGCTGACTGAAGCAGTTGTGCAGCAACCAGAAGATCAGTGTTGGCTTAGCTGGTTTGTGTTGCTTGTGACATGTACATAATGGAGTTGGGAGTATGAAGGCCAGTGTTTGATTCCATATGGAGAAAAATACCCTAAGATTGAAGATCTCAGTTAAAATATTAACCGGTACTTTGCAGCTTTGTAGTTACAAAGCAATCGGAGATGGTATTTACTAAAGAAAAATGTTATATACACAGATCAGCATATGTTAAAAGCAATTGTAGATCTCTGGCAATTATCTTGTTTATCAAATCTGAAATATAAATCCAATTGAAGAGTCAAAGGAAGTGGAAGCTTTTGAGGATGGATTTGAAAAAGGCAACATTGTTATCTCTGGAATCAGTTTCTGAGCAGTTTCCTTTATTATTTTATTGAGTGAAGATTCTACCACTCCTACCCTTTGGGGATTTATTGGAAGAACGGTTTAGTTCAAAATGCTTGTAAGTGGTTTTTTTTTTTTTTTCCTTGCTTTTTAGTCATTCATGTGTGTTCAGATCATAGTGTGTATATTATTTATCTACCAATTTATGTATATATGTATGTATTTAAAGAACTTCTGTAAAAAGCCAACCAAAATAAATATCTGCAAACCAAATAAATATCTGTCTGTCTGTTATCATTTTAAACAAATGGCAAGAGCTAAAAGGCTAGATCATAAGCATCAACATATTTTCATTTTGAATTTTCATCAAAAACATGAATTGATATTGTTTATAGAAATGAAGGACCTTCAGAGTGTTGTTCCTCTTTGTTGTTGCTTCAGAGTGTTTTTTTATAATTGATTTGATAATAACTATTTTAAAGTTGATTGGCTTAGGCACCCTCAAGGAGTTGAGTCTTTTTGTAAGAAGCTGAGCACATACCTATAGTAGGGTAAGCAGATCTGAGGTGTATTTTATGATGTTATGCAAAGTATTTGCTCAGGTTAACATAGTGTTATTGTGCTATAACAGTAATAAATTGGTCATTTTTGTGGAAACAGGAGTCACTTTATTTTTAATTTTCTTTTTTTTAATATAAAGTATTCAGCAGTTGTTGAATCCCAATGGATTCCCATTTGTTATAGGATGACTTGGACCTGGTAGCACAGTGTCCATGCACTATTCAGCCAAATTTCAAAATTACATTTAGAGAGCATTTATAACACAGGGAAGCCAGTCTTTGAGTAGATAAACAGGTTGTTTGTTAAACATCAACACATTCTAACAGATAATCATCCACTTATTTATTGCCCATTGCACAAGATATACCACTGAAGATTTTGTAAGCAATCTAATTATACAACTGTGTAAAGACATGTCAATTTGAAGTTCTGTGTGTTAGGTTTGAGTGTTCAGGTTTTATATTAACAGAATATCAGTTTCAAAATCTACTTCACAGGTAAACCAAGATTTTTCCATTAGTGATTTTGTTTGAAATAGTTGGTGTATGGCTATAGGAAGACATCACAATGTATTAACATATGCAGGATACATGCATTTCAAATGTGTATGTATTTCTGTTACTGCCCAATTAATTTCTTAAACATACTAAAGTTCACAAAATATGGCTACCAGATGCCATCTTGTTTAAGTTTTATGTTGTTAATCTGTCCTGATAACAATCTAAACAATATCAAATGGCTTAAGCGACCAAATTATAATAATTGCAGTGTGATCCTATATTGGTCATGTCATACACAGAGTACATGAATATTGGCAAACCAGTAACGGCGCACTGCACGATAACGTGCAATGAATCCACTTGACTTGAGCATTCATAATTTTAATACTCTTTCTCTGTACATTTAGCATTTGTTTGCTCAGAAGTTAATGAGCTTGCTGCTTCCTGAGCAGCTTTCTTTTCTCCACCCTAGTGACCCGCTTCTTCTCTTCTTTCGTATGCATCTTTTCATGTTAAAACTGATTAAGTCCATGCTTGTGTTGGACTTTAATTTTTCACTTAAGCTGGCACTTAAGTCTTCAATCTGCCTCAAGAATGATTTAAGATACGAAGAGGTTGGGGAAGTGACGGCGAAGGTGGTAGGAATGAGAACGGCGTCCGTACACATGTGCCGCACAGTCACTCTGCTTGCTGCTGCCGAGAGTTGATTCTACAATAAAATAAAATAAAATAAAAAGAGGAATAACCTTGGAGGTGAATCATCACTCCCAAAGCAGAAAGTAGATGTCACGTAGTATATGTGTACCAAATATCAGGTCAATAGGTCAAACGGTTTATGAGCTACAGGTGATTTTAAAATCCTGGACAGACAAACGGATAGTAGTGCATTACATTAAGAATATAATGAGAATCAACATCCTGAAAAAGTGATATACTCCCTTTTTTATCCCAGGATGAGAGAAAATGAAACAATTTCCTCTTCGGGAGAACTTTAGCAGCCTCCAACCCTGTTTTCTGCATCACCTTCCTATGTCACATTTCTGCCTAAAACGTGGTAAATAATTTTTAATTTTTAAATACAGATGCATATATGTCTACTGTATATGCCCATCCTGGGGTTTCTTGTTAAGGTGTTTCAGTATTTTTCTCAAGTTGATATCCCCCCTTATTAGAGGGTTGCTCAGCACAGCATGCTGATACTGCATAATCTGAATGCAGCCCTTTCGCCTAACATTTGGTATATGTAAGAATGAAATGATCACAAATCCTCATTCAAGCAGGCATAAAACATCTATGTTAGAAAATGGGAGATCATCTTTGTTTGTTAAATATTAGGTAATAGGTTGGATTATGGAAGATTTTTAACAGGTTTATTTTTTAAGGATGTAAAGTTACGCCCATTTCTTGATAGCACAGGAAATAGAGCTTGAGCTCATGCAGGATGTGTGTTGTGATTCTTGGCCAGATGCAGGCCAATTGTTTTCCTGAAGATTGGTTGGAATGTCGTTTTGCGAAGACCGGGAACAGGATTTCTGCTGCCACCCCTCCAACCCCTTGTCTTTGAAGTGTGTAAAAATGTGTCTGTTAATATTGTTACCAGTTTTCCTTGCTTTCTTAAAGCACAGTGTTTTTAAGCATGTAACTCTGGTGTCTCCTCCAAAGTCTTAAATAAAAAAATTATAAATACAGAAATATTTCATAAGAATATTTTTCTATACTTAATGCCTTTATATTGTTTTAAAAGGAGAAAGACATATTGAAGAAATATGTTGAAGCCATTGATAATTTAACAATGAATTTTAGTAATTATTTTAACAAAGCATTTTTGACTTGTCTGTGTTTCAAAGCTTGCTCCCTCTGCACAAAAATTCATAGCTTTGCTCAGTGCCTGCCATCTTTTTGTCACCTTAATAATTCTTAATCATCATCCGATTTCAAGACCTTTTAAATTAGTCCTTGTCTTATAGTTTTTTTGTAATTATGTATACTTAATGTCTTACTGAATTTTCAGAGAGGCACAATTAACTACCTTTAAAAAAGTAAGTGTTGTACTTGAAGTGAAGTCTCGTATTATTTTCATACAGACCAAAACTGATGGGAATGTTAAAAGCCAATTGGCTCAACATTTTCTTAAACAGATAGAGATTCTGCCTGACTACCATTTCTTTAATGCAAATCCATTGACAGTATTCATTTTAAATGTAGCCTGCTGTGGAGTTTGACTATTTGTGCTAAATACATTGCAAAAATCAAGAAAAATAACCATACCATTTTCTAATCATGTTTAACCTAGACCATGATCACAGGGGTCTGGAGCCCACAACCCAACAAACATTAGGTGCAGAGTAGGAACAATCGCCTGGACAAGGCACCAGACCATCGCAGGCTGAACGAACACACACACACACCCCAAGTCAAGTTGGGGAGCATGCACTGGTACAGTGCATTGCTGCACCCATTACACAACAAAACAACTCGGGATCCCGGTTGGTCAAGGCAGACACACGGTCCAGTCCCACCGTCCGGAAATGACCTATCTGCCGCAGCCAGGTATTACATGGGTGACCCCTTGGCCTGGTCCAGCCACTCAGGTTCCCAACAATGAGGATCCTACGAGCCAGATCACCCTTGGGGGAATTGCACCACATGGCCGTAGTGCCATAACTGACGCTCCCTCACAATGCAGGTAATGTGCCTCATTCGGGACTCCATGAGCAACTGCTCATTCGACCCAAAGTCAAACCAATGTTTTTCTGGAGAGACACAGTACCAAAAGAGTCCAGTCTTTGTCTTCTGTCACTAGATAGCGTCCATGTCTTTCAACCATAGACTTGGACTTTCATCCTTTCGCATAGATATCGGGAGCGCCACACACCCCTTTCCAGCGACCTCATGACACCCCCACCCCCCAACCCCTCTGTGCTCTCCCAATCCGTCTACTGACTTCATAGGAAGGGTCACCAGAGACATGAATGTCCCTGCCAAGGTAAGTAAACCTCTTGACAAAGTCCACTAGGGTCAATATAGTACCACCAGTCCACCTAACCTGCAAGTCTTTGAACTGTAGGAGGAAACCCACACAGACACAGAAGTACTTCCAAACTGAATGGTAAATTCCTCATAATTCCATTTTTTTTTAAATGGTGGGGTACCTAACCCATGTGTAGTGTTCCCGGTGAGTAGAGACTTCAGGAGCAGTAAATTAACTGAAAAGATATTGGTGTCTGGCACAAAGCCAGTGTGGTTTCATTAAGTTAAACACGAAGGATAGGCCACACATCTGCTAACACAGAGGATATAGTTAAGAACTTCTTAATTGAGAGATTTATGCAGTGGTCCCAAGGGATAGCAGAAAGATCTAGGATGATCTGGTGACCCAAAGATTTTGTGCAGCCTTGAAACTGACCCTCCTTGCCCTAAGGTTTAAAGGCTACTCCGTACCACAGCCCTTTTGAGTATCTTAAATCTAAAAATCCAAAAATTTATTTTAAATCTCTTAATGTGCATTACATTTCTGTTCTTAAGAGTTTGTTTGTATAATAAAAGTTATGCACTGTTTAACAGATGGTGGGGTCCTTTTTCTGGCTGGGACGTCTCCATAATGGATGGACCAGGGGAATTAACATGGCACAAGGCATTACCTTCCCTGGAGCGCTAGATTACAGCCTCTCCCTGGGTTGCAGAGGTGCCTCGGGGTCCCACAGGATTACATGTGAGTTGGAGTTTGGTACAGCCCAGTTGGATTCTGTGGGTGACTCCTGGGTCTGCTGCAGGAGGGACAGAGCCCTAATACATTGGTCTTCTATCACACCTGGGAGGACTTGCAGATCATGTTGATGGGCCACCTGAAATGTTCCTAGGTTCATCATAAAAGGTACTGCCTCACTTCATTCATGGAGCCAGAGTCAGGAGGGATAAGACGAAGCTTGCCAGGAGGAGTGGAGACAGAGAGATGAAGAAGAAAATAAATAAAAGTGCTGTGTGCTTTTATTAATAGTGCTGTTGTACTGTACTGAGCTGTGGGAAGCGTTTCCCACTGAATAAAACCCAAATGTGTTGCTGAACGTGTGCCTGGTGTCTGTCTGTGTCGGTTTTGTGAAGCTGGTGTTGGAAATTTGGCATGGGAAAATTTAAATTGGAGTCTATCTTAACTTTATTGGTTAGTTTTTAATGTACATTCCAAATGTTTTTGATCATTTGGTTCTGTGTATAATTCTAGGCATGTGCTATTTTGTAATATTTTTGCATTTTAATTTCTTAAACCTGCCAGCATGTTATTGTCTAGTATTAAAATACAGATAAATTATTTAAATATTAGCCATTCTCCATTTAAGCTCAGTTTTTATAAATTTTGAACGCTATTGTGGTAGAAATGTGATTAGATGTGTTTAGGTAGTCATTAATGAGTGGACTACAGTTTACATAATAGTGGCACCCATTAAGGGTTTGTGGTTGCCATGTGCCAGTGCTGTTGGAATGAAATTAAATGACCCTGAACTGGGCAAGTGTGGTAGAAAATGGACAAATGGGGAAAGGCTTGATTTGAAAACCTTCCTTAGCTAATTCTTCTTGGAAGAATAAAGGGAAGAGAACTGCATAGATGTGGAGTGACTCAAGGCCTTACCAGTGATTGCGCTGGACAGTGCTTGAAAGAAACAATAGCAATCAAGGATGAGCACTTGCCGAGGGAAAGTTGTTTGTAAAAACAAAAAAAAAATCCTTTTAATTGGCCTTTTTAAAGATGATGTTTATGAATTATTCACTTTAAAATTGCATGTTTCTCTACTGCATTCTCAATATGCATTAATTTACAAACTTTGACAATGAAAGTACACACACAATAGTATGTGTGAAGTTTGCACATTCTCCCTTTTGATTCTGTAGTGTTTTCTCCCATTTTCCCAATGACCTTCTGGTTAGGTTAACTAATGCCTCTAAATTGACTAGTGTTAGTATGGATGTTTGTGGACCCGGACGTGGCCAAGCTCCCTGTCCAGCCAGAATACTGGTTTCTACTTTCGGGCCAGTGCTGCTGTTAAATGCTCCAGCTCCCTGTGACCCTGAATAGGAGTCATCCTATCCACTAAAGGAAACCTTGAGTTTGAATCCTATATGCTTCTTGCCTGAACCTTGTGTTTTTTTTTGTTTTTTTTTTGATATGAGTTAATAAAATTGTCATGTACTTGTGATATACACAAAAAATGACCCAATTTAAAGTGTTAGTGACAATATTTTTAAACTATTTCCTTATTTAATTTGAAATATCGGTTTCTGATGTGGTTTGCATTTGTTTGGCAACCAGTGTTCATGTTCCTCATGTCAAATACCAAATCAGTGTGGTTTTTACAGCAAATTATCTAAAAAAAGAAATTTACAATCTTCAGTAACTGGATATGTTTGTAAGCGCACAGGGCTGTCTTAAGGCCATTTTACCCTAACACTAGAATTACCAGAGCCTACGAATGAAAAAACTCATAGATCCGTCCCACCTTAAATCGCTTCTCACCTCTCCATCAGTGTCTTTTGTCCTTTAAATGTGTTGTTAAGCAGCAAGCAGTCTGCTATCACATCCCTCACCGGTGCACAGTTTTCTCAGCTCAACTCTCTTTACATGCGTGTCAGTTGCTTGGAGTTGTATAGAGTGAGAAGTCAAGCAAAATCACACCTTTTATAAATGCTATATCGTTATTTGGAACAAATGCATTTTATGTGTGTTCCGTGTCTACAGCGATCTATGTAAACGAATAGTTAAAAAAGAAACGTTTTTCATGTTTTAGTTATAATTGACAAAATGTAGACATGAAGTTTATATTGTTTGAAGCCTGAAGTCCAAATATCAAAGAAACACTTTCACAAATGGTACAAATACAATAGCACAAGTGCACTTTTATTCAGAAATATAACTGCAGAAAAACAACACGCATTAGGGTGTGACATTGACACACATTTACTACAACTGCTTCGGTGGCGCAACGGTATCAAAACTTCATGGGTTCGATCCCTGACAAGTCCGTTTTGAGAAGTCAGCTGCTTTTATTCTTACTATCTTAGAATAAAAACATACATTTGATTTCAGTGCGTAATAGCCAGTGTTCAGTTTCATTCTCTCAGTCGCGCTCACGATCCTAACCTTAAACCACCCCCCCTCCACTCTTTGACACTGCTGTTTTCACATAAAGACGCGCTATAGCTCTGCACTGAATAGGAAGTAAGTAAATAACATTCGATCTGGCTTTTATGTAAGTAACATATAAATGTTGATGTTGAAGTATAATAAAACAAGTGCACTTTTATTCAAGACTATAACCGAAGAAAAAAGAAACTAGCAAGTACACGGCAGAGCTTCCTGTGTTTGAGCGACATGGGCGTGCTCAGAAAATACATGTTTAATGCCACAAAAAGTGCATGCAGACACTTCAGTTCGCAAGCATTGGTACAAAAATGCAGTCGGACTTCTTTTTAGGGCACATACACCGTCCAGATGTTATTTATTTGGATTTATTTACTTAATTCCTACAGAGTGCAGAGCTATAGCGCGTTTTTATGTGAAAACAGCAGTGTCAGATAGGAAGGGGAGAGGGGGTATGGTAGGATCGTGAACGTGACTGAATGAAACTGAATAAGAATAATAAAAAAAAAAAACCAAAGCTAACCTTTACAAGTATCATACATTTACACCGGCTGTTACACACTGAAATCAAATGTATGTTTTTATTCTAAAGTAGTTAAGAATAAAAGCAGCTGACTTTTCAAAACGGACTCATCGGGGATTGAACCAATGAAGTTTTGAATACCAGTCAAGTGTTGATACTGTTGCGCCACCAAAGCAGTTGTAGCAAATGTGTGTCAATGTCACACCCTAATGCGAGTTGTTTTTCTGCAGTTATACTTTTGAATAAAACCGCACTTGTTCTGTTGTATTTGTACCATTTGTGAAAGTGTTTCTTTGATATTTGGACTTTAGGCTTCACACATTATACACTTCATGTCTACATTTTGCCAATTATTACTAAAACATGAAAAACGTTTCTTTTTTTAAAGATATGTTTACATAGATCGCTGTAGACACAGAACACGCATGAAATGCATGTGTTCCAAATAACGATATAGTATTTATAAAAGGTGTGATTTTGCTTGACTTCTCACTCTATACAGCTCCATGCAACTGACACGCAGGTAAACAGAGTTGAGCTGAGAAAACTATGTGCTGGTGGGGGATGTGATAGCAGACTGCTTCCTGTTTGCTGCTTATCAACACATTTAAAGGACAAAAGACACTGACGGAGAGGTGAGAAGCGATTTAAAGTGGGATGGATCTACGAGTTTTTTCGTAGGCTCTGGTAATTCTAGTGTTTAAGTTACCCTTCCTGCTGGATTTTCAATCATAGCCTTTATTTAAATCTTTGTGAGGCTGAGCAGTTGGTGTTCTCCCAAACTGATTACATAGTGTGACGTGCCCAGCCACTTACTCCAATTAGTCTATAACTCTTTCTGATAAAATCAAGCAGGTTTGATTTTTGTCTTTAGTCGTGAAGGTGTGCTTTGTGTACATGGCAAATGAATGCTTATCTGGAAGTACAATTCATGTAATATAGTGAAAAGAAATAAGGAAAGCGGATGTTTTGGACCTCACATACAGAAGAGAAGTCCATCTCCCTGACGTCTCGTTATTTGTATCATGACAGAATGTTGGTGTGTTTGAACAAAATGACAGACGACAGCTGATCTTCTCCTTCACATTAACCCTTTGTACAGTGCCAACTCTATCAACCAGCATGGCTGTCACAAAAAGGGCCTCGTATGATGGGTACACTGTCCCTAAATTTGTCATGGCCAGCATTGTTATTTATTTATTTATTTATTTTTTCAGGTATATCGGGGTTTTTTAAACCATGGGTTGGGTCACAAATGAGTGTTGTGTGTATTTGTAATACGGTTCAGATGATTTGTAGCATGGGATGCAGTGGATCACCACGGTTTGATTAAGGACTGATGATCAAGACACATTTCTTGTTGAATGCCACGATAAAGACTCTAAAAAGGTCAAGATTGGGCTGCAACAACAAAAAAAAATTAAAGCCTGGTGTAAATTGAAATGGTCCAGCAATGGTATTAGCAATAGCAATTGGCAGATATGACATACCCAATAACTAGCAGTTGTGTAATGAGATATCAGCTTTAGTGTGTGGTTGTAGGATGGATTCTTTCTTGGTGATTAGTTTTAAATGTTCATTTTACTAATTACACTTAAAATGGCCCAGAAGAAATAAGTCTTTCCTATTTATAACATTGATATCCATATATTTGAAGATTATGAACAGACTTCTATTTGTGGGGACCGTAGGTTTTAATGCAGTTTCTGAAATGGTGTGTAAATTTTTATTTTAACACTTTATAATTTTATTATGCAGAATGTTAAACACATACATACACGCCACAGTCATTTTACAGGCAGATGATTATTGTCTCTAGTGGAGGACTAGGCCTTCTGTGGCCTCTTGGGATGGATATGCAAGGAAAGGGAAAGAGTTAGGTTGTAGCTTTAATACATTAGCAGTTTGTTTTGAATGCTTTCTTTAGACCTCATTATCTTGAGGAGTGACTGGGAAAGAGTCAATGTTATGTAATACATGTTTCTTGACACTAACATTTTTAATTTTGGTTCTTTCCATTCCTTTCACACATGGCTTTGTGAGCATCTGAACAGAATGCAATGAGTATTTTAGCGCCCCTAAATGTTGACGTTGTAGTAATTTCATGACGTATATAATGTTAACCTCTTTTTAGCGTAATATTTCTAAATTATCACTAATTGTCTTGCATGGGATGTATGTCTTCTGACTGACTGACCTTGCTTTCCTGTGCCCGTGACAAAGTGCCCCTGAACCACTGTAATGTTGTGCCAAGAGATTTCTCTATGCATGAATGAGGATGGCAGGCTGTCGCCTTTACTGTCCCCAGCATATATCTTATCTGCAGCTGTACAGAAAGGTTCCCTTAGTATTTCAACATGTCAGTAATTAGTAGGAGTAAAAGAAGTGTGATAAAGGTGAGAAGCAAAATAATACCTATCATTTGTTAATTTTGTTTTCCTCTTAGGCAGGTGGTATTTGTTTTATGTCATGTCATTTAAAAAAATTCATTTTTTATCTCTATTATGACCTCTCCAAATAATTTGTTGGTATTGTTCTAACCCAGGATGTCCATGGCTGATTCCTTAAATAGTGTTCTATCATTTAAGCTGAAGTACTAGGATGGCAGTAATTTTATTTGTAAAACCAACGAGTTATGCTTTATTGGCGCTTTTGTAGTTTTATAAACCCTGTCTGCACCAATATACAGTTTGCAGTGTATATTAATGAACACAATGTGCTTATTGAGAGGAATTCTCTTGCTTTACTATAGAGCTTCAGCAAAGTGTTTTGCTGTTATTGACTGAGGCTCTGTTCTTCCATATCTAGGAAACCACAGGGGGAAAGTGGTGGGGGCAAATGAGCAATGATGTGAAAAGCCAATTTCATAAAGCATTCCAGGCAGCTTAGCAGGTCAGTCATCAATTAGATGAAGAAAAATAAGTTAATTATTCTCTTGTCTGCATTCCTTTGCTTCAGAGTCTCTTTAAGAAGCCATATACATGTGTAGAGTAAACCAGCTTTGTTCATTTATTCTCTCTCCCCAGACTCTTTTGCTCTGTTAAAACAAGTGGGGCATGCCACACTAAGCACCCGTGCAACATCTGAAGGCATTTTTCTCAGGGCAAGGTGTCAGCCTCTGATCTCCTTCTGCTGTTTGCATCTAAAATTGTCTCATTTTTTCCCTTTGGAACAGTTTTTTTGTGTGTGTCTGAATTAAGATTTTTTTTTATCTGCATTTATTCTCTCTGCATATTTTTTGTTTTTTTAACATGTAACTTTTTATATTTTTAATTGTAGCTTTGTAATGTTTATTTGCTGTGTACTAAAAGAATATGCAGAATTTGGGATTTCCATGTTGTAATAGATGTAGCCTTCTAATAGCCACAAAAACAACTAAGAAGGTTGAGAGTATAACCTTGTCTGTAACTTTACTGTAGTCTCACAAGTTTTGTATGTTTTTATTTATGGTACTGCAAACTTTGCAATTTCAAATTAAATTTTTAACAAAACTACAAGAAATTCTATCCTTTTGTCTGTCTTCGTTTCTAGTGAATACATTTTAAAGTGCTTAACTTGAGCAGTGCATTATGAGATGAAAATACATATCTGTGCCTTATGTGGCTTTAATTAAAGGTAAGGTTCATGGATATATATTAAATGATTTGAGCATTGGTAGCATAACTGACTTTCTAATGGCTACATGGTAAATTAGATATGACAATTAAAGCAGCAGCAGAGAAGTACCTTAGCCTGTAGGCTACATTGTAGTTCTTAATTGCTGTTTTATTCAGAGTCCTTCGGAGT
The DNA here is from genome assembly GCA_026402145.1 of Polypterus bichir lapradei. Taxonomy (NCBI): domain Eukaryota; kingdom Metazoa; phylum Chordata; class Cladistia; order Polypteriformes; family Polypteridae; genus Polypterus; species Polypterus bichir. Next base: position 17,803,590 of record JANRMT010062838.1, on the reverse strand, counting down.
GTGCTGTGCTCCTCCAAACTGTAAAATTTATTAAACAAGACCTTTTCCCATGTGACTGTGTCTGTGTTCTGAAATACTAATGTGAAAAGCAGGCAAAAATACAATAGCTTAGCTCTGGTCAACATGTAAGGATGTTCTTTATGAGAAGCAATGATAAGGCTTTGAAAACTGCTAAATAAAGCAAAAAACAGGCCATGCATTTTTTTTAGACCAATTATCATATTGTATTTGAAGTGTGAACAACAGAAATGTATTTTCTCTACAAATGGTGGTTCAAGTGGTTTGTATACTCATCTGCAGGAGATTGAACTACCAGCTTGAAGAGGGTGGGTTTATATTCTACCTTCTATTGATGAAGAAGAGTGAAACATGATGCATGCAGGCATTTTTAGGAACTTCTTCAGTTCTGTGTGTCCCCCACCCGCTTAACTTCCCTTTTCCAAGCCAAATCTATAACAACAATTTTACCGTGTTCTGCAGATCATTTTTCTGAAATTTAAATAACTTTTCAGTATGCTTGAATTATTTGCACAACGACGAGGTTATACCTTGTTCATTTTAGTTGTGAAAACTTTTAACTTAAATGTGTTAGATGCTAGAGATCTTGGCTTTTTTGATAATCCATTTACCCATGACACACCTCACAGTAAATGTTCAGTCATCTTTCTAATCTATGCAGGTGAAGACCTTTTTGTCTGTTACTTTAATTCTTGCCCCTTTTTCAAGTTTCCATATTTCCTGCTTTTTAGTGATATAGTATAATTTGCCTTGCTAATGACACTATAAGAAGCTCCAGTCTGAATGGTTTACCCCATTTTGTGGCTTTCATCCCTTTTATACAAATCAGTTTAGCTGTGCTATGCTTTACAAAAGGGTCTGCTTATGTTACTCTCACTATTTATTCATATGTACCGTGTTTTTGTAGTTTTATACAATACACATCTTAGATTTGACTGCAGTACTTCATTCGTTTACTATGTTAAATGTTTTCATTGATCTCCATATTTTTGGAGGTAATGGTATTTGTTTGCATTATTTATTAAAGCTTCCTTGCTTTTTTACATGCTTATGGTGGCTGTCAGGATTAGCTCTGGGTCCTTTTGATCCTCTGCAAGAAAATGCAGATTTAGGAAATAAATAAACCCATTGGAATGCTGAATTGATGCACTTGAAAGTACTGCAACACAGAATTGCAATCAAACTGTATTTTAAGTATATGTCATGTTAAGTGCAAACTGGAAAGATTATCAGGTGTTTCATTGTATACATCAACTGTAAAACCTCATTTAAAAAAAAAAAAAAAAAAAAAAAAAAAAGACACCATTGTCTTTGTGGTTGGTTTGGTGTACAAAGCTCACAACTAAAAGCAGTGTGAAATCATCTTGTTTGTGAGGTGTAAAAAGCAAGCACAAAAAGACATCCAATATTTGTTACTTTCAATTAGTATTTATGAATTCTCTTTTGAACTAACAGTGATCCTTTTTTCTTCTGTCATTTTTCTTTAATCTTTTTTTTTTTTTTTTTTAGCTTTCCTGCTCTTAACAGATTTAGTTTCATTTTGCTATAATTGAGATAAACAACAAAAAAAGAAAACAGCAGGATGTAATAAAGCTTACCTTTACATATAGATCAGGTGTTTTATTTATAATGTCATTTACAAACTCTTAGTTGTGTGCATCTTTGTAATAAAGTGAAAGTAAGATGCAGCTTTTGTCTTCGGGACTAACCTATATTGCTAATTCCCACATAGAAACATATTGATCTGCTTTTTAGATTTTTAAATAAATTAACAATATGCACTCTCACTTATATTTTTTTTTGTACTGTAGTTCACATGAAATGTCATGAAACAATAAAAAATGTAGTTCTGGATAAGTAGAATGAACATCAATAGGGAGCATAGGGGATCACAACTTGTCCAGTGAAGTGAAGTCGATAACTGCTGCTATATTAGCCTGTGTGAACACAACCTGAGTCATACTGTACCAGCTGGCTGTATGTCGGCTCACTAAAATGCCAATGTTAAAGTAACATTTGTTAGGTCTCTTTGTTGGCAGAAAATTGAAAATTTTATTATTTTTCTGTACTGTCTTTTTTGGAGTACAAGAGAACTATACCTTGGATCAAAACAAGGCAGCTTTTTCAGTGAACAGTTATTCCATAGATTGGAAATGAGAAACCTCACTTAAAATACCCAGAATACTGCTTTTTTGTGTGCATGCTGGGGTACAAGAGACACGTTTTGGTGCATTGGTTTCTTTTCTAAATCTGAACTCTCTCTCATGGACTTCAGTGGAGCTTAATTAATTTTGTCATTTCAGTGAAATGCTATGCTGTGTATGGGCCTGTAGAAATTATTTTCTCTTAAAATGGTAATCAATAAGCATTTCTTATTTACAAACTACATTATAAGATGTGCTCAGCAGGTTTTCAGTTTCAGGAATTGTGAAAAGGGTTTGGAATTAAATGTTTCATTGCAAATTACTTTTTTAAAGTCTTTTAACCAAAGCTCTGTTTTAGAAATGCAATTGTCTGAGTGGTATACAGTTTAATATGATCATACTAATTAAAATATTAATTATTTTAATAGTTAAAGGAGGACCTGGTCAATGGCTTTACTTGTTTAGAAATGGAGAGTCATTGGTTCATCTTTTCAGAATCTGTATAGAGTTGGCACATTCTGTCTGTGGTATGCAGGAGGAACAGTGGAACACCCAAATAATACCCATTGAGAGATTTGCACTTTATGGCAGCTCTAAACTGTCCTGTTTGTGCCCAGTAGTGAGGCTGAGCCACGTCCAGGATTGGTTCTTGCTTTGTGTCGCACATTGCTGGAAATAGGTGTAGCCAAATGACCCCAAACTAGATTAAGAGGTTTTGTAAAGAGGATACATGCTTACTTAACACTAAAAAGAATCAAACTTAATGATATAAGTTGTACATTTTAATCAATATAACAAAGATAATATAATTTCAGCCATAAAGATGTATCATATTCCACATGTATACAGTACTTCGGATCAGCTCTCTAGGACAGCACCAAGACATAACATTGATCTTGTCTTGACACTAGGACTTCTCTACTTTAGTATACAATAAATTAGTACAAAGGTGACTTTTAACAACGGCAAGTCTGATATTGCATGCACGTTTATGCAGCTGAACTAACAGTTACTTTAGCCACCTTTTTACACATTCAGGCTATCTCTGGAATTCATCGGTAAATTGCCAAGTTCAGGGCGTGTGTGAACAAAGAAGAGCTAAATATCTCAGGAATGCTGACCAGGTTATTTCTTGGGTGAAGACCTATCAAAATTCCTAGGCATTTACTGTATATGCTTGTGTGAGCAAAGCCAAAATGGGGCAAATGTCCATACAAAAAAAAATAAATAAATAATTATGCTGGGCTATAGTAAGATGTAGTGTTAATGAGTGTGAGAAGTCGTGAGAGATTTGGATGATACAGTACAGCTCAGACCAGCTTGTTTGTTTTCCAGATGAGTGTGGAAGGCTGACTGTTTCAAAAAGTGTATAAATTCCATATACCTTATAGTAAGTGAGCTTTTGCTGGTCGTCCCTCAATGCGAACGGTCATACTCCGCCTGCTGTCCAGCTGCTCCCTTGACTGTGAATTAGGAAGGGTCTGTGTATTTTGTTGAAGGTGAAGAACAGTGCTCATCCAAGGAAAATGACCTTTTTGCATCTTTTGGGAAGAGTGTAAATGTACCAGCATATGTCTTTAGAGCCATGCTATTTTTATGTTTACTGTATTTTTTCGGTTTCCTAAGCATAAGATTGCTTTTGGCCAACTTTAGGACAAAAGAAGCACTTGTTACAGGGTGGTGAAGAGTAACATAGGTGGTCATCTTTCAGGATTCCCCACCCCATTAACTGTGTTTATACCATTAGGTTATATTCCTATTTAAATTGTTGTTCCTTTATTGTATTTTCGATAATTACTTAAACTAGTTAATTCTGTTTTGGTTTCTGCTTCTCTCCTTATACTAATATGCTCCAGTATCATTAGTTTGACTTCCATAATCAGATTCCAAAGCAGCAAAATAGTCTATTTGATAAAATCCTGCATTTTAGCAATACAGCATGAGCCTCACTCAGACACTGTCTTTGTCTCCAATTCTGCACAGTAAAGGTATGCTATTATCAAGTGATTCAGAAGTCCTATTTGGTGGCTTTCTTTTGACATCCTATGGCCCAGTTGCAAGTGTGCATGTCTTGTAAACAGAACTCAGAAGTTAAAGTTAATGTGCAGCCTCTTCGCTTTTGTTCTGTCATCTGGGACAGTAAAGTTTACAAAACATTTTTGACATTTTGTCAAGCAGCAGAGCATCCTCCTTATGGGTGGTGGTGCAAGCAACATTCATATACTGCACTTTTGATTTGCAGTGTCATGTGCATGCCGAATGACATGGCATTGTGTTCATGAATGGCAGGCTGAGTTTTTAGTTTTTGCATCACCATGGACCTTTGAAAATAATTTTAAGATTATTTTTTGGTTGAAATTCATTATTATTGCAGCTGCTAATACTGTTCAGAAGCCCTCACACTCCCTACCCAGAGCAGCTTTTTGTAGAAGCAGAAATAAGCACATCCGTTTCATTCTCCAAGCAGTCACTTGTACACCTATCACTAAAAAGTGTAGCCTCCTTAGGGCTGAGAAAGATATGCTGCTTTGAGTAGTGCTGCTCTTTTTTTAGGTAACGTGCTGTTCGAAATTTTAGTTTGTTTTCTCTTCACTGTGCCAGTTGAATCCAAAGAAAGATTCACTTGAATTGCTTCTTCGGTGCTGTACACAAATGTGATTCTGCAACGTGAAGTGGATGAATAAGGAAACCTTTACTTACTATTTCCTTTTGTAAAAATGTACACTGTTATGTCCAGTAAAATTTTTCCTGTAGCAATGAGCTTATCTTGCAAGATTTCATACACCTTTATTATTTAGCTGATTTCTTTCAGGGCACAAATTGCTTGTGTTTAACTTGTGAAATCAAGTATCAAAATCTGCTTTCCTTTTCTGTGTGTGTCTGAAATATAAGGAAATAGTTATGAATGTTTTGACCTATTTTTACAGTTCAAGATCTGTGTATTATTTGCTCACTTTCTACTTGTCCATGTGCATTTCTTGTGACCCTGAGTTCCATTTGTAGAAGATCGTGTTTTACTAATCAGTGACACTGTATTGCCCCATGTTTGAGAGTACAGTGACTTTCCATTTCACTCTGGGTTGATTCATACTCTGTCTTTGTTGAGGTAATAACCCCCCACATCCAATTGACTGTGTTTTGGAATAAATTTATTTAAAAGAAAGTATGGATAGATAAATTTAGGACTGTGCCAAGATATATGCAGTAATAATATGCAGTAATCTTGTTCAACAAGTCCTTAAATGTACATTATTAGTATTTAAAGCAAGGATATCGCAATAACAGTTTTTTTTAAAACCCTATTAGATTAATTTACTGCTGCCTTTGAATTTGAGGCCCAGATTATCATCACTGCTGAAGATTTAAGTTTAATTCCTATTTGCCTTTTAGAGTAACATATTATCATTAGTGCATAGTTGCACAATGTTTTTCTTTTAGTGCTGTTTTTCTGAAGCATTATGATCTGAATTGCATACAGTCTTTAAAATGCTTTTGTTGTCTTTTTGCACACATAAAGCTTGAGAGTAAAAGTGTAGATAACCTTCTATTGTTATGAAGATAACTTCTGTGGTAAAGAAAAGTACCTTTTTCCCTGATTGGGGGTCATACTGAAGTACAGAAATCCGGGCATGTAGGATATTTTTGCAAGTCTCTAAATCATATAATGTAATGATTGCTAATCCCCAGAAAGCTAATCTTCTAATTTAGAAACCTTGATCGATATGCTTGTAGGTTGAGTTTTTATAAGGAGGAAGCAAATTGTGTCGTAAGTAATTGTATATATTACTCTTGCTGCCATAATTTTGTACTTTACTACCACCACAGGTCTTAAATTTCTTCTTTGATATAATGAGTAGTTTGATGTAGTTTGACATGAGTCATTCTTGAATTCTACAAGCTGTATAATCCTGTGAATCATGCTTTTGAGAGTGCAAGTTAGTTACTTCCTTGTGGCAAGACTGTGAGTGCTGCTTTTCCCAAGCATGGTGAGGGGTTGCTGGCAGCAATTCTTAACACAGCACCACTTGTGCATCATAAAATTGAAAGTGGATACTCGCATGACAACCAGATTTATGAATCCATTTTAGAAAAGGATGCAAGAACTTGTGGAGTGGAGTCACCTACCTGTTATGTAGCATTTAATATATTTTTAGCGGACGAGTTAAATCTGAGCCCTGGGCCGGCAGCAGCCTGGAATGGATGGTTAATAAGATATATACTTTTCCTCGCACCTCTGCTCAGGCGCCTCAGGATAATGTTACTTCACAGGCTGAGAAGGGCTAGAGTCCAGCTCAGTCAGAGGTTTTCTGCAGTGTAGTTTTAGAAAGTGTTTTTTTTTTTTTACTTCCAGAAATTAATAGTAGTGGAAATATAATAATGGATTAGTTTAGTGTTTGTGTCTGTTTCATTGTAAGACAGATCCTAAGAGAGTTGTGATAGCAGATGGTGATAAATACATAGACTGTATGTTTCTTACTAGTTTTCCATTTTAATTGTTGTGCTTATTTTAACATAGCAATAGGTTCAAACTTCTGCAAATTAATTTGGTAATGATGTATGCTATTAACCCTCCCCCCACCCCCAATTCCTTTTATGCAACACATTTCCATGACTTTGCTTGCATTTCTAGTTTCACACTAAACCATTTCCCAAAAGGGAAAATGAGCTAGACATGGAGAAGTCACACAAACAAAATTTCACAAGTTTGATTGGATGATCCAACTAGCCTGGGAAGACCACTTTCATTTTCCTTTCTCTTGAAGTTAGTGAGACCCCAAACAGAAATTGTGAGAGTACAGAAGCATATCGGTCCATCCACAATGGTAAATGAAGTTGAATCTTTCTCAAAAATTAGTAGATTGTATGAGATTCATGTTTCTGACATGGTGAAATAAGACGCAAAACCTACACTGCATTCCATGGATGGTCATCCAGGCATGTATATTGATGGCCAAAGAAAATTTGTAACTATGTAGATTCATTTTTTTGTGGAAAGTGTTATGTAAGATATTTGTAATTTTGCTTACATTATACCTGTTAACTACTTGCATACACAGGCGATATATTTGATTATAACTTTCTGTCCATGCTTGCCCACCCTAATGTTTCTTTTCTTTTCATTTAACATGCAAAAGTTTGTGGTTGTTGTCTAGCCACTGTATTCAATATCTTTGATAATGAAATAAATTCATCCTTGATATTGCTGTTGGTGCTTTTGATAACCTTAGAATGTTCTCTTTGCCAAAATATTTAATCACCTATCTGATTAATCTTTTCAAATCTGTGAAACTTAATGGCCATAATTTGCGTGCATGGACTGTGTACCACTAATACCATTTGCTAAAATAAAATAAAGTTCTTGTAATTTTAACATAGTATAGCATGGCATTCTTAAATCTTCTTAATTCAACTGGGGTGCATGGAGGGACTGGTAGGGAGAGAAGCACAAGGGGAGGAAACTGCACTGTTGAGAGGACTAGTCCAATGCACTATATAGTAATCCTTCCTCGATCGCGGGGGTTGCTTTCCAGAACCCCTCACGATAGGTGAAAATCCACGAAGTAGAAACCATATGTTTGTATGGTTTTTATATATTTTAAGCCCTTATAAACTCTCCCACACTGTTTATAAATATTCCTCGCACAGTTAAACAGCATAAACCCTTTATATTTTCTTAGTTATTAGGTAAGATTCATTGCAATTATGTACGTAAACACACTGTTTATATGCTACACACAAACATACGTATCGTATATCGTTGAGGAGTTTAATTTAATACGCAATACAGTTTTAAACATATTGCAATTGATTAGGTAATAGAAAAATAAGTGAAAAATCTATAACGTGTAAATGCTGTACATAAAACCAAAATGTTATTTTAAAGATACTGTAGAGTGTCCCCTATATCTCGTATGTTATAAATACCTAAAATGCAAGAAAAATTGTATAAAATGTGTGTACAGTTACAATAAACATACGTACATGTACTAAGTACATAGAAAATTAGTTATGGGTACTCACCAACAATAACACGACAACTAGTCCGATAACAATGAGTTTAATTTTACTGCACAACAAAGGAGAGCATTACAGTTCTTCTAAAGGAGGCTCTTCAGGCGACTGTGTAGCACCGCCGTTCTTCTTCCGGCAGTCTTCAATCCAAATCCCTAAAGCAGATTCCATCCGGACTACCGCCTTATTATATCCACTTACAACTCGTTTTGTGCCCTGGTTAAAGGACACTGCGGCCGTAGATCTTGTATTTTTTTCCTCCTTTTTAAATAAAAAGAGTTGTGGACTCATTGATGCCGTAATGGCGTCCTGCAGTGGTGTAGCTGTTCCCTTACTTCAACATATCCAAAACTTTTACCTTTTCGGAAATCGTTAGCATCTTCCATTGGCGCCTAGGCATGGATCCTGAAGCAGTAGCAGGAGCAGATCGTTTTGGAGCCATAACAAAGGGCTTGACTATGTACAAAGATAAACGCAACAGTTAACTTTTTACACAGTGAAACACGTTGATGCTGAATGAGCGAGACGAGACTTCCAGGTTAAAGCAGAGAAATCGAATTTGGCGCTCCGTCGCTGAGCCTATCAACACACAGGAACTTAACTGCGTACTCCGATTGGGTAGCTTCTCAGCCATCCGCCAATAGCGTCCCTTGTATGAAATCAACTGAGCAAACCAACTGAGGAAGCATGTACCAGAAGTAAATTTTCTGCAGAAACCCGTGAAGCAGCGAAAAATCCGCGTTATATATTTAGATATGCTTACATATAAAATCCGCGATAGAGTGAAGCCGCAAAAGTCAGTGGGATATAGCGAAGGATTACTGTAATTTTAAGGACCTTTAAAAAAAATATGTGAAAGAAGCATTAATCACTTTCCTGATTTAGGATAAAATGATGAAAAAAACGTACACTTCAGTTAAGTTCTTCAGGTCCTCTAACGAATGTCCAAATTCACAAGGAAAAAATGTAACACATGGCACTCTTAAAATTTTATTTTTCTGTGCAATGCTCAAGAAGATGAAGGTTTTTTTTTTTCTTGATAAATCTCCATTCTTTTTCTGGAATTGGTTATGGACTTGTAATGGGTAGTGGGAGACTCCTACAAAATAAAGTGAATTTTGTCATGGGCTGTTATATTTGCTCCAGTGAAGACTAGACATTACATGACACTGGGATTTGCAGCAATTTTTTAAAAATAATTCCTTTTAAAATTAAAATGAAATTTCAAAGTGTCTTAAGCACCTCAGTGCCGGTAAATCTGAACAAATTTAAACATCCAGTTATCAATATTTAAATAAATAAAGTGACAGTGGTAATAGTAGAAATCTAGATCTAGCATATAGCTATCTGTGTGTAGTCAACCTTTTGCTGATTATCAGGCTGAGTAGTTAGCAGTGCATGGGTAGAAACTCGGGTTTCCTGCACAGAAAGACTGATACCAAACTTGTGGGGTGGTGGTGGAGGGGGTGTCATATGAAAGAGATAACCTCCTTAACCCCATGTTACATTAGCCTACTTTTCCGGTGAGATTTTTTTCCCCCCACCCAATTGTATCCTTTATTTGCATAATTGTAGCCAGTTGGAGGTGCACCCCCATTAAAACGATCAACTAATGTGACATACCCAACAACTGACATCAGCTTGTCTATGACTGGCAAGGATCAAATCAAACAGGTTTGATTTTCTCTCTGGTCAGAGGGAGTGGGCTCTTTGCATGCTAGAGTTGAAAACCAATGAGTGTTCAAGTATAAGTATAAATGCATAGGATGTAGTGAAGGAGAATAAGAACATGCATGTTTTGAACCTCACAAATAGAAGAGAAGCACATCTGTCTGATGTCTCATGTTTTATGTACTAAAACAGAAGGGGGGGGGGGAGGTAGAGACTGTGGCTGACTGCCCCACAGTTATAAACCGTTTGTGTGGTGGTGTTACAACCATGACTTCATCATGCAGCATACTGTTGGTTGTCAGAAATAGAGGCAAGTTATATGACTGTGCATGTGGAAGATCTACTTTCAATTGGTAAATGACACATGAGGTGTGATTTTAATTTTAATTTTTTTTTTTTCCCTTTTCCCCCCCAGGCATGTAATCTGACATGGTGCATTAACGAGATCACCAACTGCAATCGACAAGTCTGACATTACGCAACTTTTTGTAAAGAGTTAAGTGACATTGTCTTTATGGCACTAACTCAGAAAATAGATATGACTGTTAAGTTTACCAATCGGCCATTCTGCCCAACATCAGCTTGTGTTTTATATTACAAATGGTGTACTTACTAAGTAATGGTGCACCAGCACAGTATGAAGGGGTCATAACCTCTTATTCTGAATATTTTAGTGGTTTGTTAGTGTTTGTAACAATGCTTTTGGTCAGGTGGTTTCAAAATTGCAGGAAGTCCTAGCACTGATGGTTGGTTTCCTCATATATGTGGAAGATCAAAGTGTTTTAGAGTGTGCAATAGTTGTACTGAAAGTGTAACATTGCACGTTTTTATAGAGGGTTTTTCATCCAAAAGATGTTTAAACATTTTTTAATGCTTTTTGCACTTGAAAATGAATTTTGCTGCATCTGTAGTGGCAAATGCTTTTTATGGCACTTCACCCCGTGCACAAGCACATTTCTTTAGAAAGGAACATTGCAAAGCATTGATTAATGTTAAAAAGGTAAAGCTTTTCTTCAAACTTATCTTAAATAAGCTTACAGTAGTAGAGTACTGACCAGGATATTAGGTGAACATATTAAGAGAAGTGCTAGTTTTTGAATATGGTGAAGAAAAGGCAGATTCTTTAGTTTGCATTTTCATGAAATATAAGAAGAGGTGTGATACTTTGTATCTGAGGTTGCTTTAGCCATAGGTTGCTGAGTAAATATTAGGTTAGGTTAGTACAGAATAGAGGGTAGGGGATTCAGTTTCAAAAGGGTTTTATTTTCTTCTGCAGGTGCAGAGCAGTGTCTTGAAAGGCATTCTAAAATGGCCAGGAGGCAAGCATAGTCTGTCTACACTAAAGATGAATGCCATTGTTAGCTTATTAAGTATGGCATTTTGTAACAATATCCTATACTTGTGTTCATCCTGAGGAGTAATCACAACAATCTGCTCTGTGAAATTTTAATACACATTTCGTATTTAGCATGTCTGTGTCATTCCCATGAGACACACAATTTTTCCTTAATAATGAAGTACAGTAGGTGTATATGGCATAGTGTCTTTTGTTATATTTGTAAATTCTTTTACCTACAGTATTATAAGCTTATTGAAGGGAAATTGTTTAATAATATCCTTGTTTGATCAATCACAACTTTTATTGTTGACATCGCCAAGTGGCATGTGTCCAGCAGGGTGTATTGGCTCTACAGATGGAAAGGGTCAATGTTGGGAAATGCACACTGGAAAGGCTGATCCACAAAGGTGAAAAAATAACCACAACAAAACAAACCAATCCATGTCTCAAATGATTACATTTGGCTCGTATTAAAGAATTTTTAAAGTTCAGAAACGGCTCTGTCAGTAGGCCACATCTGCACTGGAGAGTGGCAAGTTGAAGACTGTTGTAGTTATCAGGATTTGTTCTCTCTGTGGCTGTCTTGTCCCACTGCTGCCTGTGTACGTGGGTACGTATGGATGGGGAAAGGTTATGTAGTGTCACAATTCAGAAAACCCACTTTTGAGCAGGTAGCAGTTGAGGTCCTCTGGTATCTCTCGAGTTTAGTAGTGGTGTTATGCTTGAATGCCTAGGATGAGGTCACACTTTACCTTAAATTTACAAAAAATAATGTTGTATTAACTGGGGGCGTTGCCTGTAATACTTAAAGGCCAATGTCTGTGTGTTCTCTTAAGATACGTGTATATTGTGTGGTGTTATGCGCTAGCCTTGTTTTCCTTACCTACATATCCTTGGGTTTTGTGGGCATGTTGTGTGCCTTTTTAATTATAGCTCTAGAATGAAAAAAGGCAGTACCATTTTATCATGACTTCTATTCTTCTCCCCCTCATGTATTGGAGTTAGTAGTTTGCAGTTTTTGCATTTTTTGACACATTAGGCTAAAAGTTATAACACTAAACATATGCCAAAGTGGCCCTAAACTTTGATTTCATTTTCTGAAGTGATCTTTTCATTTTCTGAAGTGATATTTTCATTTTCTCCCTAGTTTTGTTTCCGTCCTGCTGGCGATTCAGTGGGCCTGTTTGCATAACACAACAGGTACAAACATGCCAGGAATGTGCTAAAAGTGTATGAATGCCTTGTAATGATAGGTGATATGGTATTAGGTGATGAGTGACATATTTTAATAAGTTTTCCAAAGAATGATTTCTTGTGATTGCTCAGCTTAAACTGTTTCAAACTGTATTGAATGAAACACACACTATAACTGATAATACTCTTAACACATTGCTTGCTAAAGTCATCCTTCATTTTGCTCACAAAATGCACGACTTGTGGCATTTTGAAAGATGGCCCTGAACCCTTGTGGTCCTTCTTAACTGTACACCCCAAGATCTCCCTTTACACAATTTATTTACATAGGAATTCTTAAAAACACTGATTTCTGCACACTTTTGCTTTAAAAGATGGTAATCTTAGCCCCCCTTTTCCATGTATGCCTGCAAGACAATCTTGTGCACACTAAGACAAGTCCCAACATCCCCCATTTTCTCCCCCTTGTGCTAGGAGTAATTATGAATAATATGCAACCCCCAGCCTCTTTTGTTTTAAACTAAACAAATTAATTACACTTCCTAGCTTGCAGAGTGTCTCTTAGAGTTTACTACCTTTAAATCCTTTTGTTTGCAGAGAAAAAAGACTGAATCAAAAAAGTGTGGAGCAGATAACCAAATTGCTAATTATGACCTAATGTCATGTCATGTTTGCAATATGAATTATTTCGGATACATGACTAGTAGAACGGCAGTAAGAACGTGCCTCCTCATCGTTCCAGGTTGTGTCCTGTGGTATGTGCACATTGCCTTCAGTGGTTTTTGCTTGCTTTCCCTGTTAAACAGCTTCTGATCACCTGCCATCTACAATATACATTCTGTGGGGTTTATGTGCTGCCTTTTGGCACCTCTGAACCTTCCACATGTTGCTTCCTGAACAGGCACCAGCTACACTGTACAGCAAATGGTACTGAGTAAGTATGAAAACTAATGTATTGTGGAAAGCATGCATTATATTGGGGAAAATCCCACTGCTGTTCTGAAGGGGAAAAGTGGAAATTAATTTTAAGTTTATTACATTACAGTGCAAATTCTGAAATTAAGTATGCAAAATTAATTAATGCTTCCAGAGCAAGATGATGTGCCTTATCAGTTAGGAGTTGTAAACGTTCAATTTGTCACATCTCAGTGCTCGGTTGGGTCATTTCTAATGTTCCTGAGATATACCATGGGGTGGGAGCCTTGCATAGACAAGGCAACATTTTTGGAATGCAATGGATGTGTCAACAGTTTTGTCAGGCCATTTGTCATTGTTCCCACTCACCCTTTTTCCCAGTTCAGCATCATTCAGGTAATCTAGCCTTAGATAGGTCCTCATTCTGTCACACAACACAGCGGACAGAACCCACAAACTCTGCTTCTGTTTCTTGCCTACAATGCTGACCAGGTAAACTGCTCTCATATTAGTGACCACCTTTATGTAGACCTATCTAGTTCCAGATAAGACAACTAAATGCTAAAAGCAATCTGTAGATATTTTACCCCACAGTATCATAGAGCTCCTTCAAATTTTTTGGATATATACTCATGCCATAAACCGCTTGTTCCATCTCATTACAAAGATGCTGATTTGAACTGAGATCCTTTCGACTATGCTAGCCATTGGAGGAAACTGATGTCATTGTCGTGTTTGTGGAATCGGTTTGAAAGATTCATGCTTTGTGGCATCGCCAATGAGCTTGGAGTGAAAGTTTGTGTTAGTAGCTATCTTTGTTTTAGTTGATTCTATTAGTTGTTTCCTTATCTGCTTGCACTGTTCGCAACCAGAGTACGGCTGTTTATATATTTTTTTTTTTTTTTTTTTTTTTTTTCTTTTTAATTTCTTCTTTCCGGTTTTCTAAAACTAGCATTGCAATTTCACTGTTTAGGTGTTTTCTACTTTTATGTGGATCTCTTGCTGTTTTGAAATGTCTCAACAAATCTATGTGCGGAAAACACAAGTTGCCTTTAGCCTTTCTTATCATGCAGATAACAAGCCTGTACTCTTTATTTTTGCTCTTTTTGTTTAAACATTAATTTGGTCTGTTAAGTTTTGTACATTCTTATACGGCATAATGTAACTAGTGCACTGGTCAGGAACTTTGATACTCAGGCAAGACAGAATCAAGCAATGGAAGATTATTTGTGCCAAAGTTAAATGCAACTCAATGTATTAACAATATGCTGCATAAAACGTTCTGCAAGACAGTTAGTCCCTGGTTCTTATTTTGGTGTGAAGTGGAGAAGCCCAGGTTTAAGATGTGTTGAGGCATCTTTTGGGACAGAGGTGTTCAACTGCTGGAATGGTTTGCTTTTGAACTGCAGTAACTTATTTAATGGAATAGCTCATGTGAAGAATATACCGTAACTGACATCACTGAGTAGCCGGAGAAATAAATATGCATAAAATATTAGGAGAACAGGAAATGCTTAATGCTTAAAACATGAAAAATAAATGAAGTGAAGTTGTGTATGGCTACACACAATTAGACAATGTTAGCAGTAACAGTAACCGGGGAAAATATAGAAAGAGGATGTGTATAATATGTGCACCTGATTTATTAAAGACCAGCATCCTTAAAATGGGTACAGATCTGTACAAGTGTTTTCCATTCTAAGTCTGCTTCAAATACATGGTAAATGTATTGGTTAAGCTATTTAGGGTAAAACGGAACACTTTTAAGGGTAGAAGCTTATCACATAGTGTGTGCGTTACAGAGCAGGCACCCACCCCAAGTGCAAATAATAATTGAAAAGCCCAGTTTAAATGGGAAATTTTTTGTAAGGGGTGGCATACTAGGCAACTGAATATTAATATAGATATTGCATCTGTGTTTTTACTTTTATTATTAATGTAGTTTGTCTCTAAACCAGGTTATGCTTTCAACTCATACGCTGCTGCTTAAAAGGCACAGTGAAAACTGTATGAAAGTGGCATTTGGACTGGGCCCTACATAAAATTGCCATTGCACACAAAGTGACATGCTCAAAGAGAGAGTGGCACACTTCACACTGCCTGTAATGCACATTAAAAAAAAACACTGAATTGCTTGATTTTGCTTAAACATGTTCAAAACCCTCAATTTTTCCATCTTCTGGATACTGGTTTTTGCTGCTAGAGGCCATAAGAGCTAATGTCCATTTTCATCTCCCTATTATAAAACGAGTTTTTGCTTCTGAAACGGGAGAATGTACTAAATGTTGCATCATATAGTATTCCCTCCTCTTAATTTATTTAGCAGACGCCTTTGTTCTTAATAGTTTAAAAATCTGTTAAAATTAGATTGGGGGTTTATTGGGAAGCTGCTAAGTTTGTAAACAATGCAAAACAGCAGAATTATAGGCTACAGTTAGACTAAAAAGAGAACTTTAGAACACTCTAGACGAGAACAGGCCATTCAGCCCAACAAAGCTCGCCAGTCCTATCCACTTATTTCTTCCAAAAAAGCATCGAGTCGAATTTTGAAAGTCCCTAACGTCTTACTGTCTATCGCACTAGTTGGTAGCTTATTCCAAGTGTCTATGGTTCTTTGTTTAAAGAAAAACTCCTAATGTTTGTGCGAAATTTACCCTTAAAAAGTTTCCAACTGTGTCCCCGTGTTCTTGATGAACTCATTTTAAAATAACAGTCTTGATCCACTGTACTAGTTCCCTTCATAATTTTAAACACTTCAATCATGTCACCTCTTAATCTTCTTTTGTTGAAACTGTATAGGCTCAGCTCGTTTAATCTTTCCTCATAACTCATCCCCTGTAGCTCTCTAATCAGCCCAGTCACTCTTCTCTGGACCTTTTCTAGTGCTGCTATGTCCTTTTTGTAGCCTGGAGGCCAAAACTGCACACAGTACACAAGATGAGGCCTCACCAGTGCATTATAAAGATTGAGCAGAACCTCCTTGGACTTGTACTCCACACATCGTGCTATATAACCTGACATTCTGCTAGCCTTTTTAATGGCTTCTGAACACTCCTTCCGACCACCCATTGTGTATTCAAGCCTAACATTTTTACTTCCTATGTGTAATACTTTACATTTACTGACATTAAATTTCATCTGCCACGAATCTGCCCAAGCCTGTATGCTATCCAAGTCCTTTTGTAATGATATAACGGATTCCAAATTATCTGCTAATCCACCTATCTTGGTATCATCTGCAAACTTAACCAGCTTTTTACTTATATTCCTATCTAAATCATTTATATATATTAAAAATAGTAGCAGCCCTAGCACTGACCCCTGCTGGTCACCACTCTTTTCATTGGCCAGTTCTGATGAGGTTCCTTGCACCATCACCCTCTGCTTCCTGTGTCTGAGCCAATTCTGCACCCATCTAAAAGCATCACCCTGAACTCCCACTTCTTTCAATTTGATGCCCAACCTCTCATGTGGCACCTTATCAAATGCTTTCTGAAAGTCCAGATAAATAATATCCTAATCTCTACTTTGATCATATCCTTTTGTTGCCTCCTCATGGAATTCCAGCATGTTAGGAAAACATGACCTCCCTCTTCTGAACCCATGCTGACTGTTCAGAATAACTCCAGTCCTTGCCATGTATTGCTCAATCTTATCCTTAATAATTCCTTCCATTAATTTTCCTGTGATGCATGTTAAGCTTACTGGCCTATAGTTGCTTGTATCTGCCCTGTCACCCTTTTTATATAATGGGATGCGATTTGCCATTTTCCAGTTCTTTGGAATCTCTCCAGTATGCAGTGACTTCCTAAAACTATGTGTCAAGGGTTTATATATGTACTCACTAGCCTCCTTAAGAACTCGAGGTTAAATATGATCTGGTCCTGGTGATTTGTTTGATTTCAGCCTATTTAATCTGAGCAGCACTTCTCCCTCTACAATTTCCAAATCCCTCAGTACCTCCTTAGTAGTCCTGTTTACCTCTAGGAGGTTCTCCATTTGCTCACTTGTAAACACTTGTTTATACCTCAGAAAAGAGTGGATGATAGTGTGTGTTGGGAGGATCGAATGCAATCTGATATGTGGTAGTGTGGGGATGCCCGCTGGGTGCTCTGGGAAGTCATAGGTGTCAAGTAAAAGTATAAGTGATGACTCTAAAGTCCACTCTGTATCTTTTTAAAAGTCCAGAAAAAATGTAATACAGGTGACCCTCATTCTTTTTAATGTGCACCTTTGTGTTCGCTGGTACTTAAAATGGATTTTTTTCCCTCCAGGTCATTATATAGGTAATGATAGTCAGTTATATGGAGATTGACTTTTGTTTATGTGATGAATGCTTAACAGTTCTAATGTAAAACTACACTAAATTGGGGACCTCCAATTTAGGATTTTAGTGTGGACAGGAGCAGACTATTGCATTTAGGACAGTATTTAAAATCTGTTTTAGCACATCTTTAGATTCAGGAGCAGAGAAAGGGGTAGAAGTATCTGCCCAGAATGAATTAAGGAGTGTGAAGATCCCTTTTACTAATGATGATACAAGCTTATCATTGTACAGTTATGATAAGGCTCAATATGAAAGTGATTTACATTGCAATACTGCATAGAGTGTGTGTAATAACACAATTAGCATGAAGTAAAACAGACATCACCACTTAACATTTAAATGTCAGTTTTTGACATGGAAAAAGGCTTCTTCAAAAAATACTTTTTACTTAAATTGGAATATTGACATTTGGTATTTATGGTCCTAAAAGAATATTCAAAGTAGGTACTGATGGCTAACTTGAAGGTTACATTTACCCTTACAGCAGGCTAACTTAATCTCAACAAGAAAAAAGTGACAAAGTTATGTAAATGGAAGTAGTGCCAAAGGGGCGAAAAGGAAATCGGCTGTGTTGGTCTTAATGGCCTTTTTTATTAACAGTGTTTTTATATCTTTGTTTTATTATAAGTCAGTAAGGCATGTGACTGCTCCTGTTTATCTAATCATATCTCTCATTTCTGCATTATAAATGTTCAAGTTTTCATTTAACAGTTTTCTCAATTCTGTTTTGTGTGTGTTTACAGAAGTAGTAAGAGGAAACAAAGTCTGTACTGTAGGTTTCCTGGATGTTAAGTGTTAAGATGAGGCACATTAGTTAATGTTTTATACCATGAACTTCAAAATTACTTATTTGCATGTTCAGTATCAAATATAGCTCCTCAGATTGTGTGTGTGTGTGTGTGTGTGTGTGTGAGTCTGCTGTGACCGCATTTGTTTTAATTTTTCCTTTATTAAGCAGTCCTGAGACATTATTTGCAAAGTGTTAGTTTTGGAAGTCATCTGAAATTGAATTTAAAAAAATAGTTTTTGGTGGTCCTAAAATGGGAGTTCAGAGTTGCATGTTCTATTTGTAGTAGTAAAGAATTGTTCTTTTCAGTTCAACCATAACCCAGGAAATTGTTTTACATCAACATGTGCCATGATGAAAACATGTCAAGTAAGAGAACACAATATATATATACCAACCCTACATGGTAACTGTGCCAATTTGATGTCAAAATGAACATCCCAGAATGTTTTTGTTGTTTTGTTACAAATGACATGCAAGGGGCACCTGTATAGAACCATTCTGAAGGTATTAAAATGTTCATTAAAATAGTATGTTTATAGACTTAATTTCAAACATAAGTGATTACATGAAATAAGATAAGAAAGTTTTGTGTCATGGTGTAGCTGTTATGATCACACTTTACCTTCACCTAATTCCCCAGCCTCCTGAGAATGAGCAAAGTTTTCTTTTTTTTTCTCCTCCTCTCTGTATTCTTTTATTTACACTATGAAGATTTCTTACTGAGCAATTAATGTAATAAACATTATTTGTCATGATTCACATTGTACATCTTTCATATTCTCTTCTTGTGACAGGAAATTCTTAAATAGATATAGATAGATCTTAAATACCAGTGTTAAATTTTAAGCAAACTTTAAGGTAACTAAAATAGAGACTGCAGAGGGCTCATTCTATAAGCCGTTTGAACTGACATTTCCTATTGCGTCTAAATTCTCGGAGCTAGACTTGCTCAGTAGACAATGGGATCAGTGTTGCAAGCTCAGGCCATCACAGTCACGCAGTTCTGAGTAGGCTGCACCAAAAAAAAAAAAAAAAAAAAAAAAACGCCAAGTTTAAGGTGGCACTCGCATTTTGTTTGCCTCCTTTTGTGCAGTCCTGAACACTGGCATTTCCTGTAATAGTTCAGTTTTTAATAGCAGAAAGTGTAATCATGAAAATTGCCTGCCCAGCCAAGAAAACTGTGTTGTGTTTTGTTCAGTAAACAATTACTTTGTCCATTTGTGGACAGTTCATATTGGTACAAAAGCCGCTTCCTTTGATACCTCTAAACATCTGTAAAGTATGGTCCATGAATTGTATTTTTCTAAGTTCAAACCCAAGAATGAGCCATTTGAAGGATTCCTTTCTGCACTGGTGCTTTATTTTATTCCATGAACAACTATAGTTTGCATATAGTTGCCTAAAGATGTATTTAACCAATAGACTCTAACTAGAATTGCTTTTGGGAAGTTACAGTGTTTTAGAAATAATCATGTGCATGTCTTATACAAATTTCTGCATTTCTTTATTTAAACACCACTCGGCAAGTTTAGCTTTTCACTTGTGTCACAGCTTAAAGACTATTAGTGAAAGTGCAGCCCTTAAAAGGTTCATTAGATAAGATGGATTTGTAATGATGTGATTAGCCATTTTTTATGCATTAGAACTAAAATCGTTTTGACATATTGGTGCCACCCTCAGAATTTTTCTTTTGGTATTTTAAGAAATATAATAGCTGAGACAGTTACAAATAGAGTAATTCCACTGTGTTAAGTACATAATTACTAAGTGGTTTAACTATAGCACAATTATTATGCAGATTTTAGCTTTAAGTATAGACTATTGATCTTTTTGCTCCTCTATTTCTTAATTATTGCATATGTCTGTAATACTTTTTCATCAGATCTTTCTCTGTTTTAATGAGTAGCTTAGGACTGCCTGCATCTTAAGACGACTAATTTAATGTGCACAGTGGAAGGTGCAGGACTGAAGCACAGCGGATCTATGATTCAAGCACACTTTATTCTTTGACGCCTATTGTTCTCCACTCCATTTTTCTGAAATATAAATCGTAATTTAGCAAAGGTGCATGTTCTCTTTCTCTTAAGGCTCTTTAACTTGATTATTTGGTCTTGCTTTTTTCTAAGTAACATTTAAAATCTGAAACAATCTTTTGAGTTGTATTGCATAGTCAGTGCAACTGCATATTCTGTACAGAAATACACATTGATTCCTTTTTTAGCACAGATATGCTTACCACGGCAAGCCTCTAAAGATTTAAATCTTCATGTCGACTGCTTCCACTCCAGCTCCTTGGCTACTATGCAATAAAAAGAAATTGAAGAGAGTCATTTGTTTGACTGATAAATCATTAACAGTGGTTTGGTAGAACATGTCTCTTTTTCATCAGATGTACACAAATGACCTTGCAACAAGTAATTTTGAATGTACAGACCTAGAATGAGAACTGGAGGGCCAAGCCTGTCCAAGTAAGGAGCTTGACTCAAAACAAGAATTCTCTTATTAGTCACAAGTTGGTTCCTTTGAAAATTTGCAGACCCTACCACTGTCTTACCCTAGGATTAGAAACCCGTTAACAAAATGTTATTACATTCAAAGCTGTGAGGTTTTGTGTTAGTGTATAAAGGCATAAATCCTTATGATTAATAATGCACTTTGAAAGAGTAATGCTGATGTGCATTCTTAAGGTAAGTGGTTGCTAAGGGAAACAGTTTCCTGTCTTGATCTGTAGTCCTTATAATCTTGAACTAATCTAATTCAGGGGCCTTTGGATTCTGGAGCCTATTCTTGCAGTATCAGAAGCAAGAAAAGAAACAAACCTGAGTAGGATGGCAGTCCATAGCTGGGTCCACTCAAATGCACACCTGCACTCACAAGAGCCAGTTTAATATTGCCTGATGAGCTAACCCAAATAACCTTGGGAACAAGAAAGGAATAACTGACTACAGAGGTAAAGGCTTTTGGACAAGTGACGATATGGAACTCCAGATAGAAGACAACCAGTTTTTGGGATTCAAATGCAGGACGCTAGGTTTGTGAGGGAACCACTGAACTACTATACCTTATTTACTCCTTAGCAGTTTACCGTTTGTTCATCTTGCTGGGATAGGCTGCAGCTGCCCCATGACCCTGACCTGGATAAGCAAATTAAGAACATGGACGAATGGAGAGAAGTCAAGTTCTTCTATTGCTCATCCTATGATTCCTCATACGTTGTTTCCAACAACTGGCATAATTCTGTATAGTGTCTGTGTCACTTTTATTTAGCAGTTAACTGTTATTAAATAGCTCTATATAATAAACTGTTAATTAGCGTATTTATTTTACTGTAGCGTTTTGCATTGTGTGTGGCTAAGTTGTGGACATGGAACCCTAATAAACATTGCTAACTTATGGTGCTAATAAACCTGGAGAAGTATTTACATTTCTTGCGCATTAGGACTAAAATAATTTTGACATATTAGTGCCACCCTCAGAATTTTTCTTTTGGCATTTTAAGAAATATAATAGCTGAGGCAATTACTATGTTATCAAGTACATAATTAATTACTAAGCGGTTTAACTGTAGCAAT
This sequence comes from Polypterus bichir lapradei, assembly GCA_026402145.1. Lineage (NCBI taxonomy): Eukaryota > Metazoa > Chordata > Cladistia > Polypteriformes > Polypteridae > Polypterus > Polypterus bichir. The sequence goes on along the minus strand of JANRMT010062838.1, from coordinate 17,781,608 downwards.
ATTATTAAGAAGTTCTTTATAATAAACTGTTAATTAGCTTATTAATTTTACTGTACTGTTTTGCATTGTGTGTGGCCAAGCTGTAGATATGGAGCCCTAATAAAGATTGCTATGGTGCTAATAAACCTGGAGAAGTATTTACAATGTTTTAAAGGGAACTAATAGGAATACCCCTGGAGCTTAAGCAAAGTATTAAAAGACAACATATGTACTGTAGCCTTAGTGCATATTAACACCCCACTGTACCATGGTTTTATAGTAGTGCTTTGTACTGCTGTGTGTAATATTATATACATTATCCTGGCTGCTGTTAGAGTCTCTCTAAATATATAGAATTGCATTTTCAAGCACATTTGTAAATTGATATTTTGTAGACCAAAGCCACAAAATGCAACAGATAATGAGCCAAAAAAAGATTCCATGAATCTGCCCAGCATATGTAGAGACAATGTGAACTATTGTATCCTGCAAGAAAGATTGTTCATATCTGCAGAGCTTGTACTGGTCAGCAGAGGGTGCTAAAGGAACACCAGCACAATGGGTTCCTTTTTAATTCTGCTGCCTGGTTGTACAGAGGAGGAGTTTGTAGAAGTGCAAGTAGCATGCTGCTCGTATATAGTTACTTATTTCAGTTGATGAGGCATGTTGAATAATAGACGAGCAAAGAGTTAAAGTCAAAACTTTGCCAGCTTTTAATAACATAGATCTTTGAATCTTAGCAATTCTAAATAGTGCAGAATGTATTTGCTTTGGTTGGGGATTGTTTAGTGGGTCTGTGAAATACTGGAGCCAACCTCTTGTGCTCTTGCTCCCTTTTACAAATTAAAAGAAGCATGCACATTATACTGTACTTAAATTGCCTGTTCTTTCCAGTAATTTGTGAAATGTGTTTTGCTGCTTAGTTGAACATTTTAATCTACAGAACAAGCTATGATTCTTCATGACTCTATGTTGCTTCGAAACCCACTGACTGCCCACAAGTGAGCCCTATACATGACATTTATCAGGCACCACACTTCCATGGCCTATTTACAGTATTGAAGTCCATACACTGAGGATTGTGGCTTATCTTTTGTGACCAGCCATCTGTCGTTTTAGGATTTCTTGATTTTTTTTTTTTTTTTTTTTTAAAAAAACACCCCTGATTTTGCCTATGATATAGTCATTTTTATATAAAGTACTAGAAACTCACCTCTGTGTCACACTTACTTGGCATATAATGCCAAAGCAACACCCATTATCAAAGTAAGAGGTTGTATTTTACCAAAAAGCTATTTAAGGAATAGGGAAGAAGTGGGAGAAAGTAAATCATATGTTTATGTATGGATGTGTGTGTTAGGGTATGGGGTGTTTGTTTTCATATACATAATCCTACCAGATGATTTTAATTGACTTGCATTGTCACTTGCATCACAACTTTTGCTTTTCCATTTCTGTGCAACTTAAGTTAATGGTTTTTGTCCCGAATTAAGAAACATTTGCCTGCATGTATTTGGAAGGAATCAGAAATGTGAAAAGAATTACCTTGTTCACAGCCCACATTGAACATGTATGAAGTATGCATGTTAAGCTAGTCGATTTCAGAAAGGTTTGGCTCTTGGGACTCTTGTATTTTAGTCAGAACTTATTTTAAACCCAATGAAATGCCCTCCAGAATTAACAAAGGAAAATGTACATATTAAACAATTTTAATTTTTTTAGTTTAATCGCTTAATCAGTTGACACATAAGAAATGAGGCAATAATTTATTTTTAGTCTTCCTGTAATAAAGCAACAAACAATTTACTTTATTTTTCACCTCATCTTCTTCAGTTCTTAAGTGCTGTTCTCCTAGTGTTTGCTTCAGCTAAGTGCCAAACTGGCACACGTCATTTCTTGGTTTGTTATCTTTGATTCATTAACTATCTGGTTCCTGTTTGCAACATTCTGCCTGTTGGTTCATCAACACTGTTGCACAAACTCACAATTTGTATGCTCTTAATTAAATTTTTTTTTTTTTAAGCTGAGTGTATCTGTGTTTGTGTGTGTTTGTCTGTATGTACATACTACGAGAGAGACAGCCTGCATTTCTAATTAATGATGTATTTCCATAGTGCAATGTGTTTACTGCTCATAAGTATTTGAGATATTTTTCAGATGCATCATCTTTTGCCTTTATTAAAAAAAAAAAAAAAAAAAAAAAAAAAGTAAATTTAAAGTGTTCGTCAAGCTGGAATTCCTGTGAAACTTAATACACAAAAAACCCTAATTTTGACAACCAATTGGAATTGTCTTTTAATTTCTTCAATGTCTGTATATATTCTGTTTAAGTATTTGTGTCAGCCATGTGTGGAAGCATACTGTGCCTTTAATGGGAGACATTCTGAAGTCGGTACCATGTTCAATCCAACTTTTGCCACACGTGGAAATAATTTAAAAAGTTTGACGCCTCTTTGTGTTACTCTGCTGGAGGTTAATTCTGTATTTAATTAGAGTGACTGTGAGGCCTCGTGGTTGAATTTAACATAATTTGCTTAAAATGTACACTTTTTTTAAATCTTTTTAAATATTACAATTTATGAAGAAAAAAAATCAGGTTGACCCTAAGTTAATTCTTTTTGTTTTCCTTTTCTTCCTCTGGGAAATGGGCTTGGTCCACATTTCTGTGTGCCAATGTTTGTTTTTCTGCCTGCAAGTTAAATATTAGCAGAGCACACTGCAGCAGTACTGGTGCACTGTGATCAGGCATGTGAAGGGAGCATGTGGTTAATTCAGGAGCAGCCTCACTTTACTAAAGGTAGACGCAAAAATTTTGTTAAGTCTTCCTTTGGGGGTGTGGGGGAAGTGGTAAGAGATGCTTGATTGCACTTTTATCATTCTTTTATGTACTTTGCAGTGCGTTCTCTACTGCTTTCAAATAACAGTACACACTGCCTGTAGTTGATCACATGCAGCTGTGCAAAGATGTATTGATTTATAGGATGAATATTATCATTAGATGGGTGTTTTAACTGCCACGTTTGTCAGGCTGTGTGCAGAATATCTAGGAAATCAATAAAAGGAGCTCCACACTCAATGTTATTGAACACGGGAAAGTTTTGCATATATTTGTGTTGATTATTGTTGCTTTTCCTTTTTTTCCACTAAAGGAAATTAGTAATGTTTACAGAAAATTGTACCACCTTCCGTTGATTCAGGTTTATCAAAGAATGTTTGACTTGGTTCTAGACCTTGCTTCATGTCATTGATCAGCTGTCATGGTGACAGAATTGGCCAAACTGCATGTACTTAACACTCAAGGTACTGCTTTCATACACTAACAGTGCATTTATAAACACGCATGACCCAATTCAGGGTCTAGGTGGGGGCTGCTGCCTACCTTGGTGTGTGACTTTACTGTGTTGACAATAAAAATATCATTGCTTCAAATGAATGAGATCCTTACACTGTGCTCCTTACTGTATCATTTCCAGAACATTCTTTCTGTTTTAAAACCAGGCAAATTGCTGCCTATCACTTTTAACACAGAATCAAAAAATCTGGCTGCTTAAAACGATTCAGCCCCCATCTCTCTCTCAACCTTCTTGTTCTCATAGTCATCAGCTGCTTGTGGTTACTCTGCTCCTCCTTAGGCATATATAAGAAGGAAGGTGGTGAAAGTGGATTTGTGCAGGTCCGTAATTTGTGTTTTTCTTCCATTTCATTTGTCTGGGTGTCTAAGTAATTGCGTTTTTTAATTTAAATACTAGAATTCTAGGGTTTTTGTTTTCCCTGGATGGTAAAAGTCTGACTACATATTTATTTCTTTTTGTTCAGGGTGGTTCGTGGTGGGTGGGTTTGCCTAAGATCTTGCCAATTATAACACAATCCATAGTCTGATACATCACCATGTCTCTTAGAGCCCCAAATACAGTGCCTCAGAGCTTTGTGACAATTGATTTGTTGATTTTGGTATGGCCCAGAGGTTCTTCTGGCCTGTCTGCTGCTGAACTGTATCTGGGCATTTTACCCAACGGTGATCTGAGTGTGTTTGACAGTTGTGTGAATGCATAGCTTTTTACACTTGTTAATTGTTTGATCCTGTGTCTCGTTCAGCCAATACCTTGTGTTAGTGTGTATAGGTATAATGCATGCATGCATATAATACATCAAAATGTTTTTCGTTGTTTCTGCATGCATGACTACAGCTTTGTACAGAAATCTGTTCTGTACTTGAAGTTTGGTTTACTGCCACTGCTGTTGGAATGTTTTTAGTCTGAACAGATCCCCTCCTGGTTAATCAGGCATGTCCCTGCAAACTACTCCACTGTTCAAGCGCATGTGCCAGGCACAGTCCTTTCTAGTTGGACTCTCTAATTGCACTGTACGTGAGGGAGTGGGGGTGGTAGGAGAGTTGGTGGGTGGGTGCGTGCGTGCTCGGCTCGGTCAGACTCCACCTCTGAATTACATCATTATGCGTTTGCTGGCAAATGCCTTAATGGGGGATTTTCAGTTTGTCAGCCTGTTGGTATGTTTGCCTGTGACGACTCCTGCTGCTATCTGGCTTGCTAGACTCTTCCTGTGCTTAGCAGCAGTCTCTCTCTCTCCCTCTCTCTGTGTACAGCGTGTAAGCTTTTCCTTGAAGTTGCCAAGGCAAAATGAGGTAGGCTTGAAATTGAACTGACTTTTGAGAATTCACTGTATTCTGTTTATTTTGTTCAGGTTGGGAGGTGCTCAAACACAGCTTCATTAATTTACATTTGCTTTATTTCACATTACTTGTGGTGAACTGAGAGTGAAAGATTGTTTAGTAACTTTTAAAGTCTAGTGTTTTTTTAAAGTGGCAGCCACGGCAGTATCATTTGTTGAGCTGCCTAAAACGTAATCAGTTCAGCTTTGTTTTCACGTAATCAGGAGAAGATAAATGCTTGTTGTCATATTTTATACTTTCACCAATCACTGAAAAATTTAATTATTTACTTTTAAAGTTCCTCTTTGGAGTGATTATTTCATCAGAGTAAATCTTAAAACTGTAGTTTCAATTACAACTGACTACTTTCTAGTTGTCTTACAAAAGGTCCCCACATTTTAGTTGACACCCCTCTATAATTAGAAAACCCACCTGATTTCTTCCATTGTCTTCAGTGTTGGTTTTTAGGTTAGGTTTAGAAACATGTATTGACATTTTTCCTTTAATCTACTGGAGATTGGCTTCTGCTGCTTTAAATTCACATATCCTGGGTGTGTAGTCGTCTTGTTCATTTTTTTTTTTTTTTTTACTAGCTCAGAGCTGGGCGATGACAATTCTGGCACATTGCAAAATCAAGTACTTTGAAACTATTTTGCCTGAAAGTGGAAGTGGGAGGATTCTGCTTTTGGAAGCCAAAGTGTATATACTGTACATGTGGTGACAGGATGGCTCCCTGAATACCAAAGTGTTCCTTTAGTCGAGATGAGCAGGCTTTCTTTTAAGTCATAGTGAGATTCACCTGCTTTTCTCCTTATCAGCAGGCCTTAAAGCATATATTTTGGTAGTCTTCGCAAGGCACCAATTTGTTTTGTAGTGATTTACAATTGATAATAGGATTGGGTTGTAGGCAGACATTCTGTCCAGGAATGGTTCTTCCTTGCAAATTGCACTTTGTGATGTTGGACAGGCTTCGGCCCTACAACTCAGAACTGGATTAAGTGGGTTTGAGAACGTTTTGTAGATTGAGCTGTATATCCCGAAGTCTGTCATATCCAATCGGTATATACCAGAATGTTCAAGACATGATTTGTTCTTTATTTTTTTGCTAAAAGACACAGCATTATTGTTCTCTTGCAAAGCAAATCAAATGAAAAAATGTAGTCACTTAAATGCTGAAAGGTGTCAAACCACATCCAGGACTGTTTCTGGTCCTGTGTCCATGGTTCCCGGAGTAGGCTTGGCTTTGGTTCTCGACTATATCCATCAAGGCACATGAGAAACTAGAAAATTTGTATGGCTTGAGGTGCCAGCTGTCCTTGGTGTCAAACATGTAGGATGAGCTTCAATCTTGCTTTCCTTGTCAATCTTATTGAACGATGTAAGAGTGTTGAACTTTTTAAAACCCTGCTTGTATAAAGTTGGTCATAACATGAAATAGTGTCTTATATAAATACAAATCCGAGTGTGTTGCAAGACTGTCTCCGCGGCATCCGCCCTAAGGGAGCTTTTACGTCTTTTAAGTCTTCTAAATGAGCAGGTTATTTTTTAGGTGCATGCTATCAAAACAACATAATTAGAGATGCGTCAGGCACAGGATCACATTTAATATTAGGTTTGGTTATCTTTTGCCATCTGCCTTTTCTTGTATGTGAGAAACCACTCTCTGAACAATATTTAATTTGTTGTCTCTATATTTTAATTATGTGAAATACACCATCTGCTCATGATTCAAGTAATAAAAAAAAAGTTATCCCATGTGCTTTTCATCTCGAATGGTGCTTAAATGTTCATGAAAACAAGCCGATATTTACTTTTTGGAAATTCCATGCATTTGCTTGCTTATAAATCTAGGGAGATGGCGACTTTAGATATTTTACCCTTGTTTTGTTGCTGGAATTTATGGCTTCCACTGACTGTTGGAACACAAGATGCTCTCTGAACAGTATTAAGTTAGTATTGAGACTGAAAAATAATGCTGAGACATCTTTCTCTCTTATTCTTCCTGCTCCATGAATGAAAGGTTCTTATTTTTGGTTTACAGAGACCACTGTGGCTATTTTTTTTTTTTTTTTTGCTTAGCCAACATGAGAATCATGTGTTTGTTTTGAAAGCTTAACCAGGCCTTAAATAACCTATACGTATTTGGGAGCAAATTAGGCATTTGTTATATTATTTGGTGACTTAACATATCTGAGAGATAAAATTGGTTACCTGTCTTTTGTTTTTCCAATTGGAGCACGGGCTGGTGAAGTGATTTGCTCATGGCCTCACAGGGTCAATAGAGGGCTTGAAGTCCTAAGCCTCAACCACTGTGCTACACTGTCTGCCTAGGTATTTAGATACCTATTGTCATGTTTTGTTTTTAAATACCTGATCAGAAATAATAGTACTGAACTCATTTTTTGCGTTTGTGCTCTTATTGATAGATGCTCTGCTTGCTGACCTTGAATCTACAACCTCCCACATCTCCAAGAGGCCTGTGTTTCTACAGGAGGAGACGCCTTATTCCTACCCAACCAGTAGCCACAATTACCAGGAACCTTTAGTACCCCCTCCAGTTCCACCACCTCCTACAGCAGAAGCTCTGAACGGAACTGTGTTTGACTCAACAGATCAGTGGCAGAACACAAGATTTGCAACTCCGCCGGTAGGACATCTTGTATAGATTTGTTTTTTGTTGTCATCCAAAATTGTTTGCAATTAACTTTTCTTTATAGTTTCAAATTTCCAATGGGGACTTGCAATGTTTGTATTTACAGGTTGTGGTACTAGATTTTTTACCCAAACTGTCCCATTGACTATTTGACACAAACTGTTTAAAATGTCTTTTTGTAAATTAATCAACAAAGATTAATTGAAGACAAGTAAATATCCCATGAATAAAGCTACTCTTGTTGGGGGTGAGCTTAGTTACCCAGGGTGGGTAATATGGTGCCAATCTTCCCTACAGTGTTAAAAACAAATGTTTCAGATAGTCCTTTCTCACCAAAAATGTTCATTTTGTTCAATTGATTATGACATGAAATAAAAGAAATGAAAGTCATTTTTAAGTCCTACTCTGACTTGATTTGGACAATAATGTGAAGATACTGCATCTTGCAAGGTATTTATAGGAGTCATAAAGGTCACTTTTGTCATGTGCAGAGAACAGTAAAGTTCTCAGGATGCTTGTATTGAAAACAACACTTGATGTCATTTTCACGCTAAAACGATTAACATTTTTACTGAATGCATTTTACTCCTTTCTTTTATTTTGCTTATTAACCATTCAAAATGCTGATAATTATAGAAAAAGGAGAACACGTGTTATTTGAATGTTAAAAAGTTATAGTGTTAGACACAACAGAATATCAAAGGATGAAACTGGTAAGTCCATAACCCAATATTCAGTGCCAAAGTAGATGTTGTTTTCCCTGCCATTATACTTTGTCAGAAGTGCTAATAATAAAAAAAAAAATAAAAAAAAGTCTTTTAAAAAAAAAAAAAAAACACAACACACACATTTAAGTAGTTTTCTCACATCAAGTGGTTCTAATGCAGTGCTGCTAAATTAATCAGAAATTGAGCATCTGTTTCATAATAAAGTTTTCTTATTTTATCACATTATGTTTTACGTGTGCTGTGGACTCTGTGGTCTGTATATGGAGTATATTGTCTTGTTCTAATAATTCATTTTTGATGTATTCACAGCCTGTGAATTATTCAACTACTGCGAAAACCTCTGCATCACTTTCAAGAGAGAGTACCAGCCCCCCCGTACCACGTTCTGCGGATGAGGACCACGTTTACAGGTATACTAAGTAAAACTTTTTCAGCAACTTAGAAGAGGAAAAAAATCTCTAACATTACTTTGAACTCCAGAATTGCACTAACTTGTTTCCTGTGAGTAAAGGGAAGTTGCAGAAGTATGACATGATAACAAAAAATAAAAGCAATCCGCCAAAGAGCAGTCATGGTTAAATAAGTATTTATCCTCTTCCTTTTTTGTGTTTGTATGTGACTTGCATTTTATTTTTGTCTGTAACAAAATGTTTCCTTTATTCCCCTTATTTTTTTTTCCTCTATAAATTACTCTGATTTGAAATGTTTGTCTCCCAAAAAACTTTCCAGCTTTGTAAGATGGCCCTTGAATCTTAACCTTTTTAACCACTTGTCAGATTTACCTCATTTGCCTCCCTCGAAGAGACGCATTCTTTATTTCCAGTTATGCTCCCACCCAGGCTGTCAAACTGGCGCTGTCAACCTGTTCTGCTCAGCTTGCCATGCTTTAATCATTTTTATGTAGATATTTGTGGATGTGCAGAACAAGCCTTTTTTTGTACTTCTGTGCTTATTTGGTTACCGGTTTCCTAAATGTGTGCATTTTTTTCTTCCCCATGGTTTTGAATCATTGTATTTTTTTTAATTTAGTGAACATAGTCTCATTAAAGAATTTGGTTACCAGATTAGTGGTAAAATACATCATATAATATCTGCCTCCTTTTATTGTCTAATTAGGTATTTCTGCTGTTCAGAATTTCTTAATCATAAGTGAGAGTGACTTTTTCTTCCATTTTGCTTCTATTTGTGACTTGTTTTCTTTGTAAAAATTTATGGTGGCGTTATAGAATGGGTCTCCCAAAGTTTAGGTTTAAAATGCTAGTAGAAGACTGACATTTCTCTGCTGCATTCTATTTATTTATTAAAACTTTAATGGATTTTTCAAATTTTTTCCCAGCCTCCTAGTTTTGTATTTATATTATCTAATTGCGTAAGTAAGCCAAGCTTTGTTTTTCTTATGCATTAGACATTTAGCCAGCTGCCAGCTTTTAATGGACCTAATCAATGTTTAATAACTCCTTAATATGAGACTAGAGTTCTTCCTCTAATGCAGCAAGGTACATATTGTAAGAGACTTTGCATGACCAGCCCGTGTTTGCTGCATCTGCCCAGACTAATGAAAGGATCTGTTCTTGTTTAATGCAGTTTCCCAAACAAGCCAAAGACTACTGAACCCTCCCCAAGTGCCATGAGTGCCTCTTTAGGCAGCAACCTGTCAGAGTTGGACCGGCTTCTTCTAGAACTTAACACTGTCCAACACAGTTCTTCTGCTTTCAACCTTACAGGTAAGGCCTGATGGTAAAATTAATAGTTGCCAGTAATAAATTTTCTGTGTGTGTGTTTTTTTTTTTTTTTTTTTTTTTTTGGGTCCTATGTAAAATGTATTAATTATAATTACTGTATCAAATTATAGCCTAGTGACCAGATTCCTTAGTATTGTCTAAAATTAAGAACAGTGACCATTTTCAAGCTTAAAATACAGCCTATAGCGGTCGGCTTTGACTGTAAGCCTGTATAGTCCCTGTTGTTCGACTTTCTCTTGGCTTGTAATGCACAGTATTGACGCTGCATGATCTTTCTCTTCCTCAGCACCTTTGAATTCTGGGATTCTTATTTACATCTTTATTGCAATAATTAAATATTTCAATATGGAAACCATTTCTGATGTAACACAGTATTTTTTTATTTGATTGTTTCAGTTGCTTTTAAAGGTGATTTTTGGTTGTTTTAAATACTTAAATTGCACCTGAATTTTCCATTAAAAGAGGACTTTTGTTGTAAGGTGAATGACAGATGTTTGTATGAGGACAGTTTTACTACTGTTGTATAGGTTACACTTTTTGTACATGGTATACTGTTAATTTTTACCTCATTAAATATCAAGTGATACTAGCAGCTAGAGTTACAGTATTTAATAGATTCACACTAAAACACTAATTCATTAATTTCCAGTTGTTTCCTTCATTTTAAATTCTGCTCAGTTTTTATATATAATATATTGAGCATAGTGATACTGTTGTGCTTTTTCAGATGACCCTAGTCCACCTTTACCCACTAATGCTACACAGTATTCCATCCAAGAAAATGGAGGGTCCTTGGGAAAGAAAGGGTCCCTTAGCAAAGAAAAGCCGAAACGCAATGGAGGACGAGGCATTGATGAACTACGTCCCAGTGTAGAAAGCCTACTGGATGAACTTGAAAGTTCTGTGCCAACTCCCACGTAAGTATCTACAAAATAAGGGATGATCAAGTGTTTTTTTTAATTTAGTCAATTTTGGGAAGGAGGGAGATTAGTACACACCTGCACTTTCTATTCAACATGTAGCATGGTATATGGAGGTGAAAAGTGGCAAGCACCAAGACATTGTTTACCAAATGTATTGGTTTATTAAAATAATTTCTCTATATGGCAAATGTGAAGTGTTATAAAGGAAAAGATTAAAGCTTGGTGTCATCCCGTAAACAACAACATGATCCAGCCTCTCTTTATGCGCTGCATATACAATAGAACTCTGTAGGTTGTTGGTAGCTGATGTACTTTTTTAAAAAAAACAAAAAAAAAAACTGAGTGACATTAACAGTGCTGCACATCCTGTCTCTGACACACTAATGCCGAGGACTTTCAGTCAACAAATTATTCAGCAGAAGAGTGTCCAGAAGTACTACTGGGGCCCTTTATACCAACAGCCTGCACTCAATCAATTCCTCTCTGCAAAAATAATTGTCAAGTCAAAAGTTACTTTCATTTTAGTCAATTTGGTATATATTTCAGAGGTGTTTCTTGTTTTCCATAATATGTTTGCTTATTAAGCTTCTATTAAAAGCCAAATGTTCCCTGGGAACAAACTGGTTCCCTCCCTGCCTTGCTCTCTTTTCTAGTTTATGTTCATTTTGACTAGTTGTAATTTGGCTCAACTCTGGGAAGGTCAATAAACAAATACATAGCCTCTTGTACGTATTTCAGTCTCTTTTAATCCTTTATTCATCTAGTGCCGTTTTTAGTTATTGATGTTTAGAATGATCTGCCAATTTGAACAACTTACTGTGAGGAAGCAGCTTTTATATAAAAAAAAAAAAAAAAAACCTGGATGCTAAAGAGAGTAGTTGTTAAAGCAGATTTGACCATTATATTGTAGGAAGTAGTAGCTTTAATCTTTTAACGCTCCAGTCCCTTGTGTGTGAAATGTTTATGAAGTAGTGTTTGTTTCCCCAGGCCTGCCTCCTCAGTTGTTCAAACTGATGTAGGTGATGCCCAGCGAGACGGCGCTACCCAACAGCATGCCAGAATATCTGCATCTTCAGCCACCCGGGAGCTGGATGAGCTCATGGCCTCTCTTTCAGATTTCAAGTTTCAAAGCAATGTAAGTTTGCCTGTTTAAAGCTTTGGTTAGTACAGTACGGTTCCATTTAAATGTAGCTTTAATTTTTGTACAGAATTCAAATGTTACGTGTTCAAAACTTTAAGGCTTCAAAACCACCTGCTGATGTTCATGAAAGAACTGATGTTTGTTTACTGTATTACCTGTAATTGTAAATAGTTTCCTGTAGAAGCAGAATTGTTGTAGACCATTTTCTGATCTGTATAGGTTTTTATTTGCAGGTGCTATCACAGAAAGAGATGCTTAACTAACCGGTGTGTATCATGTAGTACAACTGATACTGTTTGACTTGGCTGCATTTTAAACAAAAAAGATGCCCTTTATTTAAATGTGTTTCATGGTTCATTACTGTTTGTGTTGCTTGGTGCAAACAAATGAGTAATTGTTCTCATCTTACAGTGATTTCTTTTGATTCTATGCTTCTTTTAAATCACTTTGCCTTTTGTATAATTTTTTCACTGTTTCTTTTAAAACTTCCTTCTCCATTAGCAAAGTTCTTTAGCATCTCTAGATACGGAGCAGATTGTGGAGCAAGATGTCATTAGTGCAGAGCCAGTTCATGGTCATGCTACTGTTCAAACCAGTGTAAGGCCAGAATTATCAGGTGGCCTTCTACCAAAGAGAGATTCCCCAAACTTTCGGACCCCTAGCCCTTTGGAGCCTCTTCACATTGATGAAGATGGAACGAGTGTTCCCCATTTCCATTCTGTTTCTGATCCTCTTTCTTTGAGAGCAGACATTTGCCAAAAATTGGATATTTCGTGTTCTCAGAATCTGCAAATATCGGACATCACTTTGTCTTGCCAGAATCTTGATCCCAGTGTGATAACTTATGTATCATCCGAGGTGCTGTCATCAAAAGTGGAGCCCTCAATGATGCTGTCAGATCTCGATAGGCTTCTTATGGAGCACACCAATGAAGAGAACATGTCAATGTCATTGGAGATTAAGCAAGATCAGGAAAAGACTGTTGTTGAAGTGCAGGCCTGTTCCATACCGTGCACTGCTGCAGAGATAAAACTGCCTGAATTGTCAGATTCAAATCGTCACAGAACCTCCTTTGAAAAAGATTTGGACGAACTCCTTGAAATGGGCTGTGAAACTGTTGAAGTGACTCCTTGTGACCAAATTGAAATACATGATATATGCGAGGAGGTACTGACAGCAGTGGACAGAAAGGATAAATTCCCTGACACCATGACACAGAAGATACCCGAGTTAACAGAGATGAAGATGGCAGACTCTGAAGTGAAGGCCGGTCTACCTACAGTAAATGGAGAGAGAAACTTGGAAGCTGAAGAGATTGCATTAGCTCCTGCTACGCAACAGGTGACTTTCACAGACTACTATTTTGAGGACCCGTCAAAGACCCTGAGAAAGTCAAACTCATTGCAGCATGAAGAAGTACCGGGCTGTACTTTCAACATGCCTTTAACTCAACCCATGACACTGGAGAGAATCTCTGCATCTAGTCAGGCAGGCTGAGTTTGAATTGCATTTTATGTTGAACTTGCATTGTGATGTGTAACATGAAAGTCCAAAATGACTAATGCATGGCTTGAAAGAAATGCATTCTAGAAAATATGCATCATCCATAGATTTCATTAAATCTTTCAGTTTAGTTGCTTTGTGTTAGATAATCTATATATACTGTTTACTTTCTGTATACATTAAATTCAGATTGAACTCTTCCTTCAAAGTTTAAAACCACTTAATATACAGTACATGTGCATTACTAATGTGAGCATTGTTTTCTACAGCTCATCTCCAGTTTCTGCCTTTGCAGTGTTTTAAAAAGCTCTTGGCAAGAGCCGGTCAGGGCATGTTCACACCTGCAGTCTGAAGGCTCCAGGCGTTGAGTGCTTTGGTACAATGCTTGCTTGTGTTGGATGTGTTTTTTCTGAATTTTTAAGTTGTAAGCTAGGTTCAGTGGTTGCTTCAGCATATTCTTCTTATGCTCTTTTTACTGGCTTGAGGGACACATGTCTTTTCATGTGCATGAGCCTGACCTAACATGAGAAAGCGTTTGCTGCCCCTGGTTTATCAAGTGACGCATGGAGTGGTGTAATTACATGTTAAAAATTGTCTGTGTGAAAGCTGATTACTGTAACCTGTAATCCAGATCAAATCTGTTATCAAGAGGACCAAGGAAACTACCAATGTGCACCCTATGTACCGTGATGAGGTGCCACGCCGCAAGATGGGTCCTATTATCTTCAATAAAACCTCTTCTCAGGACAAGCTAATTGAAGAGTTGCAAGGAAAGCTGGGAATTAGCAGACATGAACGATGGAAGATGCAGGAGGATGACTGGCTCACAGAAGGAGTCATTGTAATGTCTAATCCTGTTCGCTCTCGTGAGGATGGTGGGCCTGGTGTGGAGAAGGTACAAAAAGGGAAACTTCCCAGTACCAGTACAATTTTCAGAAATTTAGCATTTTTTTTATATTAACAGTTTTAAAAGATAAACAATAGAACACAATTACGCAAGGATTTCAAATTAAATTTGTGCCATCCACACATGCTATCTTCCATTATGTAGTTTAATAAGCTACCTTACCAAATGTCTTACTATCTTGTCACTTAAGACAGGTGGTTCTGTCACACAGCGTTTTTTTTTTGTTTTTTTTTTAATATATAAACACCCCTTGAAAAATGTCGAGCTTTCCAATGCAACACTCAAAACCCACTTCACACAACTTTTATATACAGTACATTTTATCAGATTTTGTTCTTAACTACAGGTACCTTTTTGTCATACATGTTTTAGTGGAATATCATGTTTTTCTGTTAAATTTGGTGATAGGGTCTGCTGTGCAGAAATGTGATATGTTTTTACGGATCCCGTTTAGGAGCATTAGAGGTACTGAGAAGTTGTTATGCTAAATTGTAACACAATGTTAGACAGCAGTAGAATTTAAAGCTTTAGTTACAACAGCAGTCTGTTCTTCCTCTGCAATTTCCCAAATGTAAAAAACCATAGCTTTTTATGTGCTGGATAGCTTTACCTTAGAATATGTAAAGAGTTTCCATTGGGCTAACAGGTCTTTGAGGACTTATTTCATTTCCTGTCGCCTCGTTTATGGTCATCTTGCTGCTAGTGTGTTTTGGCTGATTGGAAGTTGTTCTGAACACAGTTTCCTACCGAAATATGCTGTTTGCTTTTTAAAAAGTTGCTGTTCCTGTCTTGCACCTGCCCCACAACACTGCTCTAGACAAGCAGGTTAGGAAGATGGATGCATATATCTGTAAGACTTCATCGGTATGCAAAAGAAAAAGTCAAAACGTAATCCCTTGGTAAACATATTGATAAAGCACATCATGGCAAATTGATCCTTGTTTGTGTAATGAAGGGATTAACTTTGTAGTTAGACAAAAAAGCAAATGGTGAAGAAAGCAAAAACAAAAGGCTTGGGAAAAGGAATCAAGGATTGAAGAGTAGTTTATGCCAGTAACTGTCCAGTCTTTACTGGTTTTTCCTTTATCAACCAACTATTCTAGGCTTTATAGCGTCACTATTGTCATATATACAGAACAATGTGAAACTCTTATTTGAGTGAGTCAGTCTACATGCAGTATGTCCTATCACAACTTGTGATGGCCCGAGTTTGCTTAACAACTTCTTTGATTTATGAATGTTGTAGAGGTAGGAACCTCTTGTGTTTTGAGAAATACTGGCCATCACCTTTTATCTCTCTAGTGGATTCAGAATGTTCAGTTATATTAAGTAACCAGTTGAATCTATTCACCATTCCCTATCAAAATATTTTTCAAAC
Source organism: Polypterus bichir lapradei (assembly GCA_026402145.1). NCBI lineage: Eukaryota > Metazoa > Chordata > Cladistia > Polypteriformes > Polypteridae > Polypterus > Polypterus bichir. Next base: position 17,765,985 of record JANRMT010062838.1, on the reverse strand, counting down.
TTTTGTAACATACCCTTTGTATTGCATCTACGCTCCTTAGCCCATTTTCTATAATAGAGGTTAGAGAGAGTTAACAGTTGGCAATCACTTTTTTTTTCTTCATAATTCTAAACTTCTCTTTCATATCACACTTAGCTAATATTTGTTTAAACTTTAATTTTTATACATGTTGTTCACTTCTTCCTCATATCTGTAAGCCTTCAGTTCGGTTATGATTATAATGGCTCTGTGGGCACTTTCTTTACACTTATGATCTTATGAGGTGTCTCATATTTCCGAGGTAGGCCTTGTACAGATTATGCATATCATGTACTCTGTATGGCAATTTCTGTTGCCCAACATTTTCTTTGCCGTCTTGGTTGCCTCATATCCTCTGAATTTTTAAAAAAATTGTATATCCCATTGTGAATCTTCTCATCTACAAAATAGATTTATTTTATGTCATAATGGAAAAAGTCTCACTGATTTCCTCTATTTTTATGAAAACTGATGAAATTAAATAATGACTACTAGCCTAAATACTACTGTATATGAGATATATATATATATACATTTGATAAATATTTGGAGAATGGTCCATTAAATTAGAATTATTGTGAAGTTTATTATAGGGTGTCAGCACTTGCAGTTCACTTCAGTGTTTATTTGAAAAGACAAACCCACTGAAGATGCCACACTTAGTCCAAGTGTATGTTAAGGTTTTGGATCAATGCAGACCATTTTCATGGAGAGGCACTAAATAGACTGAGCTCTAATTAATGAACTGGCCTTTTACATCTTCAGCTTATTAGTGCTGGAACAAGTCCAGCATCACATCCTGCTGTGTCAGACTTGGTTTCACCCCTGATCTCTTGAATGTTTGTCATAGGCAAACAGCTGACTTGTTTGGGCTGAGTTTCAGTTTATTTTAAGCCAAAAGCACAGATGGTGTGACAGCTAACCAGTTAGTCAGAATGGTATGACGCTTTCCATAAAGTGATGTTTTAAGCACAAGGGCCCACTGACATTTGACCATACCATACTGAACTACCACAATTTATGGGGGGGTCTTTCTGCTTTAAGTTTTCTTCATTTTTAATATTTTCTGTTGTGTTAATTTTATAGCAGAAGTACTTTTTAAATCTATAAATGCTAATAGCTTTTATGCTCTACACAGTATCTGCTCGTATGTATGTATGGTGTGAACACTGTAGAAAATCATAAATACTCTATCATATTTGTTACGTTTTATAACTAATTATTTTTACTTTTATTGACACATTGTAACACACAACCTCTAACTAGAAAACAAACACTGAGATTATTGAATTTAAAAAAAAACAACCTATAGTAATGAGATGGTTAGATAAGTGTCTGTCAGAGACGTGGAAAATTGAATGCACAAGCTAGCCTATGAAAGAAGACCCTTTTGTGTAGGTTTTTTCTAGTACAGCACTGCTATATTTATCAATGCTGGACATTAATGACTAGAAAACTGATGGTCAGATTATGAAGGCAATGTTGATAATGTGATCTCTCAGTTCATTTTACAAATTTAGGGTTAGGGCTGTGGGTAGGTTGTATTTCTGTGTTTTGGACCCTACTCCTTTCTTTCTCCCTTTTATCCTGGCATGAATACAGTGGCAGTCCTTGATGAGGAGAGGCACTCCCATGTCACAAAGCTACATCCATCCTACTTTAAGGTTTTCTTCAGGTGATGTGCTGTGTGTGTGTGTGTGTATATGTGTCCTTACTTTGGGCAAAAAAAACGTCTGTCATTCACATTACTTTATGAACTGAGATTCTTCAAGATCATTTTTTATCTTGAGATGCCCTGCCCAGCAGAGAAAATTGATAGAAACTACTAATTTTGGTTCTGTTCAACTTATTAGTATGTTGTTAACTAGAAAGCAGCGCGTACAGTATTGAGTAGGGTGAACACTATCCTAATGCTAAGGTATAATTCATTCATTACATTTATATAGCGCTTTTCTCAGTACTCAAAGCGCTATCCACACAGGGAGGAACTGGGAAGCGAACCCACAATCTTCCACAGTCTCCTTACTGCAAAGCAGCAGCACTAGGTTTGGTTTTCCATTTGGAAGTTGTATGTTTACAATGACTAAATAACAGGTCAGTTTATTTTCAAAGTTCACATACCTGCTCTCCTCACACTCTTAAGGAAAGTTTTCCTTATTTACATTGTACATTTTAAAAGCATTCAAAATGAGTAATTCACCATTTATGAAAACTGTCATTTGTTTTCTGTTTGGTCGAAGTAGAGCGCGCCTTTAAACATGTATAAAGAATCTGTTGGTATACCATGTTTATATCGTATTTGACAATATTTAGGTTGCTTTTTTAATAACCTTTTAAATGAATATTAAGCTTGAAAGAGTGAGACATTTTATCTACATAGATAGTAGCTGTCTTACTGTGTCTTTATCAGCAGGTCAACTTCTGTTCTATCTTCTTTCCTATAGATAATAATTCCTCCAGAATCGCCCGTGCCTCAAAGGAGAATCATCGTTCCCCCTTCCTCCCCAACTCCTAAACATGCTGCAGATGAAACCAAAAAGCCTTTCCCTCTTAAACGGTCTCCTCCTCCAGTACCATTGCCTCCGCCTCCGCCACCACCTCCACAGGTGTCCTCCATTCCACCTCCTCCACCTCCTCTGCCTTTTTCTACTGCTCCCTACTCCTTCTCCTCCTCCTCCTCCAACCAGTGGGAGTCGTGGACTGATGACTACCAGGAGGCCACACTTCAGAGGACTCCAGGGCTCAGTTCTTTCCCTGCCCACTCAATAGTGGAGTCCTCTTTCTCCCAAATGTCTCCCCCTGTAGAACCTACAAAACATCCCTCTCAAGTACATCTGTTGCTGCCTTTTCCTAAATCTACGGTCTCTGTAGCTTGCCAAACTGATGATGACCCTTTCTTTCCACCAATGAAGGCATGGATCATTTTTTCCACCCATTCTTTCTTTGACTGCTTTTTATAGATTAGACTATGTTAAGCAGTAATATAGCAATAGCTTTCTTTATAAATTATCTCAACAATACAGTGCAAACCACAGATTGGGAAAAGACCATCTTGAGGCCTAGCAAAGTCTATTTCAGCCATTCATGGAATCGTGAAGTCTAAGTGACTCCGCTCACTACTGTTTTCAGATTGTATGAGTAAGATCTTTCTGAAATAGATAAACAGTTTTAAAGAATTAAGGGGTAACAGGTTATGAAAAAGTAGATTTTTTTTGCTTTTATTCTTTCAGCTCTTTAACATTCAGAAGAAGGAATTAATATGAAATTGTCTCTTTCCTTTGAAGGGAAAGCAGATCACAAATCCTGAGATGATTGGTGTTGGCTGTACTGCCATAGCATCAATGATAGTTTTTTTGCTTTGCATTTTCCGTCATATTTTTATCAGGAAATGCTGGGCAAAGTTTGTGTAGGCCTCATTACTACTTTATCTTGTGTTCAGTCAGTTTTAGAGAAAAGTGGAAGAAACGGATCCTTTATTTGCCTGTGTTGACAAGACTGCTGCTTTTACTTTCAGGTGATGCCCTCACCTCTTCTGGGTAGACACTCTAATCTCCTGAGTTCCCGTCCTCCACCCAGTCCTCCTGTAGCTGACAAGGCAGGACAGCCTTCTCTTCTAAGCATGTTGTGTGTTTCTTTTTTAAATGGTATCTCTTTACAAGAAGTTTTGATAAGGACACTGGATGTTCTTGTACACTACAGTCCGAAGTATAATAGGTGAATGTGTATAAATGGTTCAAGAGGCTCTTCCACTCCTCTTAGCAACTGAGTTCAGTGTCTCCGTCTCTTCTAACACGGATCCTATCATACATAGAGTGTCATTTGAATGTGTGGTTTTTGTAAATGCTCTCTTTTGAAATGTGTTTTTTAATAAGGAAACTTTAATAAATTTAACTACATGAAAAAAGGATGCATGTCACTATTTTTTTTTTTTTTCTTAGAATGTTTCTTCTTTCTTCTCCCTTCTTCTAGTCATTATTACCAACTCATTTGAACTTGTATTCTTGTAATTGTTTTAATATATCTCTGGAGCCAGAATTACTGCTGATGTCTACAATGCAGTGTTTACTGTTAACGTTTTCTCTGCATGACTTCCTTCATCACTTTAGTCCATGATCAGAACAAAACCTTTGCTTTTATATTTGGTAGCTATGTGCACAAACCCAACCTTAGTATTTTGCTGTCTGTTTTAATAAATGTATAGGATGTTGAGGGGTCACATTCAGTGAAGTGCTTGATGTATATTAACAGGTTTTGCATGTTTGTTGCCACATAAGCTGGTGGTTTTTCACTGTGTAGGATGGCACTGCTGCCTCCAGCTGTCTGGATGTGATTCCTAGCACGGGTCATTCCAGTGTGAAGGATGCATTCTCCTGTGTATACTTCTGATGTTCATAGATGAATCTGTTAGTTTAATTGGCCTATTTGTGTGTGTGTGTGATTGTGCTGTCTCATGCTAAGTTGCCTGTTTAGAGCTCTTCAAGTCCAGCTGTAGTTGGTTCTGGCTTCCTACAGTTGTAAAATGCTTTCAGAAATTGCAAGCTTGGGAGTGTTCTGTTCACTTTATTTGTTGCCCCTCATTGGAAGAGGAGGACCTGCACTAAACAAAGAACTGATCGCAATAACCATGTCTGAACTGTTTATTTAACCCAGTCATTAAAACCCTTGAATGTTTGCACCTCACTCATGCTGCAAGTGTACTGTAATAGATTGACTGAAATATAGAGTAAAGAAGTTAAATATCGGGGAGAGTGCACTTGTACTTATGGCAACAAAGGAGAAAGGTGTGTACAGTGTTCTAAATAATTCCTTACAACATTCTGCTTCCAGTCACTAATGGGACAGTTTACAGTTTAATTTTAAAGTAGCAGACGCTAATCTGAGGTTTTTTTCCCCTCTCCCTGTGTTTTGCTTTAACAGATCATGGCTCAAGGAAAGGGGGGTGGATCTCCACCATCTGGCCCACCAAAAGGAGGAAACAAGTTGGACAACATGCTTGGCAGCCTGCAGTCCGACTTGAATCGACTTGGGGTACAGACATTGGCAAAAGGGGTCTGTGGTGCATGTAAGAAACCCATTGCAGGACAGGTAAGACTGTACCCAAAGAATTGAGCATGATTTGAACCTGCATGCTTTATTTTTGGGAGCTAGGGTTGGAATTAGTTTTAACTGTGCTTCAAAAATGTTTTTATAGTTTTTTGCTGTTTTTAATGATTCTGCTTCAAATTAAGACCATCATTGCACAGACATCTTGTATATTAACCAATTTCAGGATATTGCAACTTAACAAAAAGGAAGTTTGGCAAACTATACAGATTTTAGACACCTGGCTTGTTCCAAAACAACATGCAAAATAATATTCTTGACCCTGCTGTTATTAGACATTCTAACAAACTGCTTAGAGACAGAAGTGGTGCTCATATTCTGCATTATTTCTTTTCAGGTGGTCACTGCCATGGGCAGAACATGGCATCCAGAACATTTTGTCTGCACACACTGTCAGGAAGAAATAGGCTCTAGAAACTTTTTTGAACGTGATGGACAGCCTTACTGTGAAAAAGACTACCACAACCTCTTCTCACCCCGCTGCTACTACTGCAATGGCCCTATCCTTGATGTAAGTGTCTTTTACGGACTGTGGGACTGGCTGCAGTTTTGCCTTTAATCCTAAAACCAACAGTCTTGTTTTGTAGTTCACTGTGATCCTAGTTGAGCTACCTTTTAAAAACAAATGGCACTTCTCTATTGGTCATAATGCAGGTTGGACCAACTGACAGTGCATACAAAGCACATCTAAACATGAACAGAATTAGAGATTCATGCTAGTTCATGTTTTCCTAGCTACAGAAAGACTGCTGCTGAAAAGTGCAGTCGCGTTATGTTCCTATGACTTTACAGAAGTGTGGATATGTGTGTAGGCAGGTCTGAACAGTGCTAAAATGTTTTTTTTCCCCACCCCCATTCATTCTTGCAGTTGAATGTTTGCAGAGTGTAGAATTTGCGTCTGTGCAAGTGTTGTGTGAGTTGGTGCCTGCAGGCATTGTTTGATTTGTTTGGGTCTATGGGAATTTAAAAAAAAAAAAAAAAGAAACCATGACAAAGAATTGTTTTTTTATGAAGGTAGCACCCAAGGCTTATTGTTAATTTTTAGTTCTGGCAACTTGATTGTGCTTTTACAATGTTAACCTTCTGGTGAATATATTTACCGTACAGGTCTTTCTATGAAGAATTGTTTATAAGATGCATGCAAGATTTAAAGCTTTTAATTATCTCAATAATATGAGTTACATAGTACAAAACTTTTTCTGATTTTGCATGATCATTTTGATATATTCATTAACAGAAAGTTGTAACTGCGCTGGACAGGACCTGGCATCCCGATCATTTCTTCTGTGCCCAGTGTGGAGCGTTCTTTGGACCTGAAGGTATGTGAATGCACAAACATGTCTAAGTCATCTACTTGGCATATTTACTGAACTTACTTAATCCAATTTGTGAGTTAAGGAAATTAGAACTACTCCCAGAAGCATTTTGCACCAGGCGGGAAATGGTCATAGATTTTATCCACTCCTGTGCACCGCCTCACTTACTCATACCTCATAGATTTACAGTTGCCATTAAAAATTATGTGCACATTTTTGCTGTGTGGGAGGGATTCCAGAGTAACTGGACAAAAACCCATGTGACACTGAAAGCTCATGCACAGTTGAGGGCTCAAATGCAGTTTGTGAAGATGTGAAACAGTGTTCAGATTAGATGTTGTACTTGAAGAAAGGTGCAGATAAGAGGAAGTGTAAGGTCAAAGTAATTTTGTATGCATTCATAACACATTTGTGTAAAATACATGAAGAAAATGTACATAAATTTCCTGCCCAGTACTGTGAGGATACGCTGTAGTCCACCATGACTTTGTAATGGATAAAGTAAGTTTTGGAAATGAATTGCTTTTATGTGTCAGTTTACTATACAGGCCTTTTAAGCCTAGTAGTCAGTGTTTATAGAATGTTTCTGCATTTCACGAAGGAGTAGTTTATGAATGTCCCACGTAATAGGTGACCGACATTTCTATGACTCTAAAAAAGACTCCTTAGTTGAACATTCCTGCATGGTAAGGAAGAGGAACAACAGTTTTGCTAACAGATAGACAGGAAAGGTGGTTTGTCTATGAGAAAGTATGAAGTAGAGTCAGTCTCTTGTTGTTTTGGGGGGGGAAAAAAAAAAAAAGTGTGACAACAGCATCATATGATAAAACCACTGCACTGCAACTTGGACTTTTAACTGTTTCCAGCAGGAATTTACATTGCAGCTATTGAAAATGTTCTAAAGTGTTCACACTCCACTCGCAACATTTATAAAAAGCTTTATGCAAGAATTTTAAAGTACACTATGCAGAGGAAAATCACCTCAGTCATCACTGACAACAGACAAAAATTATATCAGCAAGTGGCTCTACAGGAGTATTATAGAAATACATATTTATACACAGGGAAGTTGAATCCTATCCCAACAAGTACAGGGCTAAGACCCTGCTTAGAACAAAGTGGGTTTGGAAATTGAATTGGTGGTTTTGTTAAAAATTTGGAACCTTTGCATCACACTAAGGCATTTTCCCCACAACTGATTTGGACCTCTCTCCTTTATGAAAGGTACCATCCTAAAATGGAATTTTTATTATTTACTATTCCCATTAACTTCCCCAGTTTCAATGTTTTAAGAAATTTTCTTCAAGTTTAAATACACCTTTAATTATCTACAAGGCAAATTCTGTATGTATGTATGTATGTACCACACACACATACGTGTATATAACTATATATATATAATTTTGTTTTGGCAGGTTTTCATGAAAAAGATGGAAAGGCATATTGCCGTAAAGACTATTTTGACATGTTTGCTCCCAAATGTGGTGGCTGTGCTCGTGCAATCTTGGAAAACTATATCTCTGCACTCAACTCATTGTGGCACCCAGAGTGTTTTGTGTGTCGGGTAACAAAACAGATTTACTATTTTCCTCACCCCCTCAGTTTTTAAATGTAATTTGAATTTCTTTTATCAGTTTAGTTGGACCCCATCTAGCTTTTTGATTTGAGGATGGTCTCTCTGTATTAAATTACTTACACAAGGTAGAAAGGCAGTAAGGTGGCATCTTTCAAGTTTTTAAGGAGGATAGTAAAGTTGCATGGGCAAATGTAGACCTACTTCTCAAATGTGTTTAAGTTTAGGGTGGCATGGTGATAAAATGCTTACTGCTATTGCTAACTGGCTTCAGCACCCTGAGTATGAATCCCTTACCCAGTCACTGTGTACCCTTTGCATATTCTAATGTTTGGGTGGTCTTTCTCCAGATACTATTTTAGCTTGCCATTGTGAATTAAACCCCATGGCTGTGTGCAAGTGTGAACCCTTTTGAGCACTGGTGCTCCTGTCCAGTTTTGGCTCCTGCATTTGCATCATTGCCCCATGATCCTAAACTGGGTTAAGAAGGTTTGAGAATGATTTGTTAGTTTAGTCTTTGTTTGTGTGATCATAAAGTATGTTTGCAGTCAGTGTCTCAGTTGTGTAATACTTCCACAAACTATTAAAAGAACGATCATCCTGGAAAAGTGCAGCATTATGTGTTGTAATTCCCGATATCTTCCTGGTAGGCATTGTGCTCTAGTGGTTAAAGCTTTGGACTTCGAGCCCTGAGATTCTGTGTTCAAATTCCCAAACTGACTGTGTGTGATCCTGAGCAAGTCTCTTTACCTGCCTGTGCTAGAACTGGAAAAAACAAAAGAAATGTAACCAGTTGTATCTCAAATTTTAGAAGTCACCTTAGATAATGGTACCCACCAAATAAGTAAAAGTAACTTAATTGAGGAGGAATTTACTTTGTCGACCTTTCCCAATGAGCTTTGCAACTGTTTTAGAGCCCAGAGGACTAGTTAAGTACTCATTGTGCCAACAATCGCCCAGTGGTAATTTTAGTATTGCAATCTGAGTCTGCTTAATTATTAATGGTTTTCTCCTTTTTTTCTCCCCTATCTCCCCCACCCCCTTTACTTTTTCTTTTTTTACAGGAGTGCTTTACTCCCTTCATTAATGGTAGCTTTTTTGAGCATGATGGACAGCCCTACTGTGAGGTGCACTATCACGAGAGACGTGGCTCTCTCTGCTCTGGTTGCCAGAAACCAATCACTGGTCGCTGCATCACCGCCATGTCCAAGAAGTTTCACCCTGAACATTTTGTCTGTGCCTTCTGTCTGAAGCAGCTCAACAAGGGGACGTTCAAGGAACAAAATGACAAACCCTACTGCCAAAACTGCTTCCTGAAACTCTTCAGTTAGGAGTGTGTTGCAGTAAAGCCTGCTGGTCCCACTGACTTAAGTAATTCAGGTCATTTCACACAGTAATGGAATATGGTGCAGGGTTGTCGCCATAGTTAGGTGATCCTCAGTATAGGGTTGACTGTTTTTTTTTTTTTTTTTTTTTTTTTTTCCTCCAGTCACATGTTTAGTGTGTTGGCCACGTGTTTCACTCTTTTCTGTTATGAGCTGCTTTTCTGTAGGAGAGAGGAGGTGGCATTTATATATCTGTATGAAATTACACTGTGAAAACTCAATGGGGCAACTGGGAGGTAAGCTTAGTGCTGGGATGTTGTTATAGCTGCATTGCAAGTGGCAAAAGGCAGTAGCTCTTTGGAGAGGTTTCCCAAGTCCTAGAGAGCGAGTTCAGCTTTTCACAAAGGTGCGTTGCAACAGCTTGTTATATCTGCATATCAGGGAACCATTTCTCAAACTGTTTTAACAGTTTTTCTACCTATTATTATAGAACAATATTCAGCCAGCAACAACAAAGTAGCATTTTGAATGATATTTTTATGGATGCAGACTCTTCTTTTATACCTATTCAGCCATTTTCCTCAAACACAATGTACTGTACTTGGTAAACAGACTGTGTATGTACCTTCAGAGTTTGTGGAGGTGCCCCCATCCATAGCAACTGGATAGTTATTCATACAGAGAGTAGCTGTGCCATTTTGTGCAGGTCTCCAGGTCATCTTTTGAAAGAAGTAGTAGGATTGCAGGAAATGCTGAGGCAGTGTTCTTTTTCCACAATTTGGAAAGCACTGGACTCTATTTCTAACCACCAGCTGCATGGGGCTATAATGTCACTTTTACGCAAGTATGAAAACAAAAAATGAAAATCCTCTCCCACACCCACTTCCCCATGACTTGTACAAGTAGTGCCAAAATGTATTCTGGTGAAACCAGTTGTATGGAAATCAAATTTCCGGGGTCAGAGTTAAATACTGGTGCTTTGAAACCCCATTGTCTAAACCTGCTATCGGCGGATGTCTGAAGGAAGTCTGTCCAGAATACCTTTGCCTGGGTAATGGGTGCTAGTCTTATTTTTTTTAAATGGCATTGGGGAAAATGGAAATATAGTTTTTTTTTGTTTTTTTTTTTTGTGTATGTATGGGGATTTAAACCCATGTGGATCTGGAATCCATATTCGGACTTGGTGTGCAGCTGTTGCGGCCCTTCTATTACATGTTGGAGACTGAGCCGCCTACCTGTGCGTTTTCAGGTAAAGGTTTGCTGGCTTGTTGAAGTAGAAAGTTCTGAACTCTGACGTGCTTCTTTCAGACCCGCAGGGCATATCACTCTCATCAGCTACTGTAGACAGGCGATTTCATTGAAGATTTTTACTCTGGTGTTTGGTGGCTTTCATAAATCTTTTTGTCTCCTTTTCTCATTAAAATGTATGAGTGAAAATATATATATAATTCTAACATCAAAGAACCACTTTTTATATCCCGTCTAAAGAAACTTTTTATTAAAAAAAAAAAATATATATATATATATATATATACATATCTACACTCTCCTTCTGAATGCTAAGAATACTTTCATAGACTGAAAAAACAATTACCTGGGATTAGCCTGTAAACCCTTATAGCACAAGCTGACGTTGCTCTGTAAATGGCAAATCCCAGGTTAACATAACAGGACTGAATTTTGTAACCTTCAAACTGCTGTATTTTGTACTCCATTTCTTCTTTATGATGGTGTTACATTTCAATTGCCAATAAGAAATCTAGTATGCAAGTCTTAAACAATTACATGTTTAGAGGGTTTGAGATTGTACTAATAATGCTTGATTTGTTTGATTTTTAAATGTCTAAAGCAGTAAACTCTGGGTCGAGGGCTAGTAAAACTTAAATGAATGTGGTGTTGCAAAATTCCTGGTTACTTAAAACCTGTCAAGTCGTTTTCATCACAGATTGACTACCAACTGTAAGCAGGCCTGAAGTTCACGTAGTCTTTCAGCCGTAAATTTGTTTTTCTTCTTCTTTTGATACTTGGAATAGTGTGATTTGATTTACCAGAAGCTTGTTACATCAGCGCCACCTCCTGGCATCTTGCTTTAAGTTTAAACAATGTCTGTCCTGCAAAGCTTATTGAGCCATAGAAACAGAACAGCGTAAAGGTTCATGTTTGGAAGTAGCAGTGCATTTCTGTTCTGTGCTCATCGTGTTTAGACAAAGCAGGCAGCTTATTGAGTGATCATTTATCAAGGCAGCCCTCGACTTGCTTTACTCATTCTCAGATGTGCCAAATCGGCAACCACACGCTGGACCGACTTTATGACCGATTTTCAGATGTTCACCCACTGGAAGCTGAAGAAAACAAAGCTGTGTTGTTTGTGTGCTTTATTAATCAGTATTTACAGGTCCGGCATTTCCGACTCTGTCTTGCAACCAAAGGAAAGTAAATTCATCTTTTTTTTTTTTTTTTTTTTTTTTTAAAACTTCCTGCTTCTATCTGTTGCCCAACAGATTCTTGTTTATTGTGCCATGTTTGTGAAACAGACTGCTCGTTTTTTTTTCCCTGTGTTTATGCCAATAAAATTTGCCTTTTTTGGTATGCAGTTGTGTATTCATTTTAATTTGCTCTTGTGCTTGTCTTTTGTGGTGTACAGACTAGGTGTTGTGTGGACAGCCATGGAAATTTATCACTGTATGCAGAAATGTCAGTGTTTTCAAATGAAATGAAATATAAAGGCACCAGTCTGTTTTGGGCTGGCTTTGAAGCATTTGGTCATTCATTTGGCGATTTCCCTTTGAAGATTATTTATTGATAAATGTTTAAAAAATACATTGTGTGGTTATGATGGGGGGCTGATCATTGAAATGGTGTTGGGTTTGGAGTTCCACTGTGGAGCCATCGAGGTACCTGCAGCATGGGACTCCTTCCCCTAAATAATTTTTTTTAGGGGGAGACCAAATTTTTATTCAAATGCAAAAGCCAGTTTAGAGAAGAATTATATCTAAAGCTCGGTGCTTGGCTCTTATACCTGTGAGGTGGTGGTTTGTTTGTTCATCTTTTTAGCATTAAATGAGAGTAATTCATTAAAAAAAATTAAAAGGTTTTGAATATGGTCCAAAGGTGGTAACTAAAAAAAATTAACTTATTGTTGAATTCTTCCATAGCTATTCCCATTTTTATTTTTTTTTTTTGTTGTTTTTTTTTTTTTTTTTAAAAATTGGACTAAATTGAAAAATTTCCCCTTGGAATTTTGTTAATGCTTAGTGACAAGAAAATGGCAAGCTTACTTGAAAATGTGATTTCTGACATCAATTGGTTTTCATGTGTTTTGTATATAAATGTGTATGTTTGTCTTAGTATGTACATAAAGTCTACCCCTTCACATGCTTTTCTCCTGATAGCTTTACACATAGTATTTCCATCGATTGATTTTTCCAGTCCTACTTTATTCTGAGCAGGATTGTTGGAAAGATGGAGCCAAACCAAGCAAACAAACAAGCACTGGCCACAAGGCAAGAACATCATCTGGACAGGGCACCAGTCCACTATATGAGAGAATTCAGGAATCCAGGCTGTTGCACCCAACATCTTCATGTACATAAAAAAATAAATAAATTTTGCTTGTAATAAACGGAAGTGAAAGATTATGAAGACAGCCTTTTTGCCTAGCTTGGTGTTGTGTAATTATATCTGGTTTCTTGCTTTTCTTTGTTTGCCATGTAATTGAGTTATTTTCACCAACTGGCACAATCCATAGCAGTCATCTCCAAAATATGGTGTCATTATTGCATTCTTCTGTTTTTTTTTTTTTTTTTGGTCACTGCCACCATCTCCAACCCATATAACCTAGCTGATATCACTACTGACTTGTAGACCTTGACAAGACAGTAGTGAGAATAGCTGTTATATAGGTTGTAGATGGTGGCACTAACCCAAAAACAGGAGCCAGAGCTGAAGGTGACAAAGTTAAGGATGTTAAGGTTTGCATTGGGTGTGACGAGGATGGACAGGATTAGGAACGAGTACATTAGTGGGTGAGCTCAGGTTGGACGGTTTGGAGACAAAGCCCAAAGAGAGGAGAAAATGCATTGGTTTGGACAGGTTCAGTGGAGAGATGCTAGCTATATTTGGAGAAAAATGGTAGTGATGGAGTTGGCAGGGAAGAGAAAGAGGAAGGTCTAAGATGTGGTGAAGGGAGGACATGCAGGTGCTGGGTGTGACAGAACAAGATGAAGAGGAGCGGAGGATATGGAAACTGATGATCTGCTGTGCTGACACCTACCGGGAGCAGCTGAAAGAAGAAGATTGCATTCTCTGATGTTGACCTGGACTTAGAAGCACCTTGTTTCTCCTCTTCTAATTATTTTTCTCCAACTAATGTGTGAGAATATCAAAACTTTTGAAAGTATGTTTTCTGACATCAGTGGTTGTTGATGTCTCTGCCTTTTTTTACCAATAGAAATCTTGTAGGCGTAGGACTGAAGTGGGGACAGTGATTTGGTTGTGGTCACTATTCTGTCAAGATAAAGTGGATGCTAGTTTCCCCATGTCATCAAACTTTGCTTCATTCGGGGATGACCTAGTGCTATAGGGATGGCACACTGGGTATGAATGTGTTTCTCCTATAGCTTCTGACCCACTCCTCCTCTAGCTGAGCTAAGGTCAGAGTCCCAAATGCCTTGTAACGGGAAGGCACTTATAGGCAGTAAATGTGGCCGCAGATGGTCATCAGGACCATCGAGTTTCAGCACTGTAATCAAATGTCTTGACGATTTGCAGTCGTGCAGATTGTGCCAATTAGCATGTCCTAATAACTAAAACGTTTTTTTTTATTACTGGTTGCCATTATCCTTAGTTTTCCTAATAAACTTAATCATTCTAATGTGTTGTTTGTACATTACCATGACTCTTATGCCACTCTCAAGTTTTCAGCTTCGTTTTGTGTACCAATCCATATGTTATGCGGGGTGGTAAAAATAAAAAAAATCACATTAATATGACTCATTTTATATTAATTACCATGAGATGCATATAAAAAGTAAATTCTAATGCCTCACTGACAGACGTAAGCGAATCAATCATGGGAATGGAACACCTTCGATCCTCGCTCTTTAGAATATGACAACTCTAATTATCTCCAGTTTACTTTGGCTGGTGGTTAATTCCTATTGGCTAAATCCCTCGGAGTGACAGGACGTGTAGCCTCTTAACTGTGCCGACTTGGCGTATTTGAAGTACTTACTTGATTGGCTAAGCCGGTTCTTATAAATACAGCCTGTGAGGAAGTAGTACTCTCTTTCTTTCACGCAGTCCGCAAAGCGAGGTAAGAGTTTTGTGTTCGGTGTTTGCTTTAGTTACATTTTTGTATAATGATGAATGATATCAATGTCGTTAGGTATTAAGTTCAGTTTTTGTTTTTCTGCGTAAAAGATAAGTCCGCGCTAGGTTTAGATTGTCCCGTCACGGCCTATAAAGGCCACTCATCCTCGTCTCTTGAGTAGGCCAGTAAATGCATTTGGAAGGCCACGTGGGGCATGGAAGTTGAGCGCTTCATCAAGACCGTTGAAAATGTGCGTACGATATTGGAAAGCCCGTTGTTAGTCTTATGTAGAAGTAGTAGAAGAAGAAGAAGAATATTGTATATAAACGGCAGTACGGTATGTGTTACATAAATGTCTAAATCGGTGGTGATTTAAATAGAAAATGGAGACCTGTGGTAGTGCTTGCAGCTAACGCTTTGCTTGCCCAAAGGCGCGTTTTCTATGGCATCTCTGCAGTTTATCACATTTCACCTGACGTTTTTGGGTATAGTGCCATAAACGATTAGTAATTAAAGACATTGGATCTGGGTTAGCTAGTTAAGTACTAAGGTAGTCTGGGGATCGTAGGAAAGTTAGAATGTACCCTAAAGAAGGAACGTCAGTTAACTAACGCGGAAAGCCGTCTTTCAAGTTTAGAAAGTGGACCATTTTAAATTACCTTGTTAATAGAGCACCGTAGAAGTCGGCCATCCAGGACAGCACTGAACGACGGTCTCGTTTCCTTCTTGGACAGAAATGGCAATACAGGACGATGCGTGTCCATTTTTGTTGCATGATTGTGCTGGGATCTCGCTTTGCTATTCGAATTGCCCCAGTTTTTGTTAGTCTGTTGAAATGTTCACCATTTCATTACTTATTTTGGATTGGCCAAGTTTCAGTTTTTCAGGACAGCTGCCGTTGGACAGCTAAAGCGTTGAGGGTTTCGCTGTGTGCCTTAGTCTCTCGTTGCAGGTTCAATTTTACAGTAGTAGCAACGGCGCCCGCGTGCTCGGTTTTGAAGCTTATTCTCTGTTGCTTATTGATGTCTCCGCTTTCGGATCGTTCTTAATGCTTTGTGATTGCCTTGTAAGTCTAACGGGACAAAGCCATCTGCTAAATGATTTAAAAAATCCTAAGTAGTGTACGGTTATAAATGGCCAAGTGTTTGAACACTACAGCAAGTGTCCTGACAAACCGCTATATCCAGATTAGGTGTGTTTGGGGTTGGAGTTTACTTGATTAAATAATTTTCGCCCCTCTTTAATCTTTTAGGTGTCACCTTGTCTTTAAACCAGTTTTTTGGCAATCCTTGGAAGCACTGCAAAGATGCCCAGGGAAGACAGGGCTACGTGGAAGTCCAACTATTTTATGAAAATCATTGTAAGTAATCACTTTGTACAGGTTATCTGTGAACAGTGGGTGGTGGGTGCTCTTGAATTATTGTACTTGAGTTGTAATGCATTCAGAATGATGGCATGTAACATTTTAGGAAATACCTAGTGAATTAGGTGAAATTAAAGCTCTAGTAAGGGTTTAGGAGCCTCTGACTAGTACTGGAGACTAGTGATCTGCTGCTATTCTGGTACTGCTTCACCCTGACGTTTTAACTTCCCAGCTAAATGTATATATGTACTGCTGCCTCACAAAGCAAGTTCCTTGAATCCTGTACCTGGTTGTCATCTGTGTGGCCTCCCCCTTTCTACCCATGCATATGTGTTTTCTTAAAATACCAACCTACTTGGTGTGTGAAATTTGCAATTCTGAGTTTGTCCTCTGGTGGATTGATTTTCTTTCCAGGGACCTTTTCTAGTATTTTGTCCTACACTTGTGTCTTTTGAACACCTAGCCAGATTCCCAGGTTGGCAAATAAAAAGAACCTGTTATAAATGTAACACTAATTTTTTGTGCAAGCATATTTTTGATTTTTAAACTTGATAAAATGTTCTAAAAGTTAGACATAGTACTTCGGGAAACTGGTCATTTATAAAGAGAATATTCTTTTGGGCAGTGTTTAAATCCATCCATATTAAGATCCATTAATGGTTTCAAGTTCGACTGCTGTTTCATACGTTTTGTATGGTCATGTCTCGGGATAGTATATTTTGGTATGTATTGGTTCAAAGAATTGATTTATAGCAGGTGCATTTCCAGCTGTAATTCTATTAATGTCTTGTTTAATCAGTGTTTTTTCACATGTCAGAGTATGAAATGCTCTTGTATGTTGTCTCCCAGTAAATGTATACAAATTTGTGTTGTCAGTTTACAGAATTTGCCATATTTTTCTTGGCTCCAAAGATAGCATTTGGAGTGTGTTATACTTGACCCCTAACCCTTTGTTTTACATGATGTATAATATTACCTAATCTTGTTTTATATTAACATCCTTTAATTTTGTAATGCAATTTGATTTATATTGTATGAAAAATGTGCTATAGAAATGTTTTTAAAAACCTCCTGTGGAGAAGAGTTGAACTGAATGTTTAGGAAATGTTGTACTCATTTGTATATAAATAGTGTGTGTACTTGAATGTCTTAAATCTGCCATTCTTTAATATGTGGCTTGAACTGTTGGGTAAAGGTGGCTTTTGGTTATCTGCAAGTCAACTTTAGTCCATCTGTACTTGCAGCAAATATTCCAAGACCATGTTTGAGGGTGACTAACTGATTGATTTAGATCAGAGTGAAGAGTATCGGATGAGCCAAGTGGTGGTTGTTTGTGATTAATTTAGTAATTGTAACATGCATTTCTTGTAATCCATGCAGCAACTTCTGGATGATTACCCCAAGTGTTTCATCGTGGGTGCTGACAATGTTGGGTCTAAGCAGATGCAGACCATCCGTGTTTCTCTGCGTGGAAAAGCTGTTGTCTTGATGGGCAAGAACACCATGATGCGCAAAGCCATTCGAGGACATCTGGAAAACAACCCTTCCCTAGAAAAGTTGGTTTTAAATGTTGGGACTTTTTGCGTTTTCTAGCTTTAGTGGCGCTGCAGGTTATGTTACAGCAGAGCCTGATGATGCTCTGCTGTCGTTCCCCCTGCACATATTAACTCGTTTCTTTCTATCCCTGTCTGTTTCTTCTCTAGAGCTTACAGGGACGCTTGGTTTCGTACAATCTGTTTCAGTTTTTTTTTTTTTCCTGTTTTAACCTATTTAAAGTAAAATGAGCAGTTTGCTGGTTTTTTTTTTTTTTTTTGTAGCAATTCTTTGAAAATAGTATTGCCTCATTTTGGTTAGCTATGGTCAGTATTTAATGTAACAAATTGCATTTAAAAAAAAAAAAAAAAAATTCCCCAATTTTGAGAAATTTATACGTTTCTAATGCATTTTCTTTTCGGTTAGGTTGCTCCCTCACATCAGAGGGAATGTTGGTTTTGTTTTCACCAAGGAGGATTTGGCAGAGGTCCGTGACTTGCTGTTGGCTAACAAGGTGAGGTGCTTTGAAACCTGTGGCCTGGTACCCTTTTGCTTAGTGTTATTTATGTTAAGCCCATAATTCAAGCATGCTGGCTTAGTGCACTATTCTCAGTCTTCCATTTATTTTTTTGTCAAGGTGCCAGCAGCAGCTCGTGCTGGGGCTATTGCTCCTTGTGATGTTACTGTGCCAGCCCAGAACACTGGTTTGGGCCCAGAGAAGACCTCTTTCTTCCAGGCTTTGGGTATCACCACCAAGATCTCCAGAGGTACCATTGAAATTCTGGTAAGTGTCATTGGCTTTTGAATCCTTGGCACATTCTTAATTGACCTGCAATTTTTAAATTATTTTGCTGAGGTAGATGTGACCCCTGCTTTTTAAGTTTTGCAGTTAAAATGTTTAAGACCCTCCTTTTGAGAAATGATGCTTTTGAATTTGTGAGCTTTATCACTGTTTTTCATAAGTGCTGCTGCTTTTTGTTGTCAGAGTGATGTCCAGCTGATCAAGACCGGAGATAAGGTTGGCGCCAGTGAAGCTACTCTGCTCAACATGTTGAACATCTCCCCTTTCTCCTATGGCTTGATCATTAGGCAGGTCTACGACAATGGTAGTGTGTACAGTCCTGAAGTACTGGACATCACAGAGGACAGTCTTCATCAGCGATTCATTGAGGTAGGGCACGTCTTAAAGGTTTTTTATTTATTTTTTTTAATTTTGTAGAGCTACAATATTTTAAAAATCAAGATGTTCAAAATTTGTAGTTAATGAACTTTTTTTTTTCGGCTTTTGCCTCTAACCCCCTGACCCCACCCTTTAGAAGCCAATGGTGATTTGAGTAGCAAGGAAGACCTTTATTGACTTAATACCTGAGATATCAGAAAGGTTTTAGTAAATTGGGTAAACTATGCTACTTACACCAGTGCACCCAGCCATCCCATCCGCCACAGGGCCAGAGCGTTGTATTAAAGGCAACAAGAATCCTAATGAAAAGGGATGTAACACAAGATTTATAAATGGGAAAAATGATTAACACCATTATAATAGGTGTTTCAGCTTTGCTAATTATGGTACAACAACCTACTACTATGTTGGCCATTATGGATGTAATGAGAAGTTGAGCAAAATGATACCTTATTGGATAACTAAAAAGACTACAATATGCAGGCTTTCGATGCAACTCGGGCCACTTTAGGCAAGATGTACCAATGTAATGTTATGCTATGTAAAGGCAGAGGAAGGGTGTTGAATGTTAAATATAACAAGTCCATGAAATGTTCTTAAGGAAAATGCCCAAGAGTTTAAGTATAAGGTGTGGCAGGGTTCTTAAAATTGAGTAAAGTAAGCTGATACAGGAGGAGTGCAGTGCTGAATATCACAATAGGCTGTTCACTGCTTAATCTTGCCTTATCTATTTTAAATAATGCTATTGAAGGAGTGTGAGTAATTTGTAAATCCAGTGGTATCTGACTTATCTTCTAAATTTAGATATTGGCAGTATTTTTATAAATACAAAGCCTTTTTGCCTTAAATTGTAATCCTTTATTAAATGGATTTAACATGGTGTATAGTGTAAAGGAGATAATGCTCTGGAAGAATATTCATTTAAACACTTGGCTAAAGAAAGTGATCAACATTAATGTGACATTTGCTTACCAGCATATTTAATAAATTAAGCTAAACTTGAACTCTTGGGTTTTTGAACTTTTCTAAAATTTTAACCAAAAGTATAAAACAGTTCAGTGAGACGGCGTCTTATTCAAGCAAAGTGTGTACCCAGTGGTCTATGAAATTTATGGCAGCTGTGAGTGTGGATCCTTGATGAATAGAGCAATGGGGGGCCAAGGCTTCTATAGAAAATGTACAAAGCTTGGGTAATGATGGGCCTTCCTGCTGGCTTGCTGGTATATGTGAATATTTCTGATGCAACATGTGACCATTTGATCCAAGCACACACTGTCTGAACACATTTGGTTAGTACAACCAAGATAGTGACTGTTTGACTCTTTGATAGTGGTGTTTTTTTTTTTTTTGTGTCCAAAGATGGTAGGGCTTCAGCTGGTTCAAGTATTGTATTATAGGGGTTTGTTACATTTAAGTCATTTTAAAGTAGATGTATTCCTTTACTTGTATACCATTTGCACATTAGTGTAATCTTAGATCATTAATTTTGCTGTCCAGTTATGTTTACATGCAAAGACATATTTTAAAATGTTATATCCCTAGGGCGTAAGGAACATTGCCAGTGTCTGCCTGCAAATTGGCTACCCCACTGTAGCCTCCATCCCCCATTCAATTGTTAATGGATACAAGATGGTCCTGGCAGTTGCTGTGGAAACTGACTACTCATTCCCTTTGGCTGATAAGGTATGTCATTTCTGCTGCTTTGGTTGAAATCCTGAACATGATTTGAGATGTGGCCAAATGACTATTTTTAAGGGGGAGTTGTATCATAGAGTGAAATAAAGTACTGCATTTAAGTTTTACAGACTTATTTAATTTATAGGTGCTTAGTCTCTGACCTTTTTTGTTTAAAATGCCTTTATTTTTAATTTTTGGCAGATTCCAAAATAGTCCTTGTCTTTTTAATTACTGTAACTAATTGAATGTGTACTATATTACTAATCTGTTTGCAGTAGACACTTGTATGCCTGTGAATGATTCATATAGGAGCATATGGTAGTGAACTACTTTTAATATATAGGTGTGAGCAAAATGTCTAAATTGCCGGCATCACACACAACTATAAACATTTGCAAAATTGTTCCTAAGTGCACTGTGCCATTGCTACATTTCTTTCGAGTTAGTTAATAAAGCTATTGCAATAATCGCAACCTGCATATTTTTTCATACAAACAATAGTAAACTACTTTGCCCACACCTGTATATGAAGACCATCTCCATCCAGCCTTGTTTGAATTTTGCACCCAGCACCAGTGACCTGTTTTGTATTAAAATACAAAACTAGAAGTCAACAGGACCATATAAGCAAATAGGATTTCTTATCCATTATGGTAAATGTCTGTAATCCATTATGGTCAATGTCTGTATGTGTAATTAAACAAAGGGACTGTACAGATTTAACACTGGTGGACATTTCTTCATGATGCAGATTTCTTCTGTGCAGGCAAGTTGGTCCACCCTTATTGCATGTGTTGGCAGTACAAAAGTGAAAGTAGAACAATGCTGTGAACTGGTTTTAAAAACTGTTCACCTGTCTGAAAGGACGGGAGAAGCTCTAAAGAGATGTGATCTTCAGTGAATGGATAGGCAATTAGTGCCCTCATTAACATGTTCCAGTCTCCAGAGGTGCTGTTTTCTCCAGTGGCTGTGAGCTGTCAATTCCCAGAGGTGGATCTGCATTCACTGCATCTGTTGTAGTGTAGTGTCTGATGCTTAACTATATTTAGCAGATTTTTTTTTTTTTTTGTCCATATTTACACCAGTGCTTCCTGGGTATAACTTGCTTTTGTGTACAGTTTACTTATGTAATTCCCAAGTTCTTCTGAATTGTAGAATGTCAAAGTGAAAATCACAAGTCTTATTGGAAAGTGTTTGTGTTGCCATACTTTGTAGCTCTTGTGATAAATTAAGGAAAGGTTTGTGTTAACAAATACACAATGGTATCCACAAATTTTACAATGGCATTTTTGAAACTAATGTGAGCTTTAGTTGACCCCCTCAAGGTGAGCTTCAGAAGGCACATTGTTGACTAAACACCTTAGTTGAACAGAGCTCACTTTCCTAGCCATAGCTAGCTAGCTGAGAGTAGAAGGTCAAGGAACTATCTTTTGGGGCAGTGTTTAAGAACAGTGATTCAGCAGTCCTCCGTCCTTCCTTTCTAGTTTTGTTTGGCTATGTTATGTATAAGGGCTGCTTGATTTTTTAGGAGGGCCCTGTATTGTTGAGCTATTTGTGCACACCTATAACAGTGAAATGAGGTAGTTTAATTTCTTCTTACCCATCTTTTTCAGGTCAAGGCTTTCTTGGCTGATCCTTCTGCATTTGCAGTGGCTGCACCTGCGGTGGTTGAGACAGCTGCAGCTGCTGCCACTCCAGCTCAAACGAAAGAAGAAGCAAAGGATGACTCTGAGGAATCTGACGACGACATGGGCTTTGGCCTCTTTGATTAAGCCATGTCTTTCATCTTCTCTGATGTAATAAAGAAACATCAAAATAATAAACTAATTTTATTGAATATTTTGTCTGTTCCTCAGCACTGGTAAAATCCTTTTTACATGTCTCCTGGGTAAAATGCCTTACACTAATGCCATGAAATACAGCTTTCAACTTGTATGTTGGGAATGGAGCATTGCAAAGGTGTTTCTCTGGAGTGAGAATAGCATACTGCTTCAAAAATTGGGGCTTATTCTTTGACTAATTATGCTTTCCATAGTCAAATTTACAGAATGGATTCAGATGAGAAGAGTTAGTCTACTGCTGGGTGTTCTTAGACATGTAATGTAGAGTTGTGGCTTATAAACTTGATCATGGGGAAGGAAACAGAAGCTTGACATGGAAGTATCAAACTGAAAGCTTCTGGTTTAGATATTGAACCAGAACCCTAGTGCTGGATGGTTAACCCTTTGTGCATTTTCTATTTTTAGTGTTGCTGCAGATGACGTTTCAAAAAGGTAGTTTAGGGAGGGCACTGATAAATATGCAAAATTTAAGATCAGTGGATACTATTTTAGAAGATGCTGAAATGTGACGGACTGGCTCTGAACCTACATTGGACGGATTCTTAAATGTATTAGGTCACCAACATTTGGATGGATTCCAAAAATGTATTAGGTCACCAACATTTAATCTGATAATGGCATACTGGCACAAGCACAACTGATGTAAAAAAAAATGACAAGCCTGGTGTTTAATGGAGGTTGCTCCGGCAAGAAAAATCTTAAACCTGCCTAATCCACTCCAGTATGGGACTGTGTGGGATGTATGAACCATCCCGGGAATGGGGTCATTTCCAGGTAGCACATTAATATTTGCACATGGATTATGGTTGCTTTAAAAATGGAAGTTAAACGAAGCCCATGAATAGAAAGCCTTAACTGGGTTAATAGGAACCTAGAGGTGTATTTGAAACCAGAGCGATGGCTTCATAAAGCAGCAGTTGCTGAACACTGCAACAGTACTCATTCACCCATCTTCCTAACCTGCTTATTCATCCAGCTCAAAGTTGAAGAAAAAGTGTATCCCAGCAATAACGGAGCATAAGTCGGGAACAACACTGGGACAGGGTTTTAGCCCATTGCAGACAGCTTTATCCCTCAGTCAAAATAGACTTATTTTTCACCATATAGTAAAATGTATGCTAATAGCCCTGGCGTTTTTTTAATCCAAGAGGAGAGCACTGGGTCGAACATGAAGCAAGCATCCCTGGAGTGTCCCAAACACACTGTCCTCTCCCACCCTCTGGTAGGAAAGAGGATTAGTAAACTACAAGTGTAAGCAGGCTTGTGTAACAGAGTGGACGTTTGAGCTGTCTGCTCCAGCGCGATGGCCAACACGATCGGGGCATTTGGAGCTTCAGATGTGCCCTTCCAGCAACAGCCATCACACAGTCTGATATAACGTGAATCGCAGGACGAACCTACAGTTGATCTTAGCAGGTTTTTTTTCCACGTTTTGAATATTTCGCCAAACCTGTGAAAAGTAAAATAACTGCAGTCCTCAGTCTGGTCACTTTTTTGCACAAATAGGTCTGCTAATATACTCTTGATGAAACAATCAAGACAGATTTCATTGAAACCAAAATTAAGAAGAAAATCCGAGCAGTGGAATTCGAAAACTTAACAGAGAAAGTTCGACGGATTGGAGCATTTAAAATTCTTCGTTAAATCCTAATTGATATCAAAGCAATCAGAAAATAGTCATAGAAAAGTTAAGTGTCATCTTATAATTTAGATTTATGGATATTTTATGTATCCTTTTTTAGTATTATGCACAAATAAATTCGGAGTAGTGTGCAGTTCTTCAGTGTGGTGCAAAAGTAAAACAGACTTATCAGATATTAGTTTTATTGGCGTAAAAATATTAATAAACGAAAAATTAACATTTCTTATCAGGATTTAATACGCACATACCGGCGCATTCTCTCATGCAGTCCAAACCCCGCCACCTTTTCATTATTTTATTTTCATTACACAACCGATGAAGGAAGTTTTTCAACAAAATTAACCACCTTAATCGAACCAGGCGAAACTTAAGTAAATTGTAAAAATAAAGAAAAGTGAATATAAATATCAATGAATTGAAAGTAAAAACAGAACAAATGACTATTAAATGTAAATTTCAATGAAACCGTATCTTTTACACCGTATTTTTCTTCGTATACTTTAAGGCAGAAAGAAACATAATTATTCAAGTAATTTAAAAAAAATCGAGAAAGGAATAGTAATTTTAAGATGCATAAAATAAGATCATTAAGAACATTAACAAGTCATCTTGTTTGTTCTCTAATGTAAAATTCAAAGTAATATAAAACAGAGGTGGTCAAGGTAAGAAGAACCTTTGGTGTATGCAAATTATATCAGAACTTTTGTTGGAATAAATGCAAAAGAAAAATAAACGATCAGTTGTCTCAACAGCACTGCAAAATTCTCATTTCTACAATCAAAACCAAACTGCTGTCTCAAAGGCTCTTTAGAAGGGTATGTATGGTTTAAATTTTTAAATTAAGTTTTTTGGATGTTGAAGGAACAGGAAACTTGTAATTTTTAGTCTTAAATGATTCCTATTGTTCTGGGGGTACCACTGCGACATGGACTGCACATGTCGGACATCATCGGCTTGTTAAAGTTTATTTGAAAGAGCACAATTGTCAAAAACAAGTTCTTGAATTAATACAATGAAGGAAGATGTGAAACTGCTGCAAAAGATTTTGAAAAGTACTTTGTACATTTCTTATAACTGCAGCTTGCCTTAACCATCAAATTCTATTCTTTTTCCCAACGTTGTATATTTTGAACAGAAATCTTGAAAAAGCAAAAGATTTCCTTTGTTAAGCAATAGGCGCACTATAGACTAAACTCCCTGTTCCATCCAATTACTGTTGTACAGCGTTTTGTTTCGGATTAAAATATATACATTATTACTATTAACTTGTAACTATTATTACAAATTGGAGTATTGTGCCGTGTAAAATTGTGCACATACAAGAGTTTCCAGAATATACTTTCTGAAGAAAAGAAGACAATTTAAAAGTTAATTTATGTATATTAAATTCACAAAATAAATTAAACTGAGTACCTACTCTTTTGGCGACAATTTCTGTTGGTTAGTGTACCCTGGCAAATTTGGAAAGGAAAACAGAGTAGCCTGTGCTACTGATAGTCCAGACAGGTGGATTTTCACTTTTTCACTAGTTGAAGCTATCCCAAGCAGCCAATCACGTTGTTTGTTTATGTCACATGACGAGGCGGCAAGCGTTCGGACACATTCCCGCCCACTGTGTCGAAGAATCAGAACCACGAAGGAAGTCCGCGTGTACCGGAAGTGAGGTCAGAGAACTCCTTCCTGGAGCGAGGCCGGCAAGATGGCGGCGGACACGCAGGTCGGTGCTGTAAAGTACTGGGTTTTCGTTTGGATCGGGACACGACTTTGAATTTATAACAATTTAAAAGAAATGATGGCCTCAAGCTGTTCGCGCGGATAAAGTTGCAGTTATTAACGCAGTGTAGTTTGCGAGTTTCTTATGTGACTGTTGGCGGGCCCTTTGCTGGAACACGAGGGGGTCCCGAGTAGTTGTGTTTTGGGTGACGGTGATGTGCACTGGGATCGGACGAGGGGGCTTGTGTGTCAGCAAAGGAATACCCTGTCCTTCGTGGGGTGTTTTGTCAGCTGATGGTAGAGGATGAGGTGCGAGGTGAAAGTCCTTCATAGTGACGCCCAGCCGCAAAGGTGCCGAGCGGATATTTGGAGTTCCCGGTAACGGGGAACTCAGCAGCACGGGGCACAACTGAGACATCCTGTGTGAAGCAGTCGCCAGCACTGTTTATATATATATATATAAATAAATAAATAAATAAAAAAAACAGGGAGGGGTATTTATTGATAGTGTCACTGCTGGATTATTATGACAGCTAACTTATCATGTAGCTACTTTTAACGCTAATATAAATACTGAGCAGTTTGCACGGAGACCATATTCAACCCTGTGCCAGTTGCAACCCTTGTGTGACTTTGTTATGACTTAGGCATCACGAGCATTTCTAGTTCGTTTACCATCTTCAGATTGTTATTGCATTCCATAATATGTGCAAGTCAGTAAGATCCATGCTTTGTTCATGCCCTAGCTTCATTATGATTTTAATTTTTATTGAAATAAAAGGTTGCAGAGACACTGAAGAAATTTGCTGTAAAAGTGACAACAGCCAGCGTGAAGGAAAGGAAGGAGGTTTTGAATGAGCTTCAGGTGTGCGTGTCTGGAAGAGGTAAGCCGGCCTTCACACATGGCTTTGTTGGTCTCTCATGTGAGGGAAGTCATTACAGTTATGAACTGCCATGTAAGGTAGTGGCAGTGAAAGGTCCAAGCTTGGCAATCTTTCTAACATGTTTCTGATGAGGAAGTGAGCAACACTGTAGCACCACAAGGAATTGTCCTGTCTCCTGTTCTCTTCACTCTGTACACCTCAAACTTTGAGTAAAGCACCAGGACATGTCACTTGCAGAAATTTTAAGATGAAGGTACCTTTTGGGTGGGGGGGTATCAATAATGGGGATGAGATTGAGGACTTTGTTTCTTGGTGGAAAAAATAGTCTGCAAAATAACATCAGCAAAAACTAGGAAATGGTTATTGACTTTCGCCTCACCAAACACTTGTATGTTCAGTCACTACCCAGGTAATAAATATAGAGGTGTAGTGCATTCCCACAAGTAATTGGTCTGGTCATTGTTGTCATCTTGTCTTGTAACACAGATGAATTATATAAGAAGGACAGAGCATGCCGTTTTTCTCTTAGGAGACTGCTTTCATTTAATTTGAGTAGTGACATCTTTTACATGTTATACAACTCTGAGGTGGTTAGTGAGATTTTTCTGTGCTGTGGTGTGCTGGGCTGATAACATCAATTCAAGAGATGCCCGCCAAATCAACATGCTAATTAAAAGAGGAGGCTCTATAATGGGATGCACCCAGGACCCCGCTGGAGGTAATGGAAGAGGAATCAATGCTGAAAACACTTCACTGTCCATCCTCTCGCTGATAAACAAATGTTGAGGACTTTCAGCCAAAGATTTATTCAGCTGTAGTGTGTCAGGAAACGTAATGCATAATCACTCATTGTGATTGCAAAGTCAGTAGTTTCTTTGTTTTGGTTTTCTAACTTTTTAGTCATTCTGGTATATACTTTACGAATTTTGTTTTTAGTTATATATTAATTTATTTTTTTATTGAGCATGTGAACAGCCAGATTTCTCCCAGGGACAAATAAAGTTCTGTCTAACAAAGAAAAATAAGCCTACCCTACTTTTATAAACAATGATTAACATGGCAGAAGCTTATTTTTCCGGGTTTGTCTTACAGACCTCCCTGAACCTGCTGTGAAGGGGCTCTGCAAACTGTTCTGCATGACACTGCATCGCTACAGGTCAGTATCACAACATGCATTATTTTATTGTTTTTTCAAAATTAGCACCATCCTTCTGGGGACAAATACATTTCTTCAGAGTATACAAGTTCTTATGAGTGTTAGATTCCTTCTCCTCCATTTCTTAATTATAACGTTAACTGGGTTATATGGTCGTAGTTTGTTTTTGTTAAACCATACTTTTTCATTAAGTTTCTGATTAATCATTGTCATCATTGCTCTATACCTTGAAATGTGAGCGAGCAATATGAGCCTGTGTTCAGTGAAGATTTCTATACAAATTGAAGTGGATCAGTTTCTTGTGTGAAAAGCTAGACAGTAGTGTTCATCTGTCTTCTTTTGCTTAGTTATTGGGCATAATGAGGCAAGCTGTGACTCATGGAAGTCCTTGTTTCATACTGCAGGACACTTTTGCATTTCTCTTTGCTTTATATCACAGGTATTGCTGTTACATTTCATATTATAATGCTACTTTGGTGTTGGGTATGCTACATGTAAATGCTAATACACGCTGACCTGAAGTGTTTATTTCATCCAGTTTTACATAAGACATTTGACAAACAAAAGGGGAAAATTCAGCCTGTCAGAATCATTTGCTTAGGTAATAGCTACACTGTCCCAATAGCTCATCCAGATTCTTCTTAAAGGTTCTCAAGGTTTCTGCTTCAACTCCATGTCTTAGTAGTTTGTTCCAGATTCCCGAAAGGTTTTGTGTATAGAAGTGCTTCCTGGCTTCAGTTCTTGGGATACAAAAAACACATTGAAGGTGTACCATTTACTAATTGATCTTCTAACCCAAGACTTTTGAGTTGATACATTTTTCCTTATTTCAGTGGCATGTCGCTTAATACAAAATGGACAACTTATGCTATCTCAGATTATCATATTTGTAATTAATTTACTGACCTGCTGCCTTACTTACTTTGTGGACTGGCTAATAATCGTGATGGTGTTATTGTTAAATTGATATTGGGTATTGATTCTTTTGATCAACATGAACCTTTTACTATGTTCATTTGAGAAGTTCTAAGGTTATTCTAGGGTTTTATCTATACTAATAAAAGGCAAAGCCCTCACTCACTCATCACTAATTCTCCAACTTCCCGTGTAGGTAGAAGGCTGAAATTTGGCAGCCTTATTCCTAACAGCTTACTTACAAAAGTTAAGCAGGTTTCATTTCGAAATTCTACACGTAACGGTCGACAATGTCCACCATATTGAACTTTCTTCATGAAATTTGGTAGGCGGCTTCCCTGCACTAACCGAAACCGATGTACGTACTTATTTCGGTGGTATGACGCCACTGTCGGCCGCCATATTGAACTTTCCACCGTCACTAATTCTCCAACTTCCTGTGTAGGTAGAAGAGTGACCCCATCTTCACGAAATTTGGTTGGCGGCTTCCCTGCGTGTTTCCTGAAGAGGTATTAGCTCTCTTGGAAATGTGTTCTTTTAAAATTGTGGCATATTAAATAATTAAACAATATCATAATATACCAGAAACGTCGATATCCCTCCCATCGTGATTACGGCGGTACAAGAATCACATGAGAAACAATATCTTTTAGCTTACATTTACTGACGATTAACACAGTTATAGACGGAGAGGCGCATGGTACAGACTAAAATCCAGGTGGGAATCTGGATCAACACAGTCAGCCATTTTCTCGTCACAACGCTGGGAGGTTTTTCTTCGAGCTTTGTTGATTCCGCCTCTAAAGGTCTGGCTGTTGTCCAAGCTTTTATAATGTCTTGCTTCATTTGCTGGTCTTCTCTGTCTCCAAACAAGGGCCGAATTCCTCCTCCACAAAATACAGAAATATGTGCTTACATGCCGGTTCTCATTCTCCCAATAAGGAAAGAAGATTTGTGCTGATAGAGGACAGAAATACCCTAACCTGTGTTTAAGCTGACTATACAAGCCTCCAGTTGTCTTTGGCTATCTAATCCAATGCTTGGCTAGCAATTCTAACTGCTGAGCCCCTGTGTGCCACAGTTAACATGCACATGTGAATAAAACTCATAACAGTATTGTCCAGATATAGTGACATAAATAAAAATGTAGTATTACACTGCGCTAACCAAAACCGATGTACGTACTTATTTCGGTGGTATGACACCACTGTCGCCCACCATATTGAATTTTCCAATGTCACTAAATCTCCAACTTCCTGTGTAGGTCGAAGGCTGAAATTTGGCAGGCTCATTCCTTACAGCTTACTTAAAAAAAGTTAAGCAGGTTTCATTTCAAAATTCTACGCATAACGGTCGACAACGTCCGCCATGTTGAACTTTCTTATTTATGGTCACATCTTCACAAAATTTGGTAGGCGGCTTCCCTGCGCTAACCAAAACCAATGTACGTACTTATTTCGGTGGTATGACGCCACTGTCGGCCGCCATATTGAACTTTCCAACGTCACTATTTCTCCAACTTCCCGTGTAGTTAGAAGGCTGAAATTTGGTACTTATTTCAGTGGTATGATGCCACTGTCAGCCGCCATATTGAACTTTTCAACGGTCTTTGTTACTTATGGGCCCATCTTCAAGAAATTTGGTGTGCGGGTTCCCAACGCTAACTGAATCCTACTTACGTACATATATACGTCCATAGCCTGCAGCTCAGTCACTGTGTGAGGTGGCGTTGGGTCCCCCATCCCAACGCCTCCCACTTTGTTGCCTGCCTGCCTATATAAGGCCGTCCGACACTCCAGTCTCTACATTCCCTTCCTTGCTTCGCCACTGAATTCACATCTCCCTGCTGATAACTGCAGCCTTTTTATTTAATCCATGGCTTCTCCGCTGTTTTATTGTTCGTTTATTACGATTATAGTTATTGTGTAGGTATTTTAGACTTACTTTACATTGTTCAGGTGCCCATTTCCTTTATCGTTCCAACTGTACCCCCATTAACATGTCTATCGAGTCGATCACCATCAATCAGGGAACTGTCACTTACTGAGTGGTTTCCATGCCCGGAGTTGGCACCTGCCTTTTCCATTCTCTGTGTTACATATTGCACGGCCATATCAGGCTCACTCTTGATATCTGGACGAACATTGTGTCTTATGTATTGAATGACTGGGACAGGTTCAAGGTGTGGACTGATGACGGTCCATCCATCCATGCATCCATCCTCTTCTGCTTATCCGAGGTCGGGTCACGGGGGCAGCAGCTTAAGCAGAGAGGCCCAGACTTCCCTCTCCCCGGCCACTTCTTCCAGCTCTTCCGGGAGAATCCCAAAGCGTTCCCAGGCCAGCCAGGAGATATAGTCCTGGGTCTTCCCCGGGAGCTACTTCCGGTTGGACGTGCCTGGAACACCTCACCAGGGAGGCGTCCAGGAGGCATCCTGATCAGATGCCCGAGCCACCTCATCAGGTGGCTGCCGCTGAATTGTTTGATTGTTGCTTTCAAGTGTACCGAAATGGCCAAATATTTTACACCTTTCGACAACCGCTAATGCCTTTTAAACATCTTATGTTCACAGGTGATGATTTCAGTAGTGGACACTTTAATGTTTATGAATGTTTAAACTCTCAAAAGCTGGATGTGAAGTTATCGATGAAACCGGTTGTATGCTTACAACGCTTAACAGATGCCGAATGTCACTTCAACACAAGTCCTGCAAATGCTGTCGTAATTGAAACAAACCATGAAATTCAAACCGATTATGACAGCAGCAATCCAAGCTGTGAGATTTGAGACAAGATTACTGTTCACATGGCCAACTGTACGTTGCATGCTCAAGAGTAAGCTCAGCGCACAGCTTGGTCATATTACAACCGGAGGGCCGAACTGACAGTGTGGTATGCAAAGAGATCCTTAACAAATAATTATTGGTATATTTTCCCTTAGTTTAAAAAGGTTTAATTTTCTTCTTAATAAAAATTTTAAGGCAGTACTTCGCCTCTGCGAAGCGCGGGTATTTTGCTAGTTTTAGTAATAACATCATTAAGTCATGTATTGTTGCGTCTTTATACCAGTTAGTCTGAAATTGTTACAGAAAAGGGCTTCACTATAATCTGCTATGGTGCTCGTATTATCCTGTTTATTAGTCCCTCCATTGGCTTCCTATTCCTTTTGAATCACTTTATAAATGTTAATTCACAATACATTTCATTTAAATCTGATTGTAGAAGTGAAATGTCTGTACCATTACTGTACAAAGAGATGGACCTTTTGGGTCCTCAAAGCTAGCTTTCAGTAAACCTCCAAAATCATGTCTCAAAAGGAAAGGACCAGTGTTTGGTCATTATTACGTTTAAATTGTTTATGGGTAAGCCATTGTTTGTGCTCATACGCTCTCTTGTTTTAAAGCTTTACCTTGTATCCATTTCATTTCCTAAACCCATTTTTTCCCCATATGCAAGTGAAAGTTTAACTGGTTATTTGCTCTTTTAATATTGCCTGGTGTACAGAGCGCAGTGAAATTCTTCTTGGAGTGTTTTCTTATTTTAGTGCTTTGATAGCCAAGAATAAAAAGTTGTTCTGCCTCTTGAAATCTTATGTTAATGTGGATTGATCTGGTTTTATGTTTACAAAGCTATTGTGAAATATGATTGTTGTGGCTGACATTATTGGACTGTCTTCCTATTTGTAGTTTTCCACTTAATTAATCATATACTTTTTTAGAACCAACCAGTCTTATGAAGATGTTTTTATATACTGTATTTTAATTATTTTCTTTCTTTCTGGTTGTGTATAGGGACTCTGCATCAAGAAGAGCACTGCAATCTGCCATTCAGCAATTGGTGGAAACCCACCCTGAAGCTACAGCCAAAAACCTGCTACAGTGCCTGCAAGCATCTGGAGTCATCTGTAAAAATGGTTTCCCAAGGTATAAAGTTGGTTAGTTGTTGGGGTAACATGTAGTGTCCATGTTTTGTTATGCATATCTTAGACATGCTTCCTGTTGGCCATGTCACTTACTAGGTATTGGCTTTTTTGACAGTAAGAGCACAGGGTCGGCGGCTTCCTTGGCCCTGTCTTGGACTTGTCTTCTAGTTCGATGTGTTTTTCATGCACCTGAAAAGCGAGAAGGGGCTACCTGGACCAAGCTGGTGTGTATTTATCCTTCTCTTTTTTTTTTTTTTTTTTTGGTGCCGTCTTTCAGAATTTCTTTATGTATGCTTTTTTTTATAATTGTTTGTTTTATAATTTGTATTGTGTTTCTAGTTGGTAAATGTAATGTAAAGAAAGCTTTAATAGAGAATCCAATTAAATGCTGCAAGTAAGCAAAGTAAAATGTAATTCTTGCAATCCTTGGTGGCAAGTGGAGGTCTAAAGGTTATTATGACCGACTGAATTGAATATCTTTGCAGGATCTCTGGTTTATATTGTACACCATTTTTTTTTATTTTTTATTTTTTTTTTTTTTTAAATATTGATGTGATTAATTTGTTAACATGTGCAAATGTGGATTGGTAGATCTTCACCTTCATTGTACTGGTCTAAAACTGGAGGGAGATTGTATACATATTGATTACAGTACCTGTATTCAGAATTCACATGCCTTTCATCTATTATGATAGGTTGAAGTCCAAAGCTTTCTGCTGTTTGAAGTGCTTGGGGGCTCCAACAGGCATACCCTGGAAGGTGTCCTAAAAAGACTCACCAGGCTGTGGAAAGAGGTACATTGTATGGTACAAAAGTTATGCCTTTCTTTAATTGTGCAGCTAATTATGAACATTTTTACAGTTACAGTAGAACTTTGATTCATAACTCGATTAACCGTAAGTCTCCATTTATCATCAGGGCCAAAAAAAAGTTGTGCACGCCAGTGCCTAACTATTACTGTACTTATACTGCCTGCAGTACGCTGCAAGCTATTCACTTTGGAACAAGTCTCCCTTGTACTGTATGTAGTGTTCTTCCCCAGCACCACATATCATGCTGCATTTTGAAATCAGTGTCAGTTTCGTGCCTTCAGTTTTAATTGTGTTTTGTAGCTTTTCTCTTTTGTTATAATTATTTTACTATACATTGTTATGGCTGATAACATATGCACATAATGATGGAATTGTCACAAAAAATGTAAATTATTAAACACTTAAAAAATGCCAAAAGTGCTTAAAGAATTGCTTCATTTTATAGAATAGGAAAAACAACAGTAAACGATATAAAGCATGATGTCGACAAAATTGAAAGGGTCAAAAACAGAAACTAATGATAGTAATGTTGTTCTGTAATGTTAATAAATAGATACTTTATTAACCCCATGTATTTCTGAATTGTAATTCTCTTTAAATTCTGTACTGTTTTATTAATATATTGTGACGTGCAGGCAGCTTGTGATATTCTGTGTGGGAGCAAAAAGGGTGGAATGAGTGTAAGAGATGGGACTGGGTGAGAGGCTTCTGTTCTGTAAGGGATGGACATGCCTCTTAAAAGATGAGTGACATGAGAAGTTAGGAGAAAAGAGAAGGTGTGGTGAAATGCAGTTTTGAGTAGGGACATTGTAGATAATAAGCAGGAGTGTTTGCGATATAGAGATGGACAGAAAGTGCATGTCAAGAGATAAACTGATTGGTAGGTAAAGCTTTGTTTTAAAGCTTTAAAGCTTTGGTAAAGCTCCAAATAAAACGTAGAAGACTCCAGTACCAATGAATTGTATTTGCTTATTATGCTGACCATTACAATATTATATGAATTAATTTTATTAATACTATATTATATTTTAGTTTTGTTTTGTAAATACAACTATTCGCTAAACTAGCCTACTATATATCATTTTTGGTTGCTGTTCTGTTTTCCGTCTTTTCTGTTATCTGTCAAGGCCTTCGTTCTGACAACTGACATATAATCAAGGTTTTAACGTATATCAATACTTGTTACAATTTCTAAAATATAAGTTTAATGCTGGTTTGGTGTTTTTTTTTTTTTTTTTAGTCATTGCTTGTTTAACAGCAAAATACTTTTCTGTAATTTTATATCATCATGGGTATTAACACAATTATCAAAGAAACTAAACAAAAGTGACACAAGTAAAATGTACAGTACATAAAACTATTTTCTTCAGACACATGTTGGATAGACCACTTTGATCTTTTCTCCATAGAACCCTGGCATTGCTGATCAGTATATGTCCACAGTTCTGGCTCTGGAGCAGAATCAGACTCACATGTGCATGTTGGGAGTGTTGCTGGATTACTGTTCTGCCAGCAAAGATGTCACCACCATCCAAAAACACAAGGTTAGTTACTAGGTTGTCATGCAGGGAACCTTTATACTCCTCATTTAGAGTTATGTTTTAGGAAAGTAGAAATACATTTCCTTGTCAGAGGGTTATAAATGCTTTCTGTCCTGCAGCATCTCTACAGAACCATCCAGAACAAACTTTGGAGATCTGGCATTTGTCTGTCTGAACATGTTAGCCTAAGGCATATTATAACTTGTGAAAAATATGTAATCTAGTTTTTTGTTTCTGTTAACTTCAGACGGCCTTACTAGATCTGTACACGAAGACGGTTTTAATGAGCAAGACAAAACCCCATAAACATGTCCTTGTAAGTTTATGAATGTGTGACATCTACTATGAAGTGCTCATGTTCTGCTTTTAAGAAAGTTCACTTTTATTAGAAATATTAGTGTTTGATTCTTGCTTCTAGGATAAATGTGCCCCCCTTTTGCGTCAAGTTAGTCATCATGAATTCAAGGACATCATCCTTCCCACACTGCAAAAGTCTATGCTTCGTAGTCCAGAAAATGTTATTGAGAGTAAGTATAATGCAGTTAAGAGTAGAAATGCACTGATTATTTATAGCCCACCTTTACTAATGACTGAATAATTGAGAGAGACCTTTATTAGGTAGTCTTTGATTATGTAACAATATTGCAGTTTAAAAATATAAATGTATAGTAAATGGTTTGCAATGAACTCTGAGCCCTTTCTTCATGTGGGGGTTGTTCTCAGTAATCATTCTTTCAATTTGAACAGCAATATCCACTTTGCTGACCTCTGTAACACTTGACCTGAGCCAATATGCAATGGACATCGGTAGAGGCCTGGCTGGTAAGCTGATCTGCAATTCTATTAAACAGTTCAATGTACTTTATTTTTAATACAAGCTTGACCATTATGAGATCCTACAGAATATGCCATCAAAACTGATTGTTTAGTTGAATACAACTCTTTGTTGCACTGTTTATGAAATAATATTTATTTATTTATAAAGCACTTTAAAAACAACATCAAGGTTGATTAAAGTGCTCTACAATAAAACCACAACATATCAGACAATAAATAACTAAAGGGTAAAGAAACAGAAACACACAAACACATAAGAGCTGAAGAGATTCATAATAAAAAGTACACAGACAGTCAACATATCATACTGGGTTAAAGGCCATGGAGTAAAAGTGAGTTTTTAAATAAGATTTAAAGACAGCAAGTGAAGGAGCCTGCCTAACGTGCAACGGCAAATTGTTCCAGAGTTTTGGAGATAAAAATGAAAAAGCCTGATCACCTCAGAGTTTGCATCATGCCTTAGAATGAATTAGAAAACAAAGCGGAAGCCAGTGAAGGGAAGCCAAAATTGGGGTAACGTGCTCATGCTTTCTTGTGCCAGTTAAAAATCGAGCAGCGGCATTTGTGCAAAATTTGTGCAGCTGTAGGCGAGCAATGGAGGCCTGGCTAATTCCAAAAAGAAGAGCATTGCAGTAATTTAGACAAGAGGTTATAAAAGCATGGATCACTGTTTCAATGTTGTGTTTAGACAAAACAGGCTTGACTTATTGGAATCAGCAGTTACATACAACCATATTACATTCAATCCTATTATTCAACTGAGTTCATTTCTTCCTCACAAAGGAAGCAGTATAGTTTTGACATGGACTAATGCATAACAGCATTCACAAAAAATTGCGTTTTCAACTGCAAGTATCTCAGTCATCCTTTAATGATGGATTTTCATGCCATCAGTATGTGTCTTATGATTTAAAGTACAGTAGTATTATTTCCCTGCAGGGTCAGCACCAGAACAAGTTTAGCATGTGGGCATTATGTTGTAGCCAGTGCATGATTACAACACAAACAAACCCATAGTATTTTTGATATACCGCAGATATGACAGAGGGTGTATCTGCAACAAGCTAGGGCAAACAAAAGTTCATCCGACATGATACAGCGCTGAAGGTTTGCACAGCTGCTGTTCACCAAGCCCAATGACAGGCAGAGGTTATGTCTGTCGAGCAACTTATAAGGTGGCACCTGTAAGCACATGGGCTCATGCAAACCATTCAGTATATTCAGTGTAGACCTTGCTTCACTGTTGCTTTATGATGAAGTTTAAAATCTTTTTCTGTTAATAAAAACAAACAGTATAAATTTTGATGGATTTGCTTCCACTCCCTATTAATTGACTTTTTAAGTACATTTTCTAACTTGCCTACAAAATCACATAACAGATATCCTCAATTACACAATTTGTTTGCTAGCAGGTCTCTGGTTACAGAGTTGAAACTGATGGAAGAAGCTTAAGAGCTTTAAGTTGGGATCTTGGTCATAAATATTTTCATAATATGTCTAAGTGTATAAACCAAACTAAAGTGTTTTAATTCAGCATAGTACAAAAGTTAAATAGAGCAGCACAAATTGGTTTTACTTGTTAATCAAATTTATTTAGCATTTGGCATACTATGATCGGTGTGTCCAAATATAAGGCAAATGATTTCAGAAATTTGGAAGATGTATTCTTCTTGTTATAGGCCAGCTGAAAGCTAACAACTCTCAGTTGGTTGAAGAGGCAGTGCAGGCTCTGAAGAACCTTGCACAACAGTGCAGCGACCCTGTTGCTGTGGAATCTGTAGTCCGTCACCTTTTTGCAATCCTAGGAGGTAAGAATGTCTGCTGTCTTGATTTCTGCTGTGGATGAGTAGTCACTTTGCTTTACACTGTATGTAAATTTTTTTTTTGTGTCCTCTCTCCCATTTAGGCTCAGAAGGGAAGCTGACAGTCACTGCCCAGAAGATGAGTGTTCTCTCAGGTATTCTTGTTTAGTGACTTATGCCATCTATTTGGTTATGATAATTTATCTCTGATGTTAATGTGATTTGCTTGAATTGAAAGTCTTTTTGTTAAGACTTTGGTTAGCACTCTTTCACATTAACGATGGGGTTTGGTGGGGACATTGTGGTTAATAGAGTGCCTTCTGGGAGGGTGGGGTATTGGTTGTTGAGCATCGCTAAATGCCATCATATAAACGATATTGTGGTTGGGATGGGGGGTTGACTTGTGGATTTTTGTGAGTACTGTAGTGGGTACTTTACCAAAGCTGAGGTAATAGCTGTGATGCTATTCAAAATGCTGCATTTGGGTGTGTGTGAGCGGAGCAGTGCAACAATAGCTGCAAGGTAGTTAAAAGGTACGCAGCTGCAGCTTGTAGAGAATATAGCTGATTACCCGTTTCAATTCAAAACAATACACTTTGTTGTAAAATTGTCTTTTGCATTTACCAAGAAATGCAGGAACTGGTATAATGCAGGAATGTTTTACTCATGGATAATTGTGCATGTTAGAGTTAGCAGCTCCAGTGAGATCTTCATTGTTTGACTGATGCCTTTCTTCAAGGTGACTTACAAAGTTTGAAACACAATAAATTACATTTCTTTTGTTTTTACAATAAGAGCACAGGCAGATGAAGTGACTTGCTTGTGGTCACATGGTGTCAGTAGCAGATTTCGATCCCACAACCTCAGGATTTGAAATCCAAAGACTTAACCACTACAACATACTGCCTGCCAATAATATTAGCCTTTGGTTGTAAAGAAATGGAAAACAAAAACAGCAAATATTGTATACATAAAAGCACGTACCTGATTAACGGACAGTACTATAAATGACGCCCATTATTTTATAAAGATTCCCAGGTGAAGCCAGGTAAAACAGCTAGTCAAGTATAAATGTAGACACTATCTTAATCTCTGTATTGTGCCATTTCCAAAGTAATTCAAAAAGTAACCTGAAAATCTGTCTCCTTTCGATCCCTGTAGGAATCCGGAGCCTAAGCTACCATACAGTTTTAGTTCCCTCCAGTCAGATTCTCAGTGCCACTGTGGCTGAACTCTTCATCCCGTTTCTTCAGCAGGAAGGTAAGAAGGATTTTGTATTTTATTGGATAGCAGGTTGTGCTTAACTTGAAAATACTTTTGGAAATAATGAAGCTGTCTAAACATGCTAAACACAGCCTGCATTCTAGGTCAAAAGTGAGCATCTTTTACTACTCTGCTTACAAAGGAATTAGCCATGTAATTTATGAAAATTGTCTGAAGTGTACCGACTGCTAAATATTAGTTAGAATCTGATTATATTATTACATAGTCATACATCATTTACTAATGTGTTCTAGTTTTTGCAGTAGCCATTTTGATATATAACAAGTGCAATTGTGAGTGGCATGAAGGCACATGGATGCTACTTCACAGCCTTGGGTTATAATTTTGGGCCTGGACACTGTCTTTGTACAGTTTGAATACTTTCATTATGTCCATGTGTGTTTTCTTTCAACATCCCGAAGTTGTGGACATTAGATTTTTTGGTAATTAAATAGGATGGGTAACAATTTGCTATCATGAACTTGAGCCCTGTACAACTCCAGCGTTAGCTACCACCTTGTACTCAATGGTATTGTCCCAGTGACCCTAAGCCAGTGTTGAATTGGTACTAAAAATCTTGACTATGGTACCTTTATTTAGCTTTCGTACCACAGTACCGGCAACAAAATGGGAGTGAAGCAAATGATTGACAAAACCCCATCTCTCGCAACCAGCACATTCACAGCTGCTTAGTCATCTCAAGCCTGCAAACACACACAGCTCCATGTTCTGCTGCATTCCCCAAATCATTGAGGAGCTGCCCCCTCTTGGTGTCCTCAGTTCATTTATATAAATATATATGCTCAAATAGCAGAGTGGTTTGATGGTGGCGACTCTCCCTTGGTGATCAATGTTATATAAAATATGTATATTATATCAAAGAATTTTATAAATGGCTCAGCACAAGGTGCTTGAAATTGACCATTTACTTCTGCTACTGAAATTAATGAAATGCTACTACCGTGCTGTTTTAAAAATTGAGTTTTTTGGTACTTTTTCACAACTTTTACACTGTGCAACCCTTCCCTCAACTGAGTGACATAGTTAGAAAATAGATATATGGACAGATTTGATACTTTAATTGCTACAGTGAGTGTTGCATTTATTATTTTTATTTATTTGGTGTATGCCATCATCCAAGGTGACTTACAAAATTTGAGACACAGTTGGTTACATTTGTTTTTCCAATTGGAGCACAGACGAGTGAAGTGGCTCAAGGTCAGACACTGTCAATAGCAGGATTTGAACCCATAAACTCAGGGTTTGAAATTCAAAGCCTTAAACACTGCCTGTCATCTATTTCAAGAATATTTTATCTTTTATTAAACTAAAATTAAATTGAATTTGAGTAAGTGGGTCTGATACCATTGTTATAGCTTCTGAGAACATAATGGTAAGACTTCATTTCTTGAACTTTCAGAGTGATGCATAACGTAATTTTGAAAGTAAAATCTCCTAAATATAAGTGTTCAGAGTATATTCAATTTAGAAATGCCTTGATAGGTGCTTAGTAGAGCAAATGAGATACACGCCATTTTAAAAAAGTAAAAAAAAAATATTTTTGTCCTAGTTCATGAGGGTACACTCGTCCATGCAGTCTCTGTTCTCACACTCTGGAGTAGAAAGTTCCATACAGAGGTTCCCAAATCCCTTATGGAGTGGTTCAAAAAGGCATTTTCTCTGAAGACCTCCACTTCGCCTGTACGGCACTCTTATTTGCTGTGCATGCTGGCTGCCTTCAAAGGTGAGTTGTTGTTTTTTTATAACATACTGTTCATATCTGCATATCCTTTTGCAGAGCCCCTAGGGTTCAGTAGTCCCTTTTTTCTAGCTGTTGCAACTTCAGCTTTTCAAATTATGTAATGGCAGGTGTCTTTAGGTTAAATACAATTTTTTTAAAGTGCTTGCTTGACAGATGGTCCATGTCACAAGTCTTCTTAGAAATAAATGTTTATATAATTAAACAAATGTATTTACCAATTAGGTGGGCAGTATTTAAAAACTAATTTCGGCTTCAAAACAATCATCTGTATCTAGGTTGAATTAGATAGATACTTTATTAATCCCAAGGGGAAATTCAAATAATCCAGCAGCAGTATACTGATACAAAAAAAAAATATATATTAAATTAAAGTGTAATAAAAATGCATGTAAAAACAGGCAATAACTTTGAATAATGTTAGCGTTTACCCCCCGGTAAATTCCCCGGGTGTAATTGAAGAGTCGCATAGTGTGGAGGAGGAACGATCTTCTCAGTCTGTCAGTGGAGCAGGACAGTGACAGCAGTCTGTCACTGAAGCTACTCCTCTGCCTGGAGATGACACTGTTAAGTGGATGCAGTGAATTCTCCATGATTGACAGTAGCTTGCTTAGCGCCCGTCGCTCTGCCACAGATTTTAAACTGTCCAGCTTCATTCCTACAATAGAGCCTGCCTTACTAACAAGTTTGTCCAGGTGTGAGCCATCCTTCATGTTTATGCTGCCTCCCCAGCACACCACCGCGTAGAAGAGGGCACTCGCCACACCCGTCTGGTAGAACATCTGCAGCATCTTGTTGCAGATGTTAAAGGATGCCAACCTTCTAAGGAAGTATATTTTATATACTATATATATATATATATATATATAATATATATATATATATAATATAAAATTAAAGTGTTTATGGAAGTGGAGAAGATACAGGGGTTATTTTAATGACTAGTTACATTTCATCACCTGCAAATTTACCAACTCCTAATAATCATTATTTTTTGGATGTTCATTTAAAAAAAAACCAGTTTAAAATAAGTAATTTTATTCCAGAAAACCTGCCTTATAATTGTATATAGTGAACAGCAATATTGATTTTAATACTAGATTAATCTCCAAAAATCATTTTAATATCACCACCACGTCTCTCTGTGTAGTAAACCTTGAGTGGTCCACTTCTAGAATCTTAACTGGATAACCCATACCTTAAATTTGTCATGTTTACTGTTCTGGTACCTTTTGGTTTAGATGGAAAAATTAACTAAATAATGAGAACTTTGAATAATGCAGAATTTGTTCTATTTTCATGCTTATTTTTCCATTTTCTTAGGGGACACTTTACTACAGGCTAAGGATCTGCTTCAAATCTTAATCCAGGCTGTGGAGAAGGCCTCTTCTCAAAGCACACAGGTTCCGTTAATCGCTGAAGGAGTGGCTTCAGCTGTTCTGATCTGCAAACTGTGTATCGTGGATTCATTGATTGGTAATGCTGGGTTGCATGTAAACCCCTAAACTGATGTGAAATTTGTGCCAGGCATGTATAGTCAAAGCATGAATGTATTGATTAGGTATAGTCAAAAGACCAGAAAGAACATGACTCCTAGTGGAGTTCAAGTGTAATTAGTTGTATTACTACCTGTGTTATATTTAGTGCATCAGTGAAAGTAATGTTTTTCATCAGAAATTTTGCAAAGGATATGTCAATCCTTGTAAAAGGAGTATCTTAATGAATGCCAGAGAGCAACAATATGTTTTGGTTGCAACAGTACCATGGTATAGGAGTTCCTTAGTTGATTCTGACCTGATCCTGTTATTCTTTGTAGAGCCAAAGCTGTCTGGTTTCTGGCAGCTGATTTTGGATGAGAAAAAGCAAGTTTTCACTTCTGAGAAGTTCCTGTCTGTTGCTTCAGAAGAAGGTGAATGATTTATAAAGGAAGGCAATGCTGCAAATCTCTTTGCAATTCCATTTCTATTATAAGCATTCTGTCATTTTGTAATATGTGTTCACACAAAAAGCACCATAGGGTTTTAAAATTAGTATTTTGAAAATGTATCACAAAGTTCAGTTATCCCTTTAAAAGATGCATATTTTGTCAGTCATTACCATTTTAGGTCTTGGTATGAGCAGTCATATATTTCCCTACAAGCAATCATTTTTAGACATTCAAATCTAATTGGTGTTGGTGAAGGGATTGAGCAACATTTTTGGAAAAAAGTTCCAGGTTTCTTGCCTGATAAAAATTCTGTGTTCAATTTCCCTGTTCTCCTGTGCTTACTTAACGCCTGTATTTGGCAGGACGAGATTCTGACAAATTATATAGTAATGACACTGCAAGAAAAAACCCAAAATGTGTCGTTAAATGTTTAGATTTGTCTGCATATTTTGAGAGGAAGAAAGTATTCTTTAGGTAAAGAGAAACATTTTTAACATAACTGAAATACTGCATCTCTTGATGGTTGAAATTCTTAGAAATGTTTTTTCTGAGTTTCTGATATTAAGAAATTAAAAGCAATGAAACATGCACATTTCCTATCAAACACCTGTCTTCATGGAGTGTTCTATAATACTCAAAACAAGCATTTTTTTCTTTTTTTTAATATAGTATGATTTTTTTCCTTTTTTTCCTGTAGCACTGTATTCCCTCCTGCAGCTGGTTGAACGACTCCTACTAGACCACCAACACAGATTCCTTGAGAATAAGGCACAGTAAGCTGACTTTGAATTATTTTTTAACAAAGTATACATGTTGGAAAGTGATTGATCACAACATTTATACTGTATTAGTTCAATATTACATTGTAATTAAAATGAACATGCATAACATTTTACATTTGATTTGTCATTGCTTGGGTTTCAGTAATGTTTGCAGCTTGTTCGCTGCATGATGTTCTGGAGAGGCCCAGGTTACATGCACTTTAAATCCGCCATTGACTGTGAGTCGCTGTGCAAGAGTGAAATACGGTAGCTAAGACGGTCTATTTTACAATTGTTATCATGAATACATGCAGGCACTCCACCAGCTAGTCATTGTGGACACAGTAGCAATTCGATTTCTCAGTAACACTATCAGTGGTTTGTCAGGCTAAAAATTAATTCCTGTGTGTGTGAGGTAAATAGTGAGTGTGACATTACTGGCTGTGGGTAGATGGATTTCAACTGCCAAAAAGCCTTTGTGTTTGTTATTCAACTGCCATAGACATCAAATGAGTGATATCCTTATCCTTGGTGATTTTGTATGCGAGCTAGTCTTTTACAGTTTTTCTTTGCTAGTGCAACCAATAAGCTAAGCTATTGTAGTCTGACCCTCACATATATGCTGCCTTTGGTATTCTTGCATACTGTTGCATTGTTTCCAGTGGACGTTTTCACTTAGAATGTAAAATGAGTTTAAGCCTATCTTAAATATGTCCATCACGTGCTTATGTAAATGTACAAAATATCTGTATCATGTATTACAATGCAGCATGACAGTTACAGTTCCCAGTTCATATTTAAATTATTTAATTTAAAAGTTTATCCTCTTAAGCTCCTTACTATAGTGTAATCTTTTTCACTGCTTTATTAACATCTTTAGCTCAGTTTGCTGTAATGGAAATGAGTTGAGCCCCTTTTTAAGGCAGTTTATTCAACATGAGGCCATTGGGTTTTTTGCTTCCACACCCCAAGCGATTTATCTATAAATTTGGACTGTAATTTGAGAGTACACTGCTGAGCTTTTATAATACAGAATTAGGGTAATGCTCAACATGTACCTATTGCCAGTTTTACTGTAATCTGAGAGCCTTAATTTTGAGTTTACCATCTGAGGAAAGAGAAAGAAAAGTGCAGGAAAATGCACTGTTTAACTACTGTAATGTTCTGACTTGTGTGTGTTTGTAGGTTGTACCATCATGCCTTGGTTACTATTCTATTATCAAAATCTTGGAATGTTCGAAAA
Source organism: Polypterus bichir lapradei (assembly GCA_026402145.1). Classification (NCBI taxonomy): domain Eukaryota; kingdom Metazoa; phylum Chordata; class Cladistia; order Polypteriformes; family Polypteridae; genus Polypterus; species Polypterus bichir. The sequence goes on along the minus strand of JANRMT010062838.1, from coordinate 17,721,569 downwards.
CAAGCTCAGCAGACCACCAAGAAGTTACTTGGTGCTTTGGGTGGGATTAGATTGGCTTATGGAATGCTGGAGGAGCTCAATACTTTTCTGTCCTCACATAAGGTGTGTTTATTTCTTGCTTAAATTCATCCAGGTGAAGTGTAATAATTACTCTTATTAAATGTCCTAGAACAGTGTTTGCCTTTTGATTTCCACCTCTTAATAATTAGATGTGCTTTATGAATTTATATGTCTAATTCTGATCATAGTTGGTCCTAAGTGTGGTGTTAACTATTACTTTCAATTTTTTAAAAGGTGATGTCCTTGGATTCGCTTATTACGGAGTCAGGAGATGCGTCAGATCTTGCTAAGACTTATGTTCCTCCTCGAATTTTGCTGGAAGCTCTCTGTGTGATCACCAGTGTTCCAGGGCTAGAGGCTGATCCCATTGAGGCAGAAAATTTGGCCAGAGAGATCCTCCTTCTAGCACACCACCCTTCCATAGGTAACAGACATCGTGTTTACAAATTCTGTGTGATTGATTCATTTTAGTTTTTGATGTTATAAAGCAAATTATATACTCTTAAGAATCATAATCTCAATCCTGTGTTAATAATGCTCTAAATCTTTTCAGAGGCAGCACAAAAAGACTTATGGCCAGCCATCTTATCCCGTATGAAGATTGATGCAAAAGAATTCATCAACAAGAATTTAGATACTCTTTTACCCATCATTACAGCCAAATCTTCTGTTTCCCCAGTAAGAGGTTTCTTTGTTTCCTGTAGAGTAGTAAATCTCATTTTTGTTTCCTTGTTAGCAATAAATCAAGTGGTGTTGGTGTTTTTTGTTTTTTTTCTTTAATTTAGGCCTCCATGAATGCTGTGGCCTGCTTGTCAGCCCTCTCACCACTCAAGGTGCTGCCTCAGCTGTTTTGTGTCATCACTTCTACTCTGAACAAGCAGGATTTGCTCCAGGTTACACGGGAGGAGTATGCCATTATGCAGATGCCAGAGGGGGAGCTGTATGATAAATCCATTATTCAGAAGTTAGTGTTTTTTTTTTTTTGTTTTTTTTTACACTTTGCATTAACATTAAGCTAAGCTAATTGCACAATGACTGAGATACATTAAATACACAGTTCGTTTCAGATTCGTTTAGGACTTTTTTTTGTCTGGGTTCACTTCTGCACCATTTAACTCTGGGGACTGTACTTCTTATCTTATTAACACCTAACTTGTCTAGCCCTAGCTTGCCTTTTTTTAAACTATTGTCCTCATTCTGTTTAGTATCCTTAACAAAATGTGTGCTATGAGTAAACATGAAATCCATGTAATACTTGAGGAATTAAAGGTAATGTAACAATCAAAAATTTCATTAGCAATTTGATTAGCATGGTTTTTGTCCCTGGTTGCAACAAACAAGCACAATAAATGGAGAATAAATGACAAAAAGCACTGCAGTAGTCCACCTAGCACTCTGCCAGATAACAAAGATTAAATAATCATGCAAGCTAAATGTATGTATTATAGGTATTTTGGCATTTGACTTTCTTTTACTGGTACTGTCCTCCATTGCATTAAAGCAACTACATTGTGTGTTTTTATTTTTGCTGTCTGTACCCTTGATTTGTGGTGTTAAATTTGGTGCAGCCTTGAAAAAGTTAGGTCCGTTAACATTTGTAGTTGAACAAGGTTACAGTTGCCTAAGGTTGGCCTAAGCTGCATTTTTGAAAGGGGTCTATAGTGCTTTGTTTTGCTGGCCTCTGACTGTGACTGTAGAGGAAGGCTGTTATACTCTGTCATATTCTGCACCTCGTTCATGTGAGTTAGTGGACAGATGTTCGTAGAATACCTTGTGGAGAGAGACTAAATTATCTCTTCCAATTGACAGCACTTTGAGTGAAACAGGCAGGGTTTACAAGTCTGGTGTGCTTTCATTAATATTCTGAAGAACTATGGGAAAATGCTCATCTTATTTATGTTAGGTAGAATGCCCAGAGGGGACTGGGCGGTCTCATGGTCTTGAATCCCTACAGATTTTTTTTTTTTTCTCCAGCCGTCTGGAGTTTTTTTTGTTTTTTCTGCCCCCCCTGGCCACTGGACCTTACTCTTATTCGATGTTAATTAATGCTGATTTATTTTGTTTTCTTATTGTGTCTTTTATTTTTCTATTCTCTATTATGTAAAGCACTTTGAGCTACTGTTTGTATGAAAATGTGCTATATAAATAAATGTTGTTGTTATTATCTTCTGCATTTTCCTAGCAATCAGAGGCTCTGTTTTGTTTGTTTATGCCCCTTTGTTGCTAACAACTCATAAGGGAAAGTGTTCCCCATCAACTCTCAATAGCTAAGCACAGGTTTAATTCTTCTTTGCAGTGCTCAGCAAGAATGTGCAAAGAAAGGAAACCTTAAACGTGAGAACAAAGCATATTCCTTCAAAGAGCAGATAATTGAGCTAGAATTGAAAGAGGTAAGCAAAGTATTAATTTTATTGATGTCGTTGTCCAACCCCCCCCCCCAAAAATTTAACTTACTTCGTATGCTAGGGGAGATACAGCATCATTGTTTTCTAATTTATGCTCTTCTGTTTTAGGAGATTAAAAAGAAAAAGGGAATCAAGGAGGAGGTACAGTTAACCATTAAACAAAAAGAGATGATTCGGTTGCAGCTAGAAAGAGAGTCTGCCATTAGGAAGAACCTTCAAGAGGTATGCGACATAAAGTTCGATGGTCATATTAAAAAATTTAGATTTAAAGTTTTTCTTTTTTTTTCTCCTCCTGTTGAAGACCTTAGTACAGCGCATACATTTAACTGGAGTCTCTACCTAGATTTGTTTCCATTTTATCCCCATGCTACTTTATATTGGTTGCCCATATTTACATTTTTGCTTCCTTGTGTTCATTTCACAGATGGACCAGGAACTACAGTCGGTGCTATCTCTTTTAGGTGCTGTAGTCAAGAAAAAGCTCCCTGGAGTTTCTCATCAGATCCCATTAGTTCTTCGCTCTTTTCTGCCACTCTTTCGATCTCCACTTGCAGCTCCAAGAATTAAAAACCACTACCTCTCTTTGATAGACTGTGTCTTTCAACCCCAACAGAGAAATTTAGGTTAGTTTTACAAACTTAAGGGATCTTTGATGTTTGTGTTTTTCTGAATATTTTTTGCAAGATATTTTGATTCAAGACAGAACAGTGGTCTTGGCCTGTCTTCCAGACGCCTAGCAAGTAAAGGTACTTGACAAGAATAACATAGAAGTAACATCTCCTCTAACCAAGACTGTTAGGTTGTTCTTCTCCGAATTACGTACTTCTTTATAATCATTTTTGGTGCTCGTTCACTTCTTTAAGGTTTGTTGGTTGGCCATGTAACCCTACGTTTAATGAAGCCAGCATGTGATTTAGATGAAAGGTGGTGTGAAGAGGATCTTGGCAAAGCCACAGTCAGAGCAGTGAACCTGCTGCATAGTCAGACAGTTGTACACAGAGATGTGAAGGGGACTACAGGTGAGTACAGTAATTTATTTTTCTTTTCCTCTGTGTTTGTTTTGCTCAGTAAATGTATCTTGTCCTCGGCTATTCTTGCTGTCATATCTTGTGTCCTTGCTCATTGCTAAATCAGTGCTGGTCTTGCTTGCAGGGTGTCACTATCTCAGTGCTATAGGCTTTTCTGTACCATGGTTAAGGTTCTAGCTGTGAATGGACTGTTTCTTTTCACTGTCTTTTGTTGTGTACCTGCCTTATTCCTCAAGTCCATCATGTTACTAGGGTTACGTTTGTAACACGTTCACATGCTTCTGTTGAGCCTGTGGTCTTAAGCTTACTCTCTTGGTGGCCACATATTTTGAAAGTTTTTATCCCGGATTCAGAACCCTTAATTGTTTTATCCTTGACCAGCAGTTAAACAATAATGAGATGCAAAGTGCAGGTACAAGCATTCTGATCGTTTTTCCTTTGTTGCATTTTATCTTGGTGATCTATTTAGTTTATAAGTGTGTGTGTTGGTTTTTCTTCTTCTTCAATGTGAAATAAAAAAAAAATATCCTGCTGTAAAATGTGTGACCCAATCAGGAAGAATCATAAATCAGAGTAAAATTCTATACCAACACATCCTAATTTTGCAAAACTTAACTTACAATAATAAAGTTCTAGGGCTCCAATGAATTCCATTCTATTCCACTTGAATCAACTACAGATGCCTCCCCACTCGCAGGGCCAGCCTTTGCTTTCTGTTTCCCATTCCTCAAAATCATCCTTACTGAGACTGTTAATAAGGATGAGGAAGAAGAAGCCCTTTTGGTGAAAGCCCTTCAAGTCATCAGCCAGCATGCACAGTTGCGATCCCGCACAACTCTTCAAGATCAACTCGTTGATGAGGTGAGTCATTTGAAAACTGCTGCTCATTGAGTGGGCCAATTAAAAGGGTCTCGGCAGAATAGCTAGTGATACTTTATTTTGCAGCAAATGTTGGTGGTTCAGAGTTGATTTGGCTATAAAAGATGTGCTAATGTTTTACTTGGTTACTTTTTAGTTTACAATGCATACATTACAAATTAGTGAGACAGTGCTATTCAGATCAGATAACTCCTTTCATGCCTATTTAGAGAGTAAAAAAAATGTAAAAAATTTAGAGATTCATTTTAATTAAATTTGGTAAATTCATTGAAATGTCTGTGAACCAATTAGATACCTTGACACCAGTGATTTTTTTTGAGTGAGAATTGTGGGTATTGAATTCCCCTTTTTAGGTTCCTGTTTTTTTTTTTTTTTTTTATTTACTATATTTGTTGTAGTTAACATGAACACCCTGGCAACCTTTAAGCATTACCTGCAATTAGGTGTTGTGGCAGTTGTTAAGAAATGTCATTAATGAATCCAGTAGTGGCCTAATCTATGAAATATCTGGTGCTCATTGTATTTTGGCATTTTCTCTATTCTAACTTGCTGTTCCTCCTTCTGTTTGTATCTCTCTTCTTTTCTAGAATGGTCCAGAATTACTTCCCAGGGTTGAAATGTTGCTGCTTCTGACACGTGTCATTGGTACAGGAAGTCCTTGTTTACAGGTACCAGATGGTGAAAAGTTTGATATGCAGAGGCCTTGTTTAGCAGATTCAGCCCAGACATTTTAAAGGAAAACTGTGTGCTCACGGCATAATGCTTTTCTTTACTATTAACAGAAATGAAAAAGGTTTAACTCTTTTGTTTTTTAAAGCTTCTTTATCTGTCTTTGTGGCTGTGTTTTTTAGGTTCTGGCTTCCAATTCACTGACTTCACTATGTGCTAGCAGTAGTGGAGATGAAGGTTGTGCCTTTGCAGAACAAGAGGAGATAGATGTACTGTTGCAAGCTCTGCAGTCTCCTTGTTTTTCTGTTCGGGATGCAGCCCTGCGAGTGAGTACCAGTCACCATTAGAAGTGCAGTGTACTGAATCATGAGTCAGAATTTCAAGAAAGTCTATTAGAAATCATCCGGTTAAATGATCAGTTTATCATCGGATTCCTACATTTTAATAAGTAAATAGGCTTTAGAATGTCTTAACAGCAAGGGGCACAAGTCAATTGTCATGTTAGGCAGTGTCACCAGTTGTAGGGTACGCTCATGCACACAATAGATTTTAAAACCCATTTGGGGCTACGGTCTTAAGTTACAGACTGGCACTCCAAAATGAAGCATGCTGAAACTGAATAAATGCTTTGGTTTTGCATACCATAATTCAAAAGTGATATCTGTTTGTTTTAAACCCCTTTCCCAGGGTCTGCTGGAGATGGTGATGGTCTTGCCTACCACAGACACAGATGAGAAGCATGGCTTGGACTTGCTGCGAAGAATCTGGGTAGCCCGATTTGATGTGGAAGAGGAGGGCCGCTTACTGGCAGAGAAGTGAGAGTCTTGGGTTAAAGGGGTGGTGAAGTGAGAATATTCTACAGGCTTATTAAAGGGGTGGTGAAGTGAGAATATTCTACAGGCTTAATCTCAAATATGCATGCGGGAAGAAAATTGCATAGCGAGGGTTAATATGCCTTATTTAAATTTTTTTTTTTTTTTTAAATTTTTAACTGTTTTTATAAAGATAAAAATGTGCTCCTTTTTAAGCACATAGATTGTGCGCATTTGCAACCCTTGTTTTCATTTTATTTATTTATTTTTTTCTTTCTTCTAGGCTTTGGGAAGCAGTTGGTTTAGAACTGCAGGCTAGTCTGTGCTCACTGCTCATTGAAGATGTGATTCATTATGAAGAGGCTGTCCGGCAAGCAGGAGCTGAGGCTTTGTCTAATGCTGTGGCCCAGTACAGACATCAGGCTTCTGATGTCATGATGAAGCTGGTGGAACTTTATCAAGAGAAACTTTATGTGGGTTTCCCCTTGCTCTGTACTTCACATTCAGAACAGTCTTGTTTTTTCTCTTTTAGTTTAGTGCTTATTAGATCCTGTCTGTTTGGGGTTAACATAGTTAGGTTCAGATAACGAAAAAAGTAGTTTTTCCTCTTTTAACATGTTCCATCAAAGAGGGCCATTGTAGAAATTTTGGTGAAATGTATTTACTAAGACTGGACATAGGTTTTATTTAGAAGACTCTTTTTTTTTTTTTTGATTGTTTTGTCTTCACTTTTAGGCTTCTGGAATAGAACTTCCTGTTAGTAACTGATGAAGAGGAAAGGAAATGCTAGGGTTAATTGTGTATATTTTAATCAGAGGAAATGTGGGACAGTAGGCCAATTTATAAAATGCTTAACATCTTTGCCATTATATTTAATTCTGATACAGAGACCTCCACCTAAGTTAGATGCCCTTGGGCGCACCATTTCCGAAATGCCACCAGACCAGTGGGAAGCCAGGTAAGTAGTTTAGGTAGCTTGATGCAGAATTATTTATTGTATATTGTGCTGTTCTTAATGTTATATCTCTGTTACAGATGTGGAATCGCTTTAGCCTTGAATAAGCTTTCCCAGTACCTGGACTGCTCTAGAGTTACACCATTGTTCCAGTTCTTTGTCCCCGAAGCACTTCATGACCGCAGTGCTGAAGTTCGAAAGTGTATGTTGGGAGCTGCACTCTCTGCCCTTAACACTCATGGAAAGGTATGATTTCATATGTGGTTTTAAAAATAAAAAAAACACCCCATAGTTCTCTTTTCTTTATGTATTTCTGCCTGTTTTTAATGGTGTTTCTGTCCTCTGCACAGGACAATGTAAACTCTTTATTGCCAGTCTTTGAAGAATTCCTTAAGAACGCCCCTCAGGATGCCAGCTATGATTCTGTCCGTCAAAGTGTTGTTATTCTGATGGGCTCCCTGGCAAAGCACCTTGACAAGAGTGACCCCAAAGTCAAACCCATTGTGGCCAAACTCATCACAGCTTTGTCCACACCCTCACAGCAAGTAAGTGTAGTGTTTCAAGGTACTGCAGTTCATTAAACTGGACGTTTGACATCTAAGGTCCTCCTGCATGTATTGTTCTTGCCATCTCTTGTGTTTCAATGGTACAACTAGCGAAGCTGCATTTCTTTGGACTTTTTCAAGCTTAAGGTTTGGAAGCTATGCTTTTATTTATTTATTTTATTTTTCTATGCATTGCTTTCCTGTAGGTTCAAGAGTCAGTGGCCAGCTGTCTTCCTCCTCTTGTACCTGCCATTAAAGAAGATGCAGGTGGGATGGTTCAGAAGCTGCTGCAGCTGCTTCTTGAGTCAGACAAATATGCAGAACGGAAAGGAGCAGCTTATGGGCTTGCTGGCCTGGTTAAGGGGCTTGGGATACTTTCCCTTAAACAGCAGGAAATAATGACAACTTTGACAGATGCTATTCAAGACAAAAAGAACTTTCGACGTAGGGAAGGTAATTGTTTGCTCTTATGTTTGTTGTATGTCTGTGATTATTTTGGCTTAGTGCATAGTTTCTTATGTTTTAGGCTTGTCTCATAGTCTTCACCCCTTCCCTTTATGTATGTTGGTTTTCTTTTGAATGTCAGTTCTTGGCATGAGAAATGTGTAATTTCCTGGTGACCTCTTCCCATCACACTTAATTCTTTTGGGTTTCACAGGAGCACTGTTTGCCTTTGAGATGCTCTGCAACATGTTGGGAAAGCTCTTTGAACCCTATGTGGTGCATGTGCTCCCTCATCTGCTCCTGTGCTTCGGAGATGGGAACCAGTACGTCCGTGAGGTAGGCCTGCTAGGGCAATGCTCATTTGATTACTGGATTTGATTTGGTCTTGTGAATGACAAGATGTGTTTACTTTTATCCATGACATTGTTTTTTTTTTTAGTGTGGCACTTAACATTGTATTGGTATATACCGCTGTATAATGAGTTTTTGTCACAAGACATATTTTAAACCACTTTCTAGAGTGCCTGTGCCAGTTTTTAATATTTTTGTGATGTTCTGAATTCTTGAATTATTAAAAGAAATAACATAAAATTCAAAGTAATAATCTTTTTACCTAAAAGTTCATGAATACAGTGCCTCTGGGAAGTATTCACAGTGCATCACTTTTTCCACGTTTTGTTATGTTACAGCCTTATTCCATAATGGATTAAATTCATTTTTTTCCTCAGAATTCTACACACAACATCCCATAATGGCAACGTGAAAAAAGTTTACTTGAGGTTTTTGCAAATTTATTAAAAATAAAAAAAAAACTGAGAAATCACATGTACATAAGTATTCACAGCCTTTGCTCAATACTTTGTCAATGCACCTTTGGCAGCAATTACAGCCTCAAGTCTTTTTGAATATGATGCCACAAGCTTGGCACACCTATCCTTGGTCAGTTTCGCTCATTCCTCTTTGCAGCATCTCTCAAGCTCCATCAGGTTGGATGGGAAGCGTCGGTGCACAGCCATTTTAAGATCTCTCCAGAGATGTTCAATTGGATTCAAGTTTGGGATCTGGCTGGGCCACTCAAGGACATTCACAGAGTTGTCCTGAAGCCACTCCTTTGATATCTTGGCTGTGTGCTTAGGGTCGTTGTCCTGCTGAAAGATGAACCGTCACCCCACTCTGAGGTCAAGAGCGCCCTGGAGCAGGTTTTCATCCAGGATGTCTCTGTACATTGCTGCAGTCGTCTTTCCGTTTGTCCTAACTAGTCTACCAGTTCCTGCCGCTGAAAAACATCCCCACAGCATGATGCTGCCACCACAATGCTTCACTGTAGGGATGGTATTGACCTGGTGCCTGGTTTCCTCCAAACGTGACGCCTGGCATTCACACCAAAGAGTTCAATCTTTGTCTTATCAGACCAGAGAATTTTGTTTCTCATGGTCTGATAGTCCTTCAGGTGCCTTTTGGCAAACTCCAGGCGGGCTGCCATGTGCCTTTTACTAAGGAGTGGCTTCCGTCTGGCCACTCTACCATACAGGCCTGATTGGTGCAGATGGTTGTCCTTCTGGAAGGTCCTCCTCTCACCACAGAGGACCTCTGGAGCTCTGACAGAGTGACCATCGGGTTTTTGGTCACCTCCTTGACTAAGGCCTTTCTCCCCCGATCGCTCAATTTAGATGGCCGGCCAGCTCTAGGAAGAGTCCTGGTGGTTTCGAACTTCTTCCACTTACGGATGATGGAGGCCACTATGCTCATTGGGACCTTCAAAGCAGCAGAAATTTTTCTGTAACCTTCCCCAGATTTGTGCCTCGAGACAATCCTGTCTCAGAGGTCTACAGACAATTCCTTTGACTTCATGCTTGGTTTGTGCTCTGACATGAACTGTTAACTGTGGGACCTTATATAGACAGGTGTGTGCCTTTCCAAATCATGTCTAATCAATTGAATTTACCACAGGTGGACTCCAATTAAGCTGCAGAAACATCTCAAGGATGATCAGGGGAAACAGGATGCACCTGAGCTCAATTTTGAGCTTCATGGCAAAGGCTGTGAATATTTATGTACATGTGCTTTCTCAATTTTTTTATTTTTAATAAATTTGCAAAAATCTCAAGTAAACTATTTTCACTTTGTCATTATGGGGTGTTGTGCGTAGAATTCTGAGGAAAAAAATGAATTTAATCCATTTTGGAATAAGGCTGTAACATAACAAAATGTGGAAAAAGTGATGCGTTGTGAATACTTTGCTAATAATTTGGGACTTGATTTAGTGTCAGTCCTTTGCTGCTTCCATCTCCCTGATTTTTTTTTTTTTTTTTTTTTTTTGCTTGTCTGACTTAATCATTTCTTTCTGTGTCTTTTTCCTTAATCAGTTTCTATTATGCTGTATTTATGGCATCTAGGTAACTGCAAGCAACCTCCATAAAGTGGGTTAACTGTAACCCATTTTTCCACATTTTATGGTAGAACAGGCCACATTAACATAATGCATGATAGCACACTTTGGGCATTAACCCTGAACCTGGACTAATCCTGCCAGTATCCTTCAGAGTCATTTCAGTAGAAACTGATCAATAGAAGTCAATCCAGGCAGGTGACTTGTATTCCCTGAGAGAGTCCATATAAGCTTATTGCCATGCCAGACTTTCCCATCTGATCTGCATTTAATATATAATTTCTCCTTATTACTTTTTCGTTGATTCAATGTTTTTGGAAGGTCTGTGGTAAAACATGACTGTAATTTAACCTCTCTCCTTTTTAACAGACTCTTCTGTTTAAAGTTAGTAGTTGATGATTGTTGATGGGTTTTAAAGAGTTTTTAAAAAAAAATGGGCGAGTGCAACTAATGCATTTTTTATTTTTTCCAATTGCGTAACTTTAAGTTGACCATAATTGGGAATTACTAAAATGAACTAGGGCACACACCTCCTGGGTGATTTTTTTTTTTCTTTTTCTAGAGTATCTCATTTGTATAGGCCTTTGCCAACTCTGTACATAAAGTTCATTGAACAATTATTTTTGAATGAAATTCATCCTGCTGTAACTCAGGGGCCTTAATTAATTATAACCACAGGCTGCAGACGATTGTGCTAAAGCAGTGATGAGAAACTTGAGTGCCCATGGGGTGAAACTGGTTCTCCCGTCCCTTCTTGTTGCTCTTGAGGAGGAATCATGGAGGACAAAAGCAGGTAAATAATTACATTTTTCAAATGTATAAGTAGATAGTAGAATTGAGTGCTTTAGTCTTTAATCTCCTTTGGAGTTTATTGGTTTTAATCTGTAAAGCTGCCAAATGTCATTTCTCCATGTGTTTTTCTTCTCTGTGTCTCTGTTTAAGGATCTGTTGAACTTCTTGGTGCCATGGCATACTGTGCTCCCAAGCAGTTGTCCTCTTGTCTCCCAAATATTGTGCCAAAGCTAACTGAGGTGCTGACAGACTCTCATGTCAAGGTGCAGAAGGCTGGACAACAGGCTTTGCGGCAGATTGGGTCTGTCATTCGCAATCCAGAAATTCTTGGTGAGCAAGTTGGCACTTTAGGACTTCATTATGAAGTGTTAAATTGAGGAAGTGACTGGGTTATTCTTTGGTGTTTTTTTTTTTTTTTTTTTTTTTTTTTGCCCAGCTATCACGCCAATCTTGTTAGATGCTTTGACTGAACCCTCCAGAAAAACCCACAAGTGCCTGCAGACACTGCTGGACACAAAGTTTGTCCATTTTATTGATGCACCATCCCTAGCTCTCATCATGCCTATAGTCCAGAGAGCCTTTCAGGATCGCTCTACAGATACACGCAAGATGGCTGCTCAGATCATCGGTAACATGTACTCCCTCACTGACCAAAAGGTGTGTAGCTGATCTTAAAGTGATTAATTCCTTTGAGAATTTCATGTGATTTAGATAAGAGGTTTGAGCTATTTAGGAAATGGGCACAGTATGCCTGACTTACACAAAAGTGAATTGAATTGTGCCTTTAGAATGCAGCTCTAAAAACTTTTTTTTTCTTTCTCCTTTTGTTTTAGGATCTTTCTCCATATCTGCCAAGTGTGATTCCTGGGCTGAAATCTTCACTGCTGGACCCTGTACCTGAGGTGTGTGTTATAGCATGTCCTTTTCTGTTTATGAATGTCATTGTATTGCCTCACTATTAGGTAGGTACTTGTGTTTAAATTGCATGGTGATTTTCTGTTTTTTACTTTTGAGAAGAACTTAAGTGCAGTGATCCTATAAAAAAGACTCATGCCAAATGTATTTTATACACTTGGAGTAACTATGCCCGAAGTTTCAACATATATTCTGTCTCATGCTTTTTTGACAGGTGCGTACTGTGTCAGCCAAAGCACTTGGTGCTATGGTGAAAGGCATGGGAGAATCCTGCTTTGATGACCTTCTACCATGGCTCATGGAGACTCTGGCCTCAGAACAGAGTTCTGTCGACAGATCTGGTGCTGCTCAAGGCGAGTCAGGCCATCGTTAAACATAAATGGCATCATTTAAAATGACCGTTGATATTTTATTTTAATTACCTTAAATTTTCTCTCACTGCTTTGTGATTTGAATTCCAGGTTTGGCTGAAGTCCTGGCTGGGCTTGGAGTGGAAAAACTTGAAAAGCTGATGCCTGACATAGTTGCTACAGCCAGCAAAATAGATATTGCTTCCCATGTGCGGGATGGCTACATCATGATGTTTATCTATTTACCTGTGACTTTTGGGGACAAGTTTACCCCATATGTAGGACCAATTATCCCCTGCATACTCAAGGTGGGTTCAGCTATGTTGTCATTAAGGCTAACTCGACAGTGAGCTGATGTTCCTGGTCATGCCAAATTATCCCTGGGAGGCAAGTGCAGCTACTTTCTGATTAAGTCATACTGCTGTCAACACAGGACAAGACCGAGCTTTTGATGATACTCTTTCTTTGTTTCATATTGGTCTCTTAAAATCATACATTATGTATCCCATTTAATACAGTCCATAGTTGTGGGCAGTAGGTATGGGAGTGGAGCCAGGGTCAACTAACCAATCGGGCTAAACCACACATCATTATTTTGGGTAAAGGGTGTGTTCACTTATTGCACACTGTTCACATGGACATGTATGTGATCTAAGTAGTGAGAGATTACATTTAAGGAACTAATATACAGGTAGAAAAGTAATTTTTCCACGGATTTGCGTGTTTTGTCACAGGACATGTTTTATGTTTAAATGTGTTTGCATTAATTTTTAGTATATCAGTTATTTTTTTTTTTCCCCCAAATCCATACCACAAAATGATTTTAATTAGCTATCCTGGATTAATCAGTGTATCACCCACTCTTACTGGATGTCATAAGGGTGTGTTGTCTTTTGTACAATACTTAAAATGAATGTTACACAACAGTCTCTTGGATTTAGAATGTTAGGATCATAGAACAACTGAATGTCCATGTATGTGACTGTGTGTGTAGTAGTAGTAGTAGTAAAATGGTGTTGATTCCTTAATGCCTTTGCATTGTTAAACAACCAGTCTACATGTTATGCATGCATTATAATCTTGTGACCATGTACTCCTTTTTAATTGATTATCATTGAGAGCTGTTCCTACATGTTTAAGTCAAAGTGCACTCGGCTGGACTGGGATCCCTTGGGGATTTTTTATTTTCTTTTTAAGTCCTGTAGGCCCAGTTTGTCCAAGCTTTTCCTCTTGCCACCATAAACTTCACACAGAAAAAGCAATGGGACATAAAGTGAATAGCATTGTATCTAATACAGTGCCACTACTTCACAGCGTGTTATATCGCTAGCTTGATTGTTTTGTGTCTTTATGCTGCTTTTCCAGATCAATTCTGTTTTCATATTTGTTACATGGGAGGTTGTGTTTTTCATTTCTTTTTAAAGCAATGTGTGTTTTGACATATTTTTATATAATTTGTATTGTGTTGTACTTTACGCTGTTCATTTATTATTACGTGTATTTGTCTCGTTTTGCTCTTTTTTCTTGTTTCTGCTCTTGTTTGATGTTCATATGCTATGTATTGTTCATTAGTAATGCTCATACACGAGGGGTGACCCAAAAATAACATGATTTTTTTTTGTGGATGCCAAAGGGGCATTAGTTCTGATGTTTGCTGCTAGTGTGTGTACTAGACTGCCCTCTGCATCATTTGGCCAAGTGGCGTCCTTGAAGTCCTCAGGCGATTGCATGATGGCAATGCCGAGAAAACAACCCAAGTTGTGGTGATCAGGCGAGTAGTTTCTGCATCACAACAATGCTCCCGCCCACACACCATTGAGTGTGCGGCAGTTTCTCCTGAAAAAATGAGATGACAACTGTTTCCCACACCACCAACTCCCTGGACCTTGCACCCTGCTATTTTTTTTTTTTTTTTTTTTTTTTTTCTTATTTCCGAAAATAAAGAGGGACCGTAAAAGAAAGTGCTTTCAGGAATGAAGAGGAGGTTAAGAAGTAAATGATGGAGGCAATGAAGGCTATCACTTTGCAAGTTTCAGAACAGTTTTGAACAATGGAAAAAGCATTGGGAAAGTGTATTGTGTCTCAGGGAGAGTTTTTTTGAGGGTGTACACATTTTGGAAGTGTTCTGAGAAATATATGATTTTTTTTTTTTATTCTCATTATTTTTGGGCACCCCCCATCCCCCCATATAAGCCGCCTTCAACTAATATTGTTCACCCTATCTGTATATTGTCTTTAGTAATATTTCAAATTGTTAATTCCCAGTTTGATTTTTGGTTTCCTGCTTATTTGCTCTCAATTCTTGCTGCTCTTGACACAGGATTGTTGTTTTACAGGCACTGGCTGATGAGAATGAGTATGTGCGTGACACAGCCTTGAGAGCTGGCCAGCGGATCATCAGCATGTATGCAGAGACTGCTATTGCACTCCTGCTGCCAGAATTGGAGCAGGGTCTGTTTGATGATATGTGGAGGATCAGGTAAGGGTTTAGTTCCTTGGATAATGAAGCATACATTAGAAATAGCTGGCTAGGGATGGAGGTGCATTGTGGTATGTACTGCTCTCATTTTCACCTTGTCCCTTTTTTCTTTTTCTTTTTTTTTTTTTTTTTTAAAAAAAAAAAAAAAAAAAACAGATTCAGCTCTGTACAGCTGCTTGGAGATCTTCTCTTCCACATTTCAGGTGTGACGGGGAAGATGACAACTGAAACGGCATCTGAGGATGACAACTTTGGCACTGCCCAGTCTAACAAGGTGAAGTACAGAAATAAGATGGATATCTGACATTTTTCCTAATATAGCTGGCCTTTCCTTGCTTCAGCTCTCAAGAGTTCAAGTGCAGATTTAGCAATATATCATTATTAGATTGGCTGAGAGTGTGGCTATAACTATACTAAAATGGTTGGTAAATTTCATTAATGTAAAATAAGATGGCCAAATAGTTTAAAAAAAAAAAAAAATGGCTATAATCCGCAACTTCAAAACCTTAACTTAAACTTGTCTGATTTAACTGACTGTCCTCCTTGGTTTAGGAGAAGAGTTTTCTTGGGGCATGATGTTATTGTTCATTTCCTTTTTTTGGTACATTCTACTAGTGCTTCACAAGCACTTCCCTAGCCAAATGTATAAATTTATAAAATATTGGCATATGAATTTTGAAAGACTTGTTGGACATTTTACCAGTTTCTGTTTTTACATTTTCTTTTACTTATAGGCCATCATCCATGCCCTGGGCCATGAGAGGCGCAACAGAGTTCTGGCTGGGCTCTACATGGGGCGCTCAGACACCCAGCTTGTGGTGCGGCAAGCATCCCTGCATGTATGGAAAATTGTGGTGGCCAATACACCTCGCACACTGCGTGAAATTCTCCCTACCCTTTTCAGCCTGCTGTTAGGCTTCCTTGCCAGTACCTGTGCAGACAAGAGAACGGTATGTTTGAGCTTTTACTTTTGGAGGTCCTATTAGCCCCCGTAGGTATAATGATGTTAAACCCTTAATGAGATGAGAACTGTGTATGTTTGATATGTATCTATTCAAGTCTGTGGAAATCTGCAAAATATACTCCCTTTCACTCTTTTCATATTAGACAAGTTATGTTCAGTCTCTTCTCTACTAAATTAGTTGATGTAATATTTTAGTTGTATTTTTATTCATTAGTGATATCAAACTGAAGGTTTTTATTTGGTTCAAAAATGTCATCTTGTCCTGCTTTTAGATTGCAGCTCGGACACTGGGAGATCTGGTAAGGAAACTGGGAGAGAAGATCCTTCCTGAAATCATCCCCATCCTGGAGGAAGGACTTCGGTCTGACAAAAGTGACGAGCGGCAAGGTGTCTGTATTGGACTTAGTGAAATCATGAAGTCCACCAGCAAGGATGCGGTGCGTGAGCTATATGTGGTCTTGTTAAATCTTGGCTATTGATGCAGTTAATCCATTAATTAATGGGTCATATGTCCAGGGAGAAACGCAAGGAACATTTTGCGGCAACTTTTGGTAAAAGAAACACACACCTTAAAACGGATTTTGTTCTGAATTGGTTATATGCAGCTCCTGTCACCTCCCAGCCATGAACAGATACCACAGCTATGCTGATATGGGTTCATATAGGTAATCTCATCTTCAGGCTCCTTTGTGGAATGCCTTGGACTGTGTTGGAGGCCCACTACTAATGAAGCTGGAGGCTTCCTCAGACAAAGAGTACATAATTTAATTTTTCTATCTCACGTGCTGAAGTTTTTGAACTTGCAAGCAAAGAAGTAACCAGACCTGAATCTTTTATGAGAACCTTCAGTTGCAGCAATATATATAATATTTTTCCTTTTTAATTAGCTTTTTAGTGTTCCCCACCCCAATCCACAAAAGACATTCTCCAGATAGCCAGTTCAAATGGCATGTTTCTTCAGGTGGATGCTGTAGTGTTCTAAATAAAGCAGTCTTTTCTGGGAGCACTACATTTTGAGTATATAACATGACCTTAGTGACCTCAGGTTTCTGTTATTCTACTACAGTTCAGCCCAGTAAGGATTTAAGATTTAAATCTTATAGTTGTCAGGAGACTTGTTGCTCTACTAGATTTTAAAATATAACAGTTCTTTTCATGATGTCTCCCCATCATATATTGGTAGGCTGGTAGAAGTGTTTTACATAAGTTGTAGTGTCACTAAGCCTCTCTGCATATTGTAAGTTAACTCAAGTGCTTGCAGACCTCTGACTTCTCACTTTGTTTTGTATCTTGCCTGCTGCTATATTACAGGTGCTTGTGTTCTCAGAGTCTTTGGTCCCAACTGTGAGGAAGGCCCTGTGTGATCCACTTGAGGAAGTTCGAGAGGCTGCTGCCAAGACCTTTGAACAGCTGCACTCCACAATTGGTCACCAGGCTTTAGATGACATCCTACCTACTCTTCTGCAGCAGCTGGTGAGAAAAAACTATGAGCTAATTCAACACTGGGCTGTTCATGAAATTGTGACATTGTGTTGAACCCTTCAATTTTGAGAAAGTTTGGGAAATCATGCTTTTGACATTAACTGCTGCATGTCCATTTGCTGATTTTTTTTTTTTTTTTTTTTTTTTTTAAATAGGACGACGAGGAAACTTCTGAGTTCGCTCTGGACGGTCTTAAGCAAGTGATGGCGGTAAAGAGCAGATCTGTTCTCCCATATCTTGTTCCAAAGGTGAGTAAGAAAGCATCTGAATTACTCAGTCAGTGTTTCCATCTTACCTTTAAGTAGACAGTAATTTCATACACCCACACTGGCCCTGAACATGCTGGTCAGGTAGGTGCTTTGTCATGTCAGCATGTTTGATTATTTCTTTTTTGTTATTTTTTTTTTTTTTAAACCCACAGCTCACAGCCCCTCCTGTAAACACCCGTGTTCTTGCGTTCTTGTCTGCTGTGGCAGGGGAAGCCCTTACACGCCATCTCAGTGTCATCCTTCCTGCTCTAATGTCTGCGCTTAAAGAGAAGCTGAATACAGAGGAAGGGGCACAGGTAAAAAGTTAAATAGGCAGGGCATGATTTTGATCATGTGGTCAGGGTATGCTCTGTATTGCGTCTGATGCTGCAGGTTGGATGGTGTAAAAAGTTTACTAGAAATAACATAGTAAGTGAAAGCACTCTAGAGCACAATTAAGTCTAATACTATTACTGGTTTCTAAAATATTTAGGCTTGCTAACCTGTATTTTAAAAGCTGTATTTCTAGGGATTCTGGTCTTTCATCTCAGCGTTCTCCAGTATTCAGCCCATTTTTTAAAATAAATATTTAATAGATTTTCTTTTGAATTGGACAGGTTAACTATCTTAGCAGTCAGCCATGTTTTGGCCTGCCTGCTACTTTTAACACAGAAATTTCAAGGCAGCATTAAATGTAACCTGAACTTTTTTTTTTTTTTTTTTTTTGCTCAAACAAGGAGTTGGCAAGCTGCCAGGCAGTGATTCTTTCAGTGGAGGATGAAGTGGGGCAGAGGATCATTATTGACGATCTCCTGGAAGCAAGCCGTAGCCCTGACTTGGGTATGAGAAAGGCAGCCATTACCATACTCAATGGCTACTTCAGCAGAACCAAGGCTGACTACAGTATGCACATCAAGAGCCTGGTTTCAGGTTTCATACATCTCTTCAACGACACTGATGAAATGGTCCTAAATGAGAGCTGGGATGCCTTGAATGCTGTCACAAAGGTATGCGAAATGGTCTCTTGTGTGGGTTTCATTTTCTGTCACATTTTTAGTGCAGAGAACTTTGTTATGGAACTTGGCACTGTTGAAGTGGTCTCCCTCTAGTTGAATCCACATGTAGTGCTGCTTTAGATCATTACTGTGGACAGTGTAGCTTGCGGTATAGCGGGAATGTGCTTTTGTGTCAATACCTCTTAAACAGTGTGTGTTCTAACCATCATGTCAAGTGCATTTTTATTTATATATTGTATTTTTTAATCTCTTGTATTAAAAGATGTGACAGGTGAAGCACACTTAAATTTATATATTTAACACTCTTTAAAAGGTTGTCAGTTTGTTGATGGTTTAATTTAGGTTCAGTCTCCCCACATTTTGTATTATGGAGAGGAGAAAAAAAAATAGATGGGTAGAAGAAGATGGACAAATAACACTGATGCAGGGTTTAGTAATAACCAGAAATTCCATGCAATTGTAGTCACAGTCCATGCTCCTAACCTCTCTCTCTTCAAAAACAATGGGGCTGCTATACAACAATGATTCTGAGCAGTAAACCCTAAAGCCATTTGTGGTCTTGCTTGATTCTCGCCTTATGAAGCAGGAATGTGATTTCCCAGCCTCAGGACCTTGTACTTACACTTGAGGTTTTGTTTTAGAGAAATTTGTAGTCATTCATTGGCAGTTACAGATCTCACCCACTTGTTTTCTCTAGAAATTAGATGCCTCAAGCCAGCTGGCACTCATTGATGACTTACATCGAGACATTCGAATTGCTGGGAATGAGGCCAAAGGTGAGAACTTGCCAGGATTCTGCCTACCTAAAAAGGTAAGCCCCCACTGTTTTGGACTAGAAATTAAATTAAAAAAAAAAAAAAAGATTTACACTGTTTGGGGCACTTTTTTTTTTTTTTAAAGTTAGTAAATCCCCATCTCTTGTTTGATTAGCTAATGAATGACCCATACACCTCAGCTCTTCCCCCTTTTATAAGTGGCTCTACTTTCTACTCTTAAAATTTGCTCTGTCTGTTTTAAATGGAAACGGCATTGTCATCTTAAGCCATTTTGAGTAGAAGGTATTTAGTATTATGTACCAGGGTTGAGACTGTAACCCAGGATTTACTCTTTAAAAGTGATGCATGGGTATTTTTGGTGGTGCTTTTTATTTTTAACTCATGCTGTAATATTGGTTATTGGCATGTACTTCCCAAATTACATCATCTTAGAGGCATGAGTATTGCTTTTTTGCCAGGGTGTCACCTCAATCCTTCCAGTTTTGCGTGAAGGTGTCCTGACTGGAAACCCAGAGCAGAAAGAAGAAGCTGCCAAGGCTTTAGGACTTGTCATCAAGCTAACATCTGCTGAAGCCCTCCGGCCATCTGTAATCAACATAACTGGACCCCTGATTCGTATCCTTGGAGACCGCTTCAGCTGGAATGTCAAAGTGGCCCTGTTGGAAACACTTACCCTGCTTTTGGGCAAGGTAAGGCTGGGTACAATATTCCTGCAAATTCTGTTGTCATTTTGTTGTTGACAAGTGCTATGCATCAACAAAACTGAGTAATTTCAAAAGCACTTCTTACATCTGCTGTGCTGCTTCCTGTTGGGATACCTTATTGCCACAGATGAGGAGGAAGTTCTTCATGGAGCTAATGCAGTCTTCCAAGCCTCCAATGACTCCTAAAGGGGCTCTTTATTGTCCGTGTATTGGTTTTAATGAAATAACAGGTACTAGTTAGGCCACTATGAGCTGTTTTAGGATTTTTGTTTGTTTTTAGTGGATGTAAACATTCTTCATTTTTTTTCTTTCCATTGTGTCCGTCCATAATTGTAGAATGTATGAATACGACACAGCTTGCTGCTTCTACTCCTCACTTTCACTATGTTCAAATTTTAAATACATTGATAATCAAAAGGCAGATGGGTAGCTTTTCTGCTTATCACCATGCAGGAGTGCTTTCTAAAACACTGTCTAAGTCCATTTGTCCCTGTTCACACCAAAATATTTACTTATGTTGTGTGATCCAACGTTAACTACCAGTTGCCTCCTTGTAAATATATTCTTTGCTGCTCACGGTTACTGTGTTTTGAAAGGCTACTGTTAGCTACTCTCCTTGCCCATTTCTGCTGCAAAATAGTAATGGGTATATATCTGTATAATGTATATGTGAAGAACTAAAATGTCCTACTTGTGGATAGCGTAGAGGATTGATTACTTAAGATGTATTGATCTCCTCTGTACTCCCTGACTTTACTGCTGCCAGATGCAGTGTTCTCACTTATATCAACACCTGATTCTTGAGTAAGCACTAGGATTTCCTCATTTTAATGTTTTATTTTAAATAATAGTACAGTCATTCACCAGTATCTTAAACTACAACATTTTGGACAGCATAAATCTGCATGGACATGACCTGTGACGCACACCTACAGACATATCTTTTGATGTCTGTTTCCCCTACACCAGGCTGTACTCTTCATCCCCCTGAACATACTCACAGTTCGCAACAGAAAAGCTAAAAGCAGACTTAAGAGCTCAGTGTGAGATGGCAGCTTGAGCATTACTTTCTGTCTGGTGTCTGTGAAGGATACTGAGCATCAAGATGAAGAAATGACTGACACTTGAGCAAATATGAATGAGTCCATTCAGTCTATCGATAGCTGTTCACCTGATGCTTCCAAACTTTTGGGTAGATTTAAAGGTTTTCTTTAAAAAGAAATGCTTTCTGTTAATTTCTATTCTCCTAACTGTGCTTCTTTGTCTTTGTTGATGAAGAACCCATTTTTAAAATACCTTGTTTACTTCCTTTTTAATTTTATACTTCTGTTATATTGGGTCATCATTTGTGTATGATAAAAAATTAAAATAATGGCTCAAGGTGTACAGTCTTAGTAGCAGTTCTTTGCACTGTCATGGACACCTTTTAATACTGATGTGGCACATATCCCACTCGTCTTATGGCCTTGTGTGTTTGTGTACAGCTTAAGTAGAACCAGTACTGAGTTGTGCTCCACATAGTATAGGAACCATATTACCCCAACATCTTACTGCTCATCTTAAACACTTCTGTGCCTTTTCTGCTTGTGGGTACCGTGAGTCCTTTCAGACCCTGAAATCATGCAGCACATTTTCTAGCTCCAAACCGTCGATTTTATAATTGTTTTGAGTATTTTTAGAAGGTGAAATTTTCTAGTCCATGATAAGGATATCTGTCCACTGTTAGGATTGTGATTAAATCTGCAATGCTTAGTGTCATCTTCAAATTGAACCAATTTATATATACCTTATATCAGTTGTAAAATGACAAGCAACACCCTCACTGACTCCTGCACTATCTATTTCTAAAAAAGTTCTGTGTGTCCTAATGGATGGATTGTTCTCCTTAAGGGGAGTTTGTACTCATCGCACACCACATGGTATAGCTCAGTTACCATATTAGTGAAACACCATCTTGACCATTGATGGTTTAACATATCACTCCGTGAGGCTGTTTATCTTCATTGTTGCATTCTTTTTTTGAACCTCATGCCTACTCAAAAGATGCCAATTCAGACTGCGAGTTAATTTATTTAACACCCCTCTTTGGGTGCTGCCCTTTTTCTTGTGTCTTACTCATCAACACCTTGTTTGCCTTTGATTTATTTTGCTAACTGCATTTGCCAGGCTCAGCTTAATCACTGCTCTTATGTAAAATGACAGCTTGCCAGAATGTAGGGAGTTCTTTTTGGAGATGCTAAGGAAATATTCTTAACTCCTTATGGGGAGCTACCAGCCTCTTCATAGGTTTTGTATGGGTGTGGAAAGGTTAATACCTAGGCTTCCTACAAGGCTAATGCACCAGACCGGTATCTACTCTTATCATATAAAGATATGTGCCATGTTTGTGTTATTTCTATTAATTAATTTGTGTTTGGATCTGTCTTTCTGTCTGTGTCTTCCAGACTACACATTTTATTCTTTCTTAGCACTGCATGTGAGTGTTATTCTGTCACTAAATGCAGGTGATTCCTTCAATCACATGCGATCTGTTTATTGAGTTTTGACATTTTTCAGCTTAGCCAAAGTTAAGTATGAGGTGAGCACTTGTATACATCTAAACTGATAAAAGATCATTTTAAAATACCTAAAAAAAGTTGCTTGATATTTACACATCTGAAAAAAGTGTTTAAAATTTTATTTATCGATTGTTATTGAGCATGTACAATTTTTAGAGGGTCATTGGACAGTAGATGTGTGGTAATGTTGCATTATAGTGTGCTTGTGTGCATTTGTTTTTTTTTCTAAATTTTTCTTCATATTCTTGCCTTTTCCTAAGCACTCCCTTAAATCTGCATATATCTCCTTGGCCATTTCCCCAAATAACAGTTATTTGTTAACTTTTTTCTGATCCAAATGGTTCCATGGTTTCTGTATTTCGTCATCTTACAAAATGCTGTAACACATTCTCCATTTCTATGTTTTATTGATTTTTATCATTTCTTTCACTCTTTGTAAAGCATTTGGAGTGCTGTATAAGTAAATGTGTTTTTTTGGTATGCTGTGTTGTATATTATGTTTTAGTGTACTCCGGATATCTGGAATATTTGTACTTTTTGTCACTTTGCTGCAGGCACAGCAGTCAAATGGCAATCTTCCCATATAAGGTTTTTATGGCTTGATTATTTAAAGTATTTGTGCAGAGACTTTCAATAAAAGGGAAACACTTGTGAGAGTAAATGGATCTGTCTGGGTCAGTCTCTCACCTTGTCATTCTGTCAGCAGTAGGTGACCCTGGCCTGGTGTATTATCGGTAGCATTGGGCAGCTTCTTCACACAATAAAGGATTTTCTGTGTTGCTCTAGCATGACTCGACTTTAGTCCTGCTTCATTAGTCTTGCATCCATCTGCTGATATTTTTCTTTTTCATGGGATTGGAGAAGCATCTGCATCTCTGTTGCCATCCTGTTAAGAGAAGCTTGAGAGTCACTGGTCAGTCACCATGCAAATGGTATCTTTGCTGTGCTTCCATGTGTTTAGTGGTGAGGTGACATACCTCAGATAGCTGATTCATATCTGGATATTAAAGCAACAGACCTTTAATGGCAGGTTTAACTTCTAATGTTTTTAGTATTTCTTGTTTTAGCATATTGTAATTGCTGCCCAGTTTTTGTCCTTAGATCATGGTAAGCTTATAGAGCAATGGTTTCAGTCTACATACTGTAGCTTTTGGCTAAAGGTGCATGTTGTCCTTTTCCCCTGGAGTAGGTGACTGAAACACTGTATATTGTAGATGAATCATATCTATAAGACATTGTTGCACAAGGACAGTGAGCTGCTGTATATCTGCCTGGATTGGGCTTGTATTGAGCTTCTGTCAGATATGGGCCACCTTTTACAGTGGGGACTTTTTTATGAATCTCTTAAGGCCACAGTATTGTTCAGACAGACTTTCAGTTTCATTGGCCACGTTACCCTTGCCTTTTTTCTTTCCTGACATGGAAACTTTCCCAAATTTAATACCCTCTTATGCAGGTGGGCATTGCCTTGAAGCCATTCCTGCCCCAGCTGCAGACCACATTCCTGAAAGCACTGCAGGACTCCAACCGATGTGTTCGTCTCCGTGCTGCAGAGGCCCTTGGAAAACTCATTAGTATTCACTCCAAGGTGGACCCCCTGTTTACCGAGCAGCTGAATGGAATCCGCTCTGCTGAGGATTCAGGAGTCAGGTATTTGATGCTCATCACGAGTAGCACATGGCTACCTTTCATAAGAACCACTTGCACGGGTATTTGTAAAATTTCCTCTTGCCTATTCTTTATAATTAACTTGCAGGGAGACAATGCTACAGGCCCTCAGGTTTGTTATCCAGGGAGCTGGTGGGAAAGTTGATTCTGCTATCAGAAAGAGCATGACAGCAACTCTGTTGAGCATGCTGGGTCATGATGAGGTAAGCAAAATGTTTTATAATGTTACTGATAATGAAATTGCTTCCCAGTTCTTAGTCTTGTATCTTTATATACTTGATCAAGAATTCCTGCATGTTTCACAAAGTCATCAAGGGCAAAGTGATACAAGGGTCTGTACTTGATGTACTTTGTCTCCTGTTGGGTGAACTTCATGCAAAAAGGAATCCAAAAACTTTCCCCAAGAGTCATTACTGCGGTTTTTTAAATGTCTATAAGCAAGAACTGACTTGGGAATTCACCTGAGGTTCTTATGAAGTCAGGTATTGCACTGTGATGATGCCTTGGCTCATACTTTGAGAAGCCTTATGTTCTCAGACATTTCTTACATGCACTTCCAGCACAGACGATTGCTATCACTGTTTGTTTCATGTTCAGGTGCCAAGTCAAGTGTTTGAATTGTCGCTCTTGCTTTTATACATATACAAATATAGATATTTTCTTATATAAGCATGTCACCCAGGTGAATGGGAGCAGTAGCAGTGGCAGCAGCTGATACAGCAGTATTGGGAGGATATCATGCTATTCATAGCCACCTACTGTAAGACTTCTGAGTAGTCTGAACTGCTTTAGATGCATAAAATAAACCACCAACATCTAGCCGCTGAGCTGACCACTTTGATCTATTTAGTAGCTTCACTGTCGTCATCTGATGTGTGACATTTCTCTCCCCTTCTGTTTGGTTTCCTTTGGCACGGTCAAGTGTCCCATTTCTCCTTGCTACCTGCAGTCAGATTGCCAATTGCACTTGATGATTACCCTCTGCCCACTGTGCTGCTAGATTATTCATTCTTATTCTTTTAGAGGTTTGTTTCCATTTCTAAAAGCCTCCTCACTTTTCACACTTGAAGAGGCCCATGTGACACAGACATCTTGACGGAGGCGGGTTGTGCATTTAAAAAAACCTCTGTAGGAAGTCAAAATACTCCCATCTGTGAGTAAAAGAAAGTACTTCAGTATGAGAGGCTGCACAGGATGTGGGCTTAGTGCACTGTTGCTGTGGTAGACTGAGATGAAAAGAGTAGAAAAGGAAAAAATAAAACAAAACACTTAATCTGCTCATAAAGGTTGAGCTGGCAAGTCATTTCTGATCAGCACTGTGTGCCTCTATGTTCACTGAGAGTTCTTAAGACAGGCTTCTAAAATGAAACTGGCATGCTGTGTCATTGGTGGAATGATGTTTGCAGAGATGTTTCAAAATAGCTAACTACTTAGGGGAGTGAAAGCTTATTAATTTATCTATTACCTAATTTAGGGTAGACAGTTTAGAAATGTTAAAGAGTGGGTGGGAACTGTTAATAAGGAGGTATACTGCAAAAATTATGTATGGTTTAGTTTTTAAAATTAAAAATGTCATTCACCTCATGTCTTTGTGTTTACCCAGGATGCAACTCGAATGGCAACTGCAGGGTGCCTTGGGGAGCTGTGTGCCTTCCTGCCAGATGATGAGCTCAGAATTGTCCTTCTGCAACACTTGCTAGGTAAGTAGACTCACCTTGGATACATTAAAGGGGAGATTTGATATTTGACATGGCTGGTTGGGCTTCTACCGGTGTAGCCATTAGATGTGCTACTCAGAATTGTCATAGAGATGGTGATTTTTATGGATGATCTGTGAGCTAATAACAGTCCTGATGTTAATCACTGCCATTGTGCTTTTATCTCCATAGCAGACACCTCTGGTATTGATTGGATGGTGAGACATGGCCGTAGTGTTGCACTCTCTATTGCCATTAAGGCAGCTCCAAGTCAGCTTTGCAGCTCAGAGTATAACACATTGGTCCTAGACACCATTTTGTCAAGTGCATCGGCAGACAGGGTAAGTGGATATTTGGACATTTAAGGAGTTTGTGTTGCTGTAACTGAGTGAATGAGTGAGTCCTTCATCCTGATTCGCCATTAATTCCATGCAGATTCCCATAGCCACAAGTGGGATTCGGGCAGTGGGATTCCTAGTGAAGCACTGCATCATGAGTGAAGGAGGAAGCTTGCCTGCAAAAATTGTGACTCATTTTGTAAAGGTAAAGTTGAAATTAGCAAATGAGGAATTGAATGTAGTACACGTTCACTTAAAACACCTCTAAAATGTGATAAGCCAAGATTCTTTTGTGTATCTGACCACTTGACCTTAATGCCTCTTGAGGGCTGCCCAATTCTGCTTCAGCCTGTTACTTTCACATAGTAAGATGTCTTAGTTTACTTTTATTCCCACTTGCATTTTTGACAACATCGATGCTCCCTCTGCTTTGCAAATTCACAGTGTTTGCAGAACTCGTCCAGTGACATTAAGCTGGTGGCAGAGAAGATGATATGGTGGATTAATAAAGAACCCACCCCTGCAATGGAGCTTCAAGTCATTAAACCAATTGTGAAGGCACTGCTGGACAACACAAAAGACAAAAATACTAGTGTGAGAGCGTACAGTGACCAGGCCATTGTCAACCTGCTCAAGATGCGAGATGGTGATGCTGTCTTTCAGGTAGGTACAAACAGACAGTCTATCATGTTAAATGACCAAATCCAAGACAATGTTTCTAATTATTCTTTTATCTAACTTTTCTAGAGCATAACCAGCATTCTGGACATAGCTAGCAATGAGCTACTCAATGAGGCATGCCGCCGATCTCTACGAAAATTGGCCAGTCAGCCTGACTCCAGTGAACAGATTGATGACACCATCCTAACGTGATCCATCAAACAGCAGTCCTTTCCTCAATAAAAATTGATTCAAAAAACAAATACATAAAAACAGGCAACCTGAAAGGGAGTAGCAGAAAAGGTCATACAAGTAACAGATAGCTCCAGTCTTGGCCTAGGGTTTTAACTATTTCGGGCTAAATTATGCTAATAAAACATGTAGGTTGTGAAATTGAATTTAAATGTGATGTGTGGCTGTCTTGAAGCCCCACCATCCCCCATATCCTCCTTCACTATGCATTTGCTTAGCAGTGCATTGTACAGTTGGCTTTGTGTTTTAAGTCTTGGTCACATACTGTATTATAATCGTGTGTCCTTGTAACAGATCACAAACAGATTGGCTAGTTTCCATGCTCCCCCGCCAAAAAAATCACAACAGTATTAGGTTTTACTCTGACCTCTGGCTTTCAGAAGCCAAAGCTGATTTTGCAGGCCTAATTCTTGGTATTTTGGCTTGTCCGGGTTGGAGGTACTAAATTTAGTAGGCTGCCAGTTCAATTCTGAAATTTTACACCTTAGTGACGTTGATCATAAACTCCTTTAATTTTAAAAAGGGAGGAAGAAAGTCTAAGTGATAAAAAGTCTGCATGCAGCGCAGCTTGGATAAGGACTCAACCTGAAGATAACATAACACTGGGCTGGAATTGTTAAGAAGGAAAACAAAAGGACTGATTTAATAAATGCTAATGTAGTATCCATCAAGCCTAATTGTTGTTGGTGTTCTGTCCAGCATTTGACATGTGTAAAGTTTTTGTGCTTTTTATTTCAGGATATACTGTATTTTTCCCCATTTTTAAAATGGGCCTAATTGCCTGTTATCAATAGTAATATCCATATTACCATTTTAGGAGGTAAAATAGCACAGTACTGGATGGAAAAATGTATGATGAGATGAATGTATTTCTGTCATCTGAAATGTAAAGATTCCCAGGATGTGCACAGCCAATGCCAATGGAGCCTAAATATGCTGGAACACAGGATGTCAAGGCAAATGCCATCTCCATTTCATGGAATGTGGAAACCAAATGGATACAGAAAGAAAAGGTCAACTAATTGTGTGGTGTAGGAGGCTTTTAGATTAGTCCTCTTAAGTCTGTTCCTGATGTTTCCTTATTATTGTATTACAGCAGCTTTATTGAGGGGGTTGCTTTCTTATTATGTAAATAAAACTTAAAATATGAATGGAAAATAGTAAAAGTCAGAGATGTTTTGGCCTTATAGCTTTTAACTGGTGTGTAACCCAGAGCTATAAAGCCCAAATACTGTCTCTTTCTGCACATACATGCAGATGGAGCCTGTCCCAAACTATAAAAGCACAATATTTGGTCGGAATGTTAAGTGGGTTAGAGAATGATCTGTTACAAGAAGTACCTCAGAGGTGAAGATAAAAGTTTTATAGATATGTAGGTAACAAAGCTTGAAGATTTTGGTTATTGCTCCTCTTCAGTTCAGCACACTATATGAATGCCAAATAAAGTCATGGTCAGGAAGAAGCACCAAACCATTTCGGGAGTTGCATGTAAAGGCAGAATACAATATAATATTAGGAAGTTAACTTGATTTATGCTTGCTTGCTTGCTCGGTTGTTTGCTGTGATTGGACACTGGTGTTCATCTGGGTAAGATGAGTGTTTCCTGACTTAAACATCCCCAAAGGACAGGCCCAGCAGCTCACTTAAAGTAAAAGTCCCTTAATTTACCATTGGCCCTGCCACGTGTTTTTTGTACCATTGCATGTGGTGGGTTTTGCTGTGCTTGTTCACCAGTTAGCAAATTTGGGTCTCACTGGCATTGTCTTGTTAAAGCTTTTGTTGACTTTGCATGATGTATGATGGCAGTCCCTCTGTGTGGCTGTGGTCTGGTTTATCAGCAACTGCTAACTTGTGGTCCACTCTGTCTGCAATTTAGGAGAAGCTACAGGCTAGAAATTAGGGATGTGAAAGTATCATTGTGAAGGCATTTTGATTTCTACAAATAACGTAAATGAGCACCGGTCACTCCAGAACAAGTAAAGTGCAGCGGGGGCTGCTTCAGCGTCCTACGGTCGTTGTGCGGTTTACTTAATGTTAAATCGGGGATCTCTCAAAAAGCAATTGAACCCCGATTGCTCGCTCTTTGTGTCATCTGAAACAGGTCCTCCTGGTGAAGGTCGCGGTGCCCCCAGTTCCAGATTCCTCACTTTAGATTTTTTCGTGAGTGTTGCTCCAGGTGCCAGTATTCGGTCTGCACCCCTCTTGTTATTCCCTCTTTTTTTTCTGCACCCAGCGCTCGACCTCCTGGAGCTCCCCGGCTCAGCTTTGCCTCCGCCCACCAGGGGCGGCACTCAGGTAGAGGGTTTGCTTGTTGCTCGTGCGCCGGCGCAGCCGCCGAGGGTTGGGCTGTAGACCGATCCCAGCCGCGAAGCGGAGTTTCCGGCTGAGTGTGACGGCGAGAAAGCCTGCAGAGAGAAGTCACCGGCCGGCCAAAAACAGCACTCACGTATTGGGGAAGGGAAAGTCTTAGGAAGGCCGGGGAGCATACTGCGGGTTACGAGGGGCAAATCGGAAACCTGGAGGGGATCGACCGAGCGCCGGCATGGCCAGGGATTACGATTACCTCTTCAAGCTGCTCATCATCGGCGACAGCGGTAAGGAAAAGCCGTGGAGGCGGGACGAATAGCAGGCCTCGTTTCCCCCGCCTCTTTTGCCGTAGCCATAAAGAAGCCGGGTGGTCGTCACGGTAGGGTTAGGCTTGCAAGCCGGCAAAGGGGAAAAACCGCCACGGAGAGGTAGACCATGGTCTCGGTATCGGTATGGGGCGGAGCTACGCGCCAATCGAAACGCGGACGTCTGCGCCGCGCATATCAGGGCTGGGAAAGCTCCGGGCTTCAAGGAAGTAAGAGGCCCGGGGTTGAAGGCGCCGTTAAGGCACAAGTTCACGGGAGAGGACAAACAGAGGAACTTGGGGCAAGGACGGACCGGACAGGAGGGAAGTGCTACTCGTATAATTCGGAAAGGCACTGAATGTTTGACGGCGGCTTCTCGGGGTGCCAGCAGGAAGCCGTCCACGAATATCGGTGTATTACCTGAATGTACCTTTAGGGCTTCTGAGGGGTGGCGATCGTTTCAAGTTTACGGCTGGCGTCCAGTCCTGCAGGGGCTTGCATTGGCTGCCCCTACACTCTGAACTGATTACGCGGGTCCAGAAAGCTGATGAGAAGAATCGTAGCAAATGGCCAAGAGAAGGACAAGGGGGGCAGCAGGAGGACGATAAGTGAAAGCAGAGCGCGGGCTTGTGAGCTCCGATCGTCTCGACCCTGCGCTGTGGGCTTGAGGATTTGTTGATGGAATTCCTGTTGGGTGGTCAAGTCGCTGGACTGCACTTCGCCAGATTGCAGGTTTAGTTAGTCCTGGTGTGTCGAGTTCTTGGCTGACCTTCAGGGCAAAAGTTGTATAGAAGGGAGGAAGCGTTAGGAAATGGGCTTGGGAGGTGTGACTGTATGTGGAAAGGCGCTATATCCTTTAACGTGCTTGATGACACCATCCTAACGTGATCCATCAAACAGCAGTTCTTTCCTCGAGAACGGGGGCAACAGGAGCGAGGCTGGGAGACCTTGTGAGCCTGCTGCCTCATATGAACCAAGACTTCGAATCCTTTGGTAGTGGTTGATGGGGGATGGTCTCCCTGAGTGAATTCCACAAAAGACCCCCACAGCGTGTACAGTGCACATTGATCTCTTGTATCTGTAGCTTTACAATTTCATATTGAATAGTCAAGTCATTGGACTGCGTTGTGTGACCCTCAGGGTCTGTGGACTCCTGCCAGGGCAGAAAATGGGGAAAAATTGATAGAAGAACTGTGGGTTGAGATTGACTATGGAAAGGCACTACATCCTCAGTTGTATTTAGTAGAAGGACTTTGAGAGACAAGGTTCAGTGTGTGGAAAGGCAATATACCCTGTGGAGGTGTTAGTAGAAGGTCTTCAGGATGTAATTCTGTTTGAAAAAGTACTATATCTGAGGGTTTAGTTAGTAGAAGAACTTTAAGAAATGAGAGTCTGTTTGGAAAGGCACTATATCCTATGACATTATTAGTAGAAGCACTTCAGGGTTGCATTCAGAGTACATTGGTACTGTATTGGGTTGTGTGGAACAATGGCAATTGCTAAGCAAGGTGTCTCACTTTAATAATTAAAAGTTACTGGTTTTTCCCCACTTGGTGTCAGGTTATTGGGGATACAGAAGCCACAAAGAGACCTAAGGCATGGATCAGGTAAGCTGATTTGTGCTTTCTGTTAAATATGACCTGTATTTTGACCCCTTCTTGTTTATGATGGTGTTGTGTTGGTCGGACATGTGTGCCACTGTGCCCTGCACATGTCCCAGTTCTGTTGCTACTTTTATTTAGTTGAGTACAAAGTCTTGACCTTGGGTGGGATGCCTCTCCATCACCACTCATGTATGTTTTTTCTTGTTAATTGGTGTTGCTCAGAATTGGATGTTGACCTGTTAAAAGCCACCTTCAGCTGGAGAAAAGATGCAACAGCTTTTTAAGGAAGAGTTGTATCTTTATATGTTCTTGTCTGTCAGGCGCCTGAGTGTGTTGACATATATGTTTGGTTGGAGATACAATTAAGAATTTCACCATACTGTGCCCTGTCTTCATTTCCTGCACTAGTAGAAATAGTTGTGTTAGTTTTGTTACTTGTGTGCAGAGCATATTGATGTCTAGATGTGATTAAGCTGCTGAGGAGTCTTGAGGTCATTTGCTCTACCTGTTGGTAGCTCACAATGCACAAATGTGGATGCTCTTCTACTTGCTGCTTGAGATTTGGCAGTTCATTCAGTTTTTAAGCAGATGACTCGGTGGCTGCGGTGGGCATGTTGTGCCAGAAGATGGACCTGGTTTCAGATGTCTTCCATCTAAATTAAACTGTAATTGTTTGCCTCCATAACAGTCTTTTCAAAAAGGTGGCTGACTTGAGTTGTAGTTTCTATTTAACATTAAACACTACTGGTTCTGTTTTATCTTGCAGCCCAAACCCATATTTGTAATTATTGTATAGCAGGCCGAGTTCTGAAATTGCAGTGCACTTGATCAGAATGAGCTGAACAAATCCATACTGTTTGCCACATATTAACCTTTTTCATATCTCGTGTCTGATGTATGTGAATCTGATGTGAGACCCCTGGCAGACAGGGTCAATTAGGGAGCAGAGCCCAGTGGGCGATGTCGGTTCTATGCGCCTGTTTGCATTCAGGACTCATCTGAAGGCTTGCTAGACAGGAATTTTGAGGGCTGTCTCACTTTCTCATTCTCTTTCACTCTCTCATGGTGTTGAATGTTTTGCATTTGTCATTTCTCCTCGAGTATATTCTCGCCTCCACATTTGTTAATGTTGCATTCAAGATGGTGACGCTGCAAGAAAAGAAAACCAAACCAAAACAAACAACTCTCCAGAGTGCATGAGGGTCCGCACAGGTGTCAGAGAGGCCACCCCCACAACATGCATCTCAGATGTTGGGCCTTTAGTGACCTTTGCAGCTGCCAGTTTTCGTTTCAGGCTGACTTCTGCCTTTACATGTTTATTTAGATGACTTTTCTTTGGACGTCCACTGCATGGTCATCTGAATGTATTGTTCATGTTATGAACAATTATGTCCCCATAGTGTCACTAAGAATCCCATGTTACGCTTGACTGGTTCATATCCTAGATGGCACAACAATGCCAGTTTGGGTTACATATCTGTCTTGCTGTGTGTTTTGATTGTAAATGTGTAATGTATAATGGATTTGGTAAGCACTTTGAGCACACGAAAGGTGCCGTATAGAGAAAATGAACAATGGCAATGGTGATCACCCATACTGAAGACATTTGGGAAACACAATGCTTGTGATGAAAACAGGCTATTGAGTCTGCCAGTCCTGTTCACTGAATTCTCCAAAATAACAACCTGCTTACTATGGTCATCATAACAGAATGTCAAAAACAGGGCAACCATGGGTTCAGTTCAGTGCAGAGCACAATTTAAAGTACAGTCTTCCTATTACGACATTGTTTGGAATGAAAACCACAAGACACGGGGATCCCTGAGGCCTTAAGTTGGAAGCTCCTTGTTCTGGGGAAGGGGTTCCACTGTGGCTTTGGGTTTTCATTCCAACATGTGCTAGTCTATTTACTTGTAAACAACATTCAGAAATCAGCATTTTATTGCTATATCTTTAAATGTTACCTTTCTTTACTCCTTTAATTGTACTCAATAACTGACAGTGGTGAGCACTACAGACATGGGTCAAAATGACACTAAATATTATTAAAGGGAAGCAGCTACTTCAGTATACAACTCACTTGTGAACTATTCAATAAGAAAAAGTTTAAATGATAAAGGGAAAAAATTTTAAAAAGCACGAAAAAGAACATAATGTCACAAAAATGCTCGCTACCTTCTAAAAATGCAGCAAACCCATTTTGTAATTTACAGATTGACACAAAAAAGGCAGAAACATGGTAATTAAAGCTTCTTTAATAAAGCAGAGGTCCAATTAAGAGAAAAAGATGGCCTGTAGTTAAGGTGGTCAGCAGCACTGAACTCGGATTCCTTTGTTAAGCCTTTAATTACTAATGAGCATACATTGAGGTAGCTGTTTTCCTTTAACATTCAAAATGATGAGCAGTGCAGACGTGGGTGCAAATTAAAAATAGTCGGGATTTGGATACAACTTAAGGGGTAAACTCCAGAGTAATGAGGTGAATGCAAATACGTATGGTAAAAGAATGTGTTTACAACTCTGAAATTTCTTTTGAATGTAAATATGCCACTAGAGCTCTCTTCTGAATTGAGAATAAGAAAAAAAACAAACAATTTGATTGATGAGATATTAAGATTGATCCTCTCTAACCCCCACCCCAATTTGTGAAACTGGTTGAAAGGAAAGCCTGTAGCCACAGTGGCACACCAGGAATGAACTTGGGGAACTCCTGCCCCATCACCCACCCCTCATGGTGGTCTACTACATCAGAACAACACCCTTTCCATCCAGCACTGCATGATACTCGGCCCTCAGGTGAGTTTAAGTCTGCTCTGCTCGGTACATAAGGTGTCACTGAAGGTGGTGTCAGCTACTTACTCAAGAATGTCGGCCTCAGGCCTGCTCTGCCATCTTCTAAGGTGATGTCACACTCTTTAGACGACGTTGCCTCAATCCACCCTGTACTGCAGATGGCAGAGATGATGTCAGCCTCTGGGATGTGGACAGATGTGTTTGGCCAAACACTAAGGAAACAGAGAAGGAACAAGTGCGTTAGTGTAAGTTGAGCTGGATGCCAGGGTTTTACATCATGAGTGTGTTCAGTGGAGCCATGGTCGCAGTAGGCGATTTGTCACTCCTGATGTACACTCTGTACACCACATGTTGCTGCTAAGGAAGTAGTTCAAATATCCCATTCATACGTCCATCCATTTTCTTTAACCCCTCCTGAGCTTGGAGTAGACCAGATCCAGGAATCTTAACTTTTTTAAAATTTAAAAAGGAAATTTCAGTATAGGAAAGACAAAATTTTAACATTGTGGGAAAATATTTAAATAACAGAAAGAGAGGTTGGGAGCATGCCATCATTAAATGTGTTTGGTGTATTTCATAACAGACTTTGGCCCAACTCTGATAATTCTGTCTGTCTTGAAAGGGTCCTACTTGGTAAGTCCAGGGGGCCGATTAAGAAGCATGTAGAGCTAATTGATCATCAAGTCCCTGATGTCTGTGCAGGACTTGACCCACAGACCTCTTTATTATGCTTTTACTGTTGTTACTGGATTATTGGCTGATTGTCTGAACCAAAGCGAATTACAAATGTTTACACTTTTTTTATTCATAGTTGGAACACCTGTAGTTTAAGTGACTTGTGCATAATGAGACAGAGGTAGGATTTGAACTGGGACTGAAGTCTTTAATGTTATTAGGTTTGATATCGGCAGTCTGCTTACAGACCTGGCAGTAAACTGGCATTTAAAAGTTACACTTGTGGACATGCTGTGACCTACTCATGAGGTCTTACTTGTGTGGGGCTTTTGGTCACCTTTTTATAAGTGTGTACTACATCAAGTAACTGAATAAGACGGAATTCTAGAAATTGCTTGAGCATGTACTCCTGAATACTCCAGTTTCAAGATGGCGAGAAACTGGAGTTCATCCGACGCAAAGTACTGCAGAGCCTTGAATGTGACACACTTGAAGGCTATTTGGGCTTATTATGACTTTCAGGAACATAAAGAATTCAGGGACTGAAAAAGGGTTGTTGTCCTGGCCATGCTGTACGTGTTCAGGTTTTTGTTGGAGTTGACCTGCTGTGTAGTGGAATCTGTTCTGTTTCATGTGTGTGCCAAGGTGGTGTCACATTGCCAGATGGTTTGGAGACATGCGAGTTTTCGTTATTTGTTCCAGGCAGTGTAAAACAAGGCCAGAAAAATGTCCGTAAGTGGGACAGATTTAGGATCAAGAGTTGAGTTGAGTGCTGTGTGGTTTACTTATGGGGTAAGATGGAGGGCTGCCAGACATGCTATACCATCAGAGTCTTCTTGGTACGGGCTTTATGGTCATGGAAAGTGAAAGATCATGAAAGCTGTGCGGTGTGGGTGTGAGATGGAGTGCTGGGATATCGGAATATGTGTGCCACCTTTTGCAGCACCTTCTCCATACCTTGCGACCATGCGACTCTTGTTCCTTCCAGCGAGGGTCATTATATCTGCTTGGTACTTCTTCAACAGAGTAATTCAGGCCTTCTCCATGGCATACATCTTTCTCTAGGGTTGTGAGTGAGACCACCGTGAGTGCTCGGCTTGACCCAGTTCTGTGTTCCTGTAACAGACAAGAACAAAAGAGGTTAACAAGCTGCCAGAATCCCACAAGGCATCAGACTACTCAACCCCAGCTCTAAACCACTGAAGCGCCGCCTATGCAACTGGCTTTTTAATGTTGGGTTTGTGTGAGTCCCCATTCCTCACTTCTCCCTTTTTTTTAATCTCTGTGGCCCTTCTTAGCCTAAGGCTGCAGTTTGATGAAAGTCCTCTTGCTTTGTTGAACTTATTCCCAGAGGTGTATGTCGTGTCTTTCAGAAAATAATTATACAAGGGTAAATGAGTGCTTTGATGTGCAGCAAGAGTGGAGAAATAACATAAAACAGTACGTCAGTGTCATGTGGGGTCTTGAACTTTTTCCAGGACTAGCATGCACAAGGCTGGAAACAAGCAGTCAGTAAAAGGATACTGGACACTAAAACTGGGTTTTAGGTGGCTGTTCTGGGTGGGGGGGTTGCGGTAGTGGGATTTGGCCTCCCTGCCTTGCCCTCTTTTAACATGTCCCCCACTTTGCATTTCAGGTGTCGGGAAGAGCAGCCTCTTATTGCGGTTTGCAGACAACACTTTTTCAGGTGGGAAGTTTTGCAGTTAGCCTTTGGCTTGGTCTTTTTCTACAGTTTGAGTTCTCAAGCTCCCATCACTCTCTACTTGCAGTCATCCACAATAATATCTTTTATGAAATGTACTCAGATGGTCATAACATAGTTTGGTGATGACAGTGTGGTAAACCCAGGTGTGCACCCTTTCATTTTCACAGGTAGCTACATCACCACCATTGGGGTCGACTTTAAGATCAGAACCGTGGAAATCAACGGGGAGAAAGTGAAGCTGCAAATATGGGACACGGCTGGACAGGAGCGATTCCGCACCATCACATCAACGTAAGTGTAGGGAGCTGCCATGAGGTGGAGGGCTAAATGGACACAGCCTTGTGTCTTGTTATTAAGCGCCTGTGGTGGGCAGGTTGGCTTGTTTATCTGTTTCTCTCCCATGCTCTCATTTTTCTCGCGCTTCTTGGGCACCCAGCTGATTGCTTTTCTTGCAGAACATTTTGCACAACGACTTCGGCGTGGGAGGATTGTAATCACGTGTCAAAGAAAAACTCCTGAATTTTTCTTATCAAACGTTTTTCAAAACTTGTTTTGCCTCGTCTCTGTCAAGCTGCAGCGGTGCAAGGCCATGACCTGCAAGTGACCCTGTTAGAGAGGAGGATTATGGGAACTGGGAAGAGTGCAATACTGTTCACTATCTAGGAATGCTTTGTGAAAGTTTGGAATTCTGCATTGCTTTGCTTCCTTATACATGATGGTTGGCAGTGAATTTAGACTTTAGTGCTTTTCTGGGGGCACCTCATTTGTCATATTTTGTACTGGCGCATTTGTTGTCTTATTCATTTGGTGGGTTTTGCCTCTAAGGTTTTTTTTTTTCCCCTCATATTTTTGTGGTTTATTTCTAAATTCGGATTTCTGTTAAGGCCAAACTTAGAAATCTGTGAAATTAGTGGTCTGCACCAGTTCTGCTCTGGCAAGCTAGCATGTCGACTTTTGCTCTCGTGACGGCAAGACACATTGTGATGTAACTCCAAATGTCTCCTCTCTCGGGCACTGAACTGTAGACGCTGAGCCTGGAAGTCCGATGAGCCAGCCATACAAACATTAACACTTGTGTGGATCTTTGTGTACAGCTAGGCTTTTCTGTGACAAGCACAAACCCTGACTGTTTGCCTATCCCAGTGGTCTGGCACATGACCAGTGAAGTGAGAGGGGCATTGGAGTTGCTCTCCTGTGTTAAAGCTGCCCATGACAGATCTTGGAGCTAATCTTGACAGGTCACCACCTGCTTACTTCTTTTGGGAGGCTCAAGCTCTTTTCTGGCGGTGCCCATGAGCTCCTAATCAGCCAGCTTCCACATAATCCAGAGTTAACAATGCTTGCTCAAACTCTCAAGCCCTAGTTGGAGGATGGGACAGCCTTTCTGTGGGATGGGGGCCTACTGGTGCTTAAATTGTAATTAGTGCTCATTTCGATAAACACCAGCCATTTGGTATCTGGTACAGACATGTTTAAGCAACTGAGCATCTAGGTCTGCACATGTTGTAGTTGAGTGGAACTACTGCACTCCCTGACCTTTTCAGACATGGTGGTCAGCAAACCCAGATAAGAAGAGCCACCAGAAAACACCTTATATTTAAGCCTTAATTGAATGGTGTAATTAATTTGCCTGTTAATAGGAAATGTGGCTTCCTAATGACTAAGCAAAGTGTCACAGTTTGTACCCCATCTTCTCATTCCCAAATATATTTATTTAGAAATAAGAACACTAACCTGTAACATCTCTGGAGATGCCTTACTTCATGAAGTGGCACGAGTCTGCTCACAATCTGAATGATTTGCAGGTGCCCAGCAGTGCAAGTTTTGCTTCTTTAAAAAATAAGAATTCTAAAAGTTGCTGTATGTACAGGACTTTGCTAATTATACCCTCTACTTTACAAGCTATCCCTTATTTATGTTTTTATTTATTTTTTCACATAGATAAGGGTGCAGATGTCAACGTGACCAGCAGAGGCGCCATGCATTGTCACTTTCACCTAGTACAGTACATCATGTACTCCTTGCTATAAAAAGTAATTTTAGATAAAAAATCCTAGAGAATGGTTTTAAATAAAGCCAGATCTCCTTTCAATTAAAAATGGTCTCTCTTCATTCCTTGGAAAAGAATACCACTGTTGTTTCGGTGTCCGATGGTGTAGTTGGAGATCAGAAAGGAGAGTCCAGCCTATGGTAGGAGTAGATTTAAAATGTGTACTTGTAGTCTGGTCAAGTGAAGGGTAAAGACCCCCAACTGAAGAGGAGTGAGAAAAAGCCCTAATAAGAAAGGAAATGTGTTACATATACAGTATTTAGTCAGTGCCCTGTAGTTTGGCGCTCTAAGGGGTGCCACACTGTAGTATTGGCACTTAGAGCATTATGGAAGGTGTGAACGCTGGCCCCGGCACAGACAGACGGACAACATTTTTGCACCCCACACACAGTTTATTTACACTATATACAAGTCCAAATCACGTGCACTCATCAACCCCAGTGCCTTCCGCACCGATTTCCGCAATGTCCAGGGCCCACAGTCTCTGTGCCTTCCTGGCCGCCGTCCTCTCTCTCTCCAGTTCAGTCTACTGCCTCCCGACTTCCACCTCTCGACTGGAGAGAGGCGGCCCCTTTTATGGGAACCCGGATGGGCTCCAGCTACTTCCCGGCACTTAACGCTGGCCACACCCCTGTGTGGCGGAAGTGCCAGCTGCGCACCCGGAAGCCGTCCGTGTATCCCCTGTCGTCTTCCCCCCGGCACTTCCTGGTGTGGCGGAAGTGCCGGGCTCCCGGGATAATTAGGCACTGGGGCGCCGCCTGGCGGTGGCCACGGGTCCCTACCGTGCTGGGCTTTCAAGCCCTGTACCCGAGGCCCCCTGCATAACCAGGACGGACGCCCCCACTCGGTCTGGAGGAGGCACACGTCCTCCTCTGGTCCTCCAAGGCGTCGACCGGGCTCCAGCCCCGGCTGAGGACCACATGGGATAAACCGGCATCGGGGCGCCGCCTGGCGGTGACCACGGGCCCCTACAGGGTAGGGCTTCCATGCCCTCGACCCGTGGCCCCCAAGAGAACCAGGACGGACGCCCCCTCACGGTCTGGAGGAGGCACAAGCCCTCCTCACGTCCTCCTGGGCGTCCCGGCCGGGGACCACAAAGGCTAGACTACATCACTCAAGCTCTTAGGTGACAGAGGTGTATCCAAACACAGAGATCTGTGGGGCCATTGCTCCTGATTTGGCAAGTGTTGACCATTCATAGTGACCTGTGGTCTTATGGTCTCAGTAATTTTAGATAACTTTATTTTTCCCATTTTTTTGGTTCACCTTGACCACTGAGGTTGGAAGTTGGACCTGTCTGGCAGGAAGGAAGGGTGTTCGAAAACTAAAAGGAAGACGACAACAATATTAAGAACAGAAGAGAACGTGGGGAGGAAAAACAAACGGCTACCCCACAGTTTTAGAGGTTAACTTAATTTGTGAAGCTGCGCTCGCACAGCCACCACCCCGGGGCTAATTAGCTTTGGGCTTTATTTTTTGTGTTTTGGCAATGGTGTCGTAAGTAGTGTGAGGTTTTACCCTGTGGCAGTAGCTGCAAAGAAATGTGCTGAGCTAAGTTGCGCGTGGCTATCTGGCTGTTATTTACATACCGTATATTGATTAATGGTGCTCGCCATAACAGTTACGTTACTGTGCTGCATTAAGACCCTGGACCTATGAAGTCAATCCTGCCTTCCTTGTGCTGTTCCACTCGCTTACTGTCCTGCGGCAGACTCGTTATTCCCTTATTTAAGTAGGACTTGCTAGCATCATGGAATTTGCTCATGATAGCCTCCTTTCCCAGGTTGTAGTGAAAGATGTCATACTTTGGGTGATTTTGTTTTATTTATTTATTTATTTATTATAGTTGGCAAAACAACAC
Source organism: Polypterus bichir lapradei (assembly GCA_026402145.1). Classification (NCBI taxonomy): domain Eukaryota; kingdom Metazoa; phylum Chordata; class Cladistia; order Polypteriformes; family Polypteridae; genus Polypterus; species Polypterus bichir. Next base: position 17,681,184 of record JANRMT010062838.1, on the reverse strand, counting down.
CATGCTAATGTCCTATCTCTGTCAGCTTCCCCCGTTTGGCAGGAACTGAACATTGGGCAGCAGATCCTGGCTTCTATCTCTTTTCTTAAGCACAGATGGTGTCATGTCTCAAAGAACGTGTTACTTCAGACTCGCTCTGTAGATGACAGGATTTGAATATGAAATGGGCAAGAGCAGCTGGACTACTGTGGGCTTTGAGGCTCCGGCAAATTGCTGTTTTATCTTAGGTGTACAGAAGACGTTTGTAACGGCTGTGCTGGGTCAGCGGAGGTGGTAGTAAAGCAGCAGTGAATAAGGGACTGTGACAAAAGGTGTTACATAAGGTCCTCTGAACTTCTGCTGCATGCCTTGCTCATCTGAATTCTTAACAATTAAGTATAGCAATCAAATTGGAAGGTTTGGTTTGTGTGGCAGGAGGCCACCAGTAAAAATTACTCTATCTTTCTTGCTGTGTGACTTGTTTTGCCTTTAGCTGAGAAGCTGGGTGACCCCCATTTCAGATGTTCTCTTTCTGGGCTTCATAAGTGCTTTCATTTTCGAAATGATTTCTTTCTGGCAAGATGTATTTGTGTCTGTGAAAGCTTGTTCTTTCACTGCAATGGCTTCAACATGGGCTGCCATATTAAGAGTCACAATATTTTCCATATGACACACTGGCTGTCTTTGTAGACTTTTGAGATTTGTGACATCCTTAATGTGCCACAGTGCTTCTTCTCACGGAGAGATGGGTTAGAATCAAGAAACTATCCAACCCACCTATTGTACAAGTCTACCTTCAGAGATGCTCTTCTAGCAGGGATGAACATCTGCTCATGATGCACTCTTCCAGAATGAGGGAAGTGCATACAGTGGAGTGGCAGGACTCCTGTAGCGCTGTGAGAGACAGGGAGGTGAAGGGTTGAGCTTTTCAACCATTTTACTTCTTGAGCAGTACTTCTGCATTAGTAGTGTTGTTCTTTTCCAAAAATGATGTTGTCAGTGTTACTGGAATTTATTTGTGAGAATACAGAGTGAAACTCATAAACAAGTAGCCATCACTCAACTAATGACAAGAAATGGTCTTTACAACATTAGTTCCTAGTTTCTTAAACATTGCAGATCAAATCAAGTCTAAACACAAATGAAAATATTCCTAGTTTCAATAGTGCTCTACTTCAAATGAAGCCGTTTCCACCTTCACCACCATGCATTATTAGTCCAAAGGGATTGTTGGTATTTATCTGTTTTTATTATCTGCAGATAACATCTTAGCCAACTCTGTTGTTGAAGTATCAGGCCAAATAAATCTTACCATTCTCTAATCTGCTTGATCCAGTTCAGGATCACATCAGGTAAATTAGTGTGGATAAAGTCTGCAAAGCTAACATACTGTGAAGTGATAAAGAAATAGCACACAAGCAGTAAGATAGGGCACTTTGTATATGAAAGTGTGCTCTCACACCCGGCTAGATCCTTCTGGCCACCCTTGTGTTCCTCACCTGAATTTTTGATTTAATCTTGTTTACAATAACTTAAAATTAAAATCTCAATTAGAAAATAATGTGCTGCTCACTCATTACCGCTAAACAAATAAAACCACATATTTCTACCAGCCACGTCCTTTTGTACACTGAGCACATCTTTATATAGCGGTCAGCACATGCACAAAGGATGAGTCTGTTAGCCATTATGCTCACTGTGTACTGCAAAATTGACAATGTGTATTAACTGCACAGATGTCATATCAGATTTAGAGAGTTTACTACCCTGTGATAACTGCCTAGTCAAAGTCTTAGCACTGCTTCCAAAGTGTGTTGTATGGCCTTTTAAATTGTCTTTTGGATGAAAGATATGAGGAAAATCAAGTAGCTTGTACAAGTGCTACAAAAGGTAGAATAAGAATATCCTCCTTACTTGGAAAGCAATAAGGTAGCAGTTGTGGACTCTTGCTCTTAGAAAACATGGCCACTTTGGCTTTCCCAGTCCCCACTGGCTGTGCCCACATCAAGACGTCATAGTACAGTGAAACTCTCACTTGCATATCCAGCTAACATGTTGCCAATTTCCAGTGCCATGATAAATATGTCCAATAAAATACACAAGTGAACTGTTGAGCATCCTGTGGAAGTGTATCCCACTAGGAACTCTTTGAGGCTTGGCCTACATGCACCCTTACATCTGCCCGAGGGATCACAAAAGCTGCACAAGACTTAACCTCTTTGTTTACTTAGCTAGACAAATGCATTACAGTAGATTAGGAAGTGTTCATTTGCATTTGGATGATATGACTTTTGAATTGCATACCTGTAGATTGTAAAAGAGTTCTGAAATCTTACATCATTCCTTCAAGAGCCAGATAACAGCTTTAGAGAACATTGGCCTGTACAGACGTATCACAACACACAGACAGCTTGTCTTTTTAATGATGCGACTGTGTTCCTACAAGCCATGTCTTAACATACTTGACACCTTAGTTCAGGGTGCAAGAGTCCTTCCATGTTTTTCAAATCTTTGTTGCCAGTCTGAAATCTTGGCTAAAGCAAGCTCCTCTCAGAACTGTATTTGCATGGTTTAGCTTACTGTTTGACTAAGTGGATTTTTATGTGTGGTTAAATCCTGCAGCTTAGTGTATTCCTTGCACACAGCATTAAATCCTTTAGCTGGCTTTTTTTCCTTTCATTTACATTGAAATGGCTTACTTAATTAGATCAAACTATTTGTCCGTCCATCCATACATCTTCCTAAACCACTTCTGCAATGCAAGGTCACAGGGAAGCTGGAACCAATTCTCAGCAATCAGCCACAATGCAGAAACAATACCTGGATAGGGCGCCAATCCATCGCAGGGCAAACAAATTCACACACTGTAGGGCCAATTTTGACTAAAATAACAACATTAATTTGTTGGGATTTCATTGTAACTGCTGTGACTCCTCTACTCCCCAGTGTCTGATTTGTGCTGGGGAGGGTAGCTTAGTAATGTTCAAAAGGTTCTTCTGTACTTAACCTCAGAACTTTCAGCTACTTCTTACTGTCCTAATAAACCTGTAATGTTTATGAGTTTCTTTAGTTCTGCCACAGTATTACTCATTGTTGTACTGCATAGATGCCGCACATTACTACTGCTACTACTAATAATGCTGCTACTGCAATGTCTCGACTCCTCTGCAGTGTGTGTTTCAGAATCGTCTGTCAAACACATCCTTTACAATGACTGTTGGCTGGATGTGTAGGAGCTGATCCCTCCAACTTGGTTTCCTGTCTGTCTGACATCACTTCCTGATTAAGAATAGCCCTAACCACAAACAGGAAATGCCGGTGGTGACAAAAGGGTGGGGGTGGGGAGCACAGCAGATGCAAGTGATGATTTAGGCAGCTGTCTGAGCCTGAGGCCTTGTCCCATCCTTCATTTTGTTTGTTTCAGCCCTTCCTGTACAAGCCTCAGACAGATTTAAAATGAACTGATAGTTTGGTAATTCATACATAAAATATACATTTGTATGTGGCATGTGCAGATGATGAGAGCTCATCACCCAGAAACCTGTTTTCCTCTGATATTAAAGATGAAGGAATCCTCAGTTGAAGCTTAGCTATTTCTGTAATGGTTGCACTCTCATCCCTTTGCCTCCCTTACGTAGCTGTTTGCTTTGTTTTATTTTATTTTTAATTAGTATTTCACTGTGCCGGTGTGGTAGCTGTGATTCACGTTTCCAATGCTTTCCTCTGCAGTTAATCAGCTACTCTGCTTCCACCTAGTGGCAAAACAGTGTCATGGTAACTTAAAAGATACTTGGGTGTCAGGGATGCAGGGATTTCTGTGTGATTTTCTATATTTTCACAGAATAGGATGGAGCCTGAATGACCGCATTAGGTGTTATTGATTTTCAGCTATCATTAAAATAGATTTTTTTTTTTTTTTTTAAAGAATGTCCTCCGCAGTGTCATGGGTCACAATCTTCTTTGTAACTGTCTTGCTTTTCTCACTGGCACACGCTATCTGCTGTGAATTATCAATATGAGTGATCACAAATGAGATTTTTCTTTTGTTTTTCAGGTATTACAGAGGAACCCATGGTGTAATTGTTGTTTATGACGTAACTAGTGCCGAGTCATTTGTAAATGTTAAACGGTGGTTACATGAAATAAACCAGAACTGTGATGATGTGTGCAGAATATTAGGTAAGTTGGGACACTGAGCACCATTTGTCTTTCAGTTTTTTTACATGGAATCAGCCAGAAAAACCTTCACATCAGCCCAGTACAACAAAAAGCATGTTGAAGTAATATTACTAGTATTGAGATATAATTTTGATTTGAAGAGGAATGCTTCATGCATTATTAGCTAAGTAAGGCATACATGGTGCCCTATTCTGGCATATTTTTAGGGAAAGGAAATTTAGATTCTCTCAAACTTTTTTTTTTTTTTAGAGTGGACTCTGTTTAAAACATCTTTCAGCACAAACTGTATAATACAGTGCTGAAGATTGCTAACGATTAGCAGTCTCCATACAATGAGATTATAATAGTGTTGTACATAAAACACACTTTTTTAAAAGTGTAAGCATATCCCTGGTCCCTGTGAACACCACATCTTTTAACTGTAAGGTGGTGGTCTTTGGTGATGTATGGGAAGGCAATAGACTGGGCACAGGATATGTCCATTTATCCACCTCTGCTCTGCTTTAGCAAGGTTCCCCAGCTGTGGTCTCTTAATGGTACGTTGTAGAGTCCTGTGAATAGGAGTCTGGGTTACTTATTAATATGTATGTATAGTTGGCTGGGGAGCATGGGTCAAAATGCCCAATTCTAAAGATCTGAATTTGTTTAATGTTTTAAAGTTAGGCTCATTACAGTACTGGTGATACAAGGTAAGCCATGTCATCTGACTAAAATTCATTACACTGCTTGCAGTGTGTCCTGCCATCCATAAAAGCAATTAAATATATGCACACCAGTTCAAGACACTACGTGAAATGCACACTGTTCATTCATTGCACCTGAACAGCAACAACTACCAATTGTAAGGGTGGGATCACAGCCGTTTAGATAAAGGGAAAGACAGGAAGTAATGAGAAAGGTCCACTAAGTTATTGTCTGGATTCTTATATTCCTAATCTATTTTAGTGGGTAACAAGAATGATGACCCTGCATCAAAAGTTGTGGAGACCAATGATGCGCAGAAGTTTGCAGAGCAAATGGGGATTCATCTATTTGAGACAAGTGCAAAAGAGAACATAAACGTGGAGGAGGTTTGTGTCCTAATCATTTAATCTCATCTCTCTTTAGCATATTTTTTTTTATAAACGTGTCTTTGTTTATGTCATAGCTGACCGGGGTGTGTTTTGTTTCCTTATTTGCTTACAAGATGTTCAACTGCATCACAGAATTGGTTCTTAAAGCCAAGAAAGAAGTCCTGGCCAAACAGCAGCAGCAGCAACAGAATGACGTTGTCAAGCTGACGAAAAACAGCAAACGGAAGAAAAAGTGCTGCTAGTCACACAGCAACAGTCAGGACTGCTGTCAAAAAAACCACATAAAAGCCAGTCCATTTTTGGAAGCCACTATCATGCAGATTTCAATAAAGAACAAACGAACCGTTTTATTAGAACTTTGACTTTTTTTTTGGGTGGATTCATCAGTTCCATGTTGTTTCCTAGTCTCCACGCTGAAGTTTTATAGAAGGTGGACAAGACGACTATGCCAACAATGCATTGCCAAGATTCACTCCACTCCCATCTTGTTCCACTTTGCATGGACAGCTGCAGAGCCCACTGTTTCCAGAGAAGACTTATGTAAAGACTGAAAGTGGCTGTGGTTTTGCCTTTGGCTGCCATCTCCATGCTTTCAACTAATGCCAATTTTGAACTTTTTGAACCCTGCCTGGTTCTTTTTAAAAACCGATTAAGAACACCACAAGTTCCATTCTCCTTTGGAGACCTCTGATTTTATTTGCACTTTCCCCTCTTATTAGTCTTTTGCTACCTTACATTTACTATTTCTCTTTATTATTGAGTTTATTTTAACCAACCGCCTCCACCGCCCTCAAAAAAAAAAAAAAAAAAAAAAAAAAAAAAAAGTGACCAGGAAGGGGCATTTAGGATTAAGACTTTTTGATGAGAGACTGACGAGAAACTGAAATTATACCCATTGCTGGGTTTGTACCCAGCACCCTTCCAATAAATCTGGGTTAAAAACTCCCATTTGGAATCATTGCTATATCAAGTAAATTAAGAGAGGAAAAAATAGGAAAGTGTTTTTTTTTTTTTTTTTTTTTGGGAAGCAATTGAACCATTGAACCTCCTTCCAATCAGGTGTATTCTTTTTTCCTAAGCCAGTTTAATCCATAATAAACATTTTAAATAATTAACATTTGGTATAGAGCTCTGCCACTGTATTTCTGGTTTTGCTTTTGTCCAAACTTTTATGACAAGTGTGGCTTGTGCATTTAGAAATATTTGTTTATCCTGCTGGGATCGCTTATTTTATACTAGGGGATGTGCATGTTTGAGAAAATATAAAACTGCATTTTCAGGTTTACAATATTTTCAAAGTTTGCATTTGCAAGTTCTTAGAAAATGTATTGTAAGTTGCTTCAGCATTGTAAGATTATACATATGTCCAGGTTGCCTTGTGTGGTCAGAGAGGCAGCAGTGACTACAAAAACTAACACCTTTCTCTAAGAAATTGAATCAGTAGTATGGTTTTGTTGACACTAGACTGAAAACATTCCCAGGTAAGTGAAGCTTTTAGAATACATGCCTCATCAAGATGTTTGTGCCATGTCCTTGTGTATTCTAACTTCAAATTTGCCTGGTTGTTTCTTAACTTGAATTGTGACAATGCTAGTTTAAAGAGGATTTACAATGGTTTGGTACATAGTTTTGCACATTTCTTAAATTACTTAGACAAGTTTTTAAATCAGCAGAGGATACATGATTGTGTGGAGTACCAGTTACTTCAGTAGCATAAAATAACTCCATACAAGATATAGTAAGCTATTTGCAACAGCGAATATTAAATGTTAATCTGCATACCCCCTCAAAATTTACAGCTAACTGCTACTCCCTCCTCCATATTCCTACATTATTAAACCTGGACTCTAAAATTATAGTTCATGGGCAAGCAAGGCATGGTTACTCTTGTCAAACCTTTTGAATTTATACTAGAAATAACTTGCCTGTTGTGAACTCCTTTATCTTTTCAGAGACATTAATGTTAAGGGGGAGGTGGTTGGAATACATTTTTATCAGCCATGACTGTTTTTTTATAATAACCCATTAGTATATTTGGAATAACACAGCTTAACATGAAAGAAAAGCAGCATTCATACTTCAGCTTTTTTACTAAAATATTAAATTTTCCATATACAATTTTATATAAAACCATCCACATTTTATACAAATAATCCAACCTGTTAGTAAAGTCAGTTCCATGTAGAAAAAGTGAGCTGCCCACTGCTCTGTAGCTGATATTTGCTTTCACTGCAGCATTAGTAATTTGGGAGAATGAAGTTGATTTGGTCACTTACAGCCTTTTTGAGATTTACACGTCTTGGAATTGGAAGAAGCCAGTTTAGTTTTGGTACTAACCGGAGATCCCTTACTGCAAGGCAGAGTAGGCTGGGAGTAGGCACTGGCCACCAAAGTGGGTATGATGGGCATAAGTCAGATGATTTTGTGGAGTATTGACTTATAAAGGATCAGGTGGAAGAGCAATAAATGTTGGATGGGAGAAAGAGGGCAGGAAGCACCCAACCCAAATTGTATGGGACTATGGCTTAATGAGAGTAAATCAGTCTAATATGCTTCTTCCATACAGACACAACTGGAACACTAGGAGCCTGGTTAAGGCCATTAATATACCCCACAGCTAAGCTGAAAAAATAATGCTTTTTATTTAGGTTATGGAGGGAGAGAAAACATGTTACTCGACATGGGAGCAGCAAGGTGCTGTGTCATATTTTCCATGCAGGCTGCTATAGTTAATTTTTATTGAAACAGTATTATTAAACATTTGTTCTTCACAGTAGTCATCAGTGATTTAACTGATGTACTGTGTTCACGGTAGACTCAGTTATTGCATGTAAAACAGACAGTATTTCTACTCGCAAATGATAATCCGTATTTATGTTTAAAATCTGGACCTATTCATTTAAGAGCCCAAACTACATAGCAGCTGTAAAACTAAATTACTATAGGCCCTTTGAGACAGCATTCCAGCCCCATGGTACTAGCCTACCATGTCTCATTCAATATGCAAACTCTTGCACTGAAGAAAGATAACCTTGTGGGCCTTTTGTAGAGTTTGGAGAAAGGATAGTTCAAGGCTGTAAAAACAAGATTTGGCTGTTGTGCAAACTAGGACTGAGGTGGCAATTGCATAAAGTAAGTTTCTAGGTCAAGCCATTACAAAATCTAGTCACAGTGTACCCTTTGTATATAGGGCACACTGGGCATTATAATGACCAAGGAACTGAAGATGTATTCTGACAGTATAGCTCCCTTATTCCAATCGGTACTAAGAGTGACCATTCACCTCACCATGTCTTTATAGGTTAGTGAGGAGTGAAGGGTTAGAGTAGCTCACAAGCTGCATGACATTTGCAGAGCAATGATCAAGACTTGCATGTTTCAGCAAGAAGATCAGTGCAAACTTGTCACATAAGAACCTAAAAAGTGCAATAGTGCACAAGCACGGCACTTGGCAAGCAACTGTTGCCCACCTTGTGTAAACATTGAGCTGAATAAACACAGCAGTCTCGGCTCATTTTAAATTCTCTTCTCCTATGTTTAGCAAAGTATTAAGTTATATAGATATTTACTTTCTCAGTTTACAAAAATAGTAAATCTTTGGATTTGTCCATGCTGCTGGCAGTCTTGTGATATTTATAGATTTATAAACTATTAGTTCTTCTTAAAGAATGAGAAACGACACTTTGCCTCTGCCCCCCCACAGGCGGGGTCCTCCAGCTGGGCAGAAGGGGGCAGACAGCCACGCCGGCCTGCACTGTTCGAGAACGAATATGGCAGCTCTCTCCATTCAGCCTGGTGTTTGTCCATCAGCTGCTGGTCAATGACCCTGTGCATGTCATCCTGAACACAAAGAGATACAAGAGTCAGTTTGTCAGAACTGGACCCTACAAAATCTACTGGCCAAACAAACAGTAAAGCTTGTTAATATGAAGATCACAAATGGAGACTGGCAGAGTTAGGAAAAGGTGACAAAAAATGAACAGGATGTTGTATTTTTGAGGTACACTTTTCCTGAAATGTGGTTGTCTTTGCAACTTGTCTAGTGTGTAACAGAGGGTGAAACTCAAACAGCACAGAGGCATAAAAGGGAGTTTCATCCCCATCCCAACTTCCCCTGCTGCAACACAATTTCCAAAACACAATATATTTAAGAAAAAATGTGGGGAAATCAAAACAGATGATCACTTTTTAAGAATTCCTCAAAATAGTCCTTTAATAAGAAAAAGAGACTAAAAATGAGAACTCAGTGTTGTTCAAGGACAATTTTTAAGTGTTTATTCAGTCTAATCATCTTCATCAGAAAGGTGCAACTCCACAGCAATGGGTTGGGCATGAGTGGCACGCACTATTTGCCTAAAGAAATGGCTTAACTGGCCTAAGCTACAAGATTACTGTGCAGTGAAGTCTCAGAGAAAGGGAGGGAAAAAAGTAAACTGAGAAAATATGAAATATACAAGGCTTAATCAAACAAATTGCTCCTTTTTGATGGGGTGGTCTAGTCCTAGCTGGACTCTACTAGATGCCAATGGAAAGTGAGAAAAATGAAATGGGTACTTGGTGAAGTGATACATCAGCCATCATGGATGAGTTGGTAGGGTATGTGATGGCATATAAATGCTCACCTCGAAGGCAGGAGGGGGATTACCACAAGGCAGGAAGGATAGTAGTGGAGAAAGGCCACTAGATCAGAAACCACAGGAGCCAGATAGTAAAAAGCCCTGAGGAAGCAAACTGAAGCCGGGAGAAGAGACGTAAGAACACAAAATGGAGAACAGCCATCCATGCACACTGTAGAAGAGATTGATCACCATAGGTCCAGTGCAGCTTGTGTGTATTGGAAAGATCCCAAGCCCATTTCCCAAATTTGTGCAGTTTGTTTCAAATTCTACATTCAGCTATTCTTCTGATACTTCCAGTGAGAATTCAGCCAAAACTTCAGACACAAGTGAGTGACTGACTGAAAGCACGAGATGCACAATTCCGCACGCAAGCAAATGAATGACAACATTAACACGTATTGTTAAAAGCCGTGTTTGTCAGTAGGAAAGTAGTAGGGCATGGTGCAGTTATGATATTGTTCCACCTGTTACAGTGCAGTATGATCTGACTGTACACCTACCTGCCAAGCCTCTAGTTGTTGGGATAGGTTCAGTTTCTGCTGGATGGCATCCAGGAGCTGACTGTTGAGGCTCATAATGTCACTTTTGCACTTGGCCAACTCCTTTTCTACTGCATTCTTCCTATTAAAAAATAAAACATTTAAAAAAAAAAAAAAATGAAATCAAATGCATACTTGAAACCGGATTTTATAATTGTGGATCCACAGGATAAAGCTTAAGCTTTGTTACTCTGTTAAGCACAACTGTAAAATTTAGCAAATTTTGTACTGGAAAGCCCCAGCAGCTGTAGATTCTAATAGTTCCAGGGTGAAAATCAGACACAAATCCATGTTAACTGAATTTCTTGCTACCTGTGGATTTTTTGTATTGCCATTTCTGCACCCAAGTCTGCAGTTTTAACAAGGGCATACAGCGAGTACTGCAGCAAAGTTACTGTCATCAGCACACAGTAGCGTACTTCTTCTTCAAGTTGGTTTAATCTATGAACACATTCAAAAAGAGTCCAGATAAAAATCACTTTTAACTGGTGCAAACCAAGGTGAAGTGCCAAATCATGGAACTTGCTGGGTCTCAGAACTCTGGTGTCATGCACAGTTGATTTTCAAAATAAGTTTTTCCAAAAAAAAAAAAAAAATGCACAGTAGTGCAACTAGGCACTTTTTAAACTTGGGGTCACTTAAAAATGTAAGGGGGGAGGTGGTCACAAATACAACAAATAAAAACTTAGATGTGACTACTATTCACTTATTTTTTTGTGAAGGCAACTGAAGACATTTGTGCTGCCAGTCAGTAGTATGATGTAGGTAGGAATACACATCAACCTGAAAGTTTACTTGGAGGCACATCTTTGATATATGATGGGCACGGCAAAAAATATATATTCTCCACACAGTTATACAGTAAACCCTCGGTTAATCCGCTCCAGACAGATAAATGAATTTCCACGAAGTAGGATTCTTTATTTATAAATGTAATATTTTCGCAGTTATAGCATAGAAAACCTGTTTACGACCTTCTAAATACGTTTTTTTACCATTATTAGAGCCCTCTAGACATGAAATAACACCCTTTAGTCAAAAGTTGAAACTGTGCTCCATGATAAGACAGAGATGACAGTTCTTTTTCACAATTAAAAGAATGCAAACATATCTTCCTTTTCAAAGGAGTGCGCGCGTCAGGAGCAGAGAATGTCAGAGAGAGAGAGAAAGGCAGAGAAAAGCAAACAATCAAAAATCAATACGGTCTGTTAGAGCTTTTAAGTTTTCAAAGCACCGCGTGGGAAGCATATCTTATATCATTGAGGAGTTTTATTTAATACGTAATACGTGCTCTGATTGGGTAGCTTCTCAGCCATCCGCCAATAGTGTCCCTTGTATGAAATCAACTGGGCAAACCAACTGAGGAAGCATGTACCATAAATTAAAAGACCCATTGTCCGCAGAAATCCGCGAACCAGCGAAAAATCCGTGATATATATTTAGATAAGCTTAATTTAAAATCCGCGATGGAGTGAAGCCACGAAAGTCAAATCGCGATATAGCGAGGGATCACTGTAGTGGTTTTTTTTTGGTTATTTTTGCAGTAGCTCAATTATATACCAGGCTCACTAAAATTGGGTTGTAAAAAGGGAGTCTCTCTCTCTCTCTATATATATATATTATATATATATAAAATTGAACCTATATAATTACTATATAAATAATTGCACCTCTGTCCGTGTCTCAATTCTCTACCTTCTCTGATGCAAAGTGGCAGGTTACAAGACAGGGGGCATAGGCATGAAAACAAGTAACATTAACTAAAAGAGCAAAGGTCACATTGAGTCATTTTAAATTCACATTGTAACAGCACAAAAAAAAAACACAGTAATTGCATCTGACAACCTGAAACTACAGCTATCCAAGATCAAACTTCATACTTAATAGGAGAGATCTCTTATTAATTATTAATAAAACGTTTCTCTTGAATGCTGAGTTGTCTGCTCTACATAATAAAAAATTCACTTACTTTGAGATTGCCTCATCACGGTCATGAATAGCCTTCTGAAGCTGCCAATCTGCTGCTCTTTCCTCAGCGGTAGTTTTGAGCTGCTCCCTCTCTTCTTTCAAGTCAATCATTTCCTGAGACATGAGTGTCAGCTATGAAAGACATGGAGATACTATATACTCAGTAAATATGTAACACTGCTCTAATTTTCAGCTTTGATGACTTTTTGTATATGTAGTTCTTGCATTCATGCGGCATACCATGTGGCTCAGTTTGACTGCTGACCATAACTTTACAGAAACGTAAGTCACTTTACCATCCAGCATTCCAGTAATAGAAATGTTTATGTCCAAAAAAATAATTTACACCTAGGGCCCAACACAAATAGTTTTTTGACAGAAGACAGTGCAAATGTGGTCTTCTACAGTATAATGATTGTAGTGAATGTTGCTAAAAATGAAGGTAGTAGACAAAGAGATTGTTAGGGAATTTAGTAGTTGCTTACAGGCAGCCAGCAGTAGTACCCAAAGCATCAACCCAGGAGTGTAAATCTGATTAAGGCCCCCCCCCAATTTTGGATGACTGTCACCATTTTGTGAACACAGATTCTTATTTAAATATACAGAATTGAATGGATGGGAGAATACTGCCCTGACAATCCCTAATCAATTTTAAGTGCAAGATATTTAATTCTATTCCTCCCAATCCAAAAGGACTAAAAATCCCTTGTTACATAAATCTGCCAATTTACTGTGCTCCCTTTCCTAACAGTATTTAGATGGAGAAGAATATCATACACAGCAGCACAACAGCGTTTTGCTACAACTTTAGGGCTCTAATGTTCCTACACTAATCACAATGTAAACACCTGATGCTGAAGTTGCAGAAGTTCCTCCTGATCCAAATGAACCTTTTGTTGCTCCGCTTCATTCTTTTCCCTCAGGACACGCATCTCCTCACTCATCTTTTTGACCTGCTCTTCCAAAGCATCCTCATCACTCCGACGGGAGCCCTGTAATAGAACAGGCAAAAATAGCAAATGAACTACAAGTGGCAAATGACCAGGGGCCTCATGCATAACGCTGTGCATAGAATTTACACCATAACATGGCGTGCGGACAAAAGCGGAAATGTGCTTACACACAAAAAAATCCAGATGCATAAATCTGTGCGTATGCCAACTTCCACGTACTTCCGCTCCATAAATCCCGGTCAATGTGAAAAGTAATGCACGTGCACGCGCCTGCTGTCCCGCCCCAACTCCTCCCAGAATTACACTTCTTTGAATATGCAAACTAATATAAATAGCCCTTAAGCTCAGCCTTCTGTGAAAAGACAATGGCAAAAACACGAGGGAAAATAGAACAATTTCAGTGAATACCATGTGGAGACAAGGAAAAACGTACTATTTGTTGGTTTAAACAATGGTATAAACAACAAAAGAAAGTTGATCGAGTGACATAGCGTGTCAGAGAAACTCGAAAGCTCAAGTTCACAAAGTTGCACAGTGCCCGAAATAAAAAAATAAGTTGTCACATATCAAAGTCGCCGTGAAAAGGCGGGTTGTAGCCCACCGTCTGAGTGTCATATGAAAGCTTATTAGGGTACAGAGAAAAAAAAAAAGGCACGGGCAGGGGGGAGCACGAAATGTCAACTTTAATCTCTAAATTTCCATTTTAATCATGTAGTTTATTTTGTCATTAAAGTAGAACATCATAAACTATGTGCTTCCGGGCTTTCTCTTCCTCCGACAGGACACCGAATCCATTACATTCGTAATATTACAGCTCTCTGAATAATTAAAATACTGAGATGTATACGTGATATCATTTTCATGATGATAGGAGTTAAAGCATGTTATGTACTAAACATAGGAACACGATGGTGCAGTGATTGTTATTGTCTCACGTTAGATGCTTGACCTTCGCCATGCCATGCGTGACCTTCGATGAAATACTTTATTGTAGCAGTACTATCTCTTTCAAAAATACTAATCTCCAATTCCTGTCCTTACTTCTCTTTCTCCAAATACCCAATCGCCACACAATCAGCTCTGTAATAGACGTTAAGCCATCCGTAAGCTTAGAACGCCGATTCTTCAAAACTTTTAAGGAAGATTGAAATATCTTCGTAGTACGTGTTTAATTATTCTATCCATCTATCCTTCCATTGTCGCGCCAGCACCACCAAGAATACAGCGCGAGGCAGGAACAATCCGTGAACAGAGTGCCAGCGCCTCGCTTTAATTATTAACAATATAGATTATTTAAATGAAGTTAAAGTTTTAATTGTGTAATAAACATATTTTGCTGCATTTCATCTTAAAAATGATATCATCATATGTAAATACACGCTTTATAAAGTGGCTCAGTTTGTGCAATGTTATAACTTATCGCAAGTTTACAGTTAGGTAATTGTACTTATAAGTAAAAACAGTTCTAAAAGGAGCACATGATGGACTGATTGAGTGCATTTTTAGTTCTTGGGATGAAACGTTTCTGAACCACGAGGTCAGTACAGGGAAGGCTCTGAAGCGTTTGCCGTGTGAGAGCAGTTCAATAGACAGCATGGCTGAGACAGTGTGTGCTAGATGCTGAATACCGATAATTCTCTTTTTGATCAGCTGCTGTACAGCTGTAATTTCCCACTTAGATGCAATGATATAAATACTCTGAGTGGTGCAGTGAAAGTAATGTGGAAAAAGATGATCCGCTGTGGCAACCCCTAACAGGAGCAGCTGAAAGAAGGCGGTACAGGGAGAGTAACAACGCTAAAGCAGCTATTGTATTTAGAATAGTTTGACCATTCTGTGGACCATTATATTGTTACAGGTTAAATACAATCAGATGCATTAAACTAATAAACAATATGTGGTTAATTTCAGTGTATTTATAAAGCCGCGTCAAGGATGTGGATCTAAAAAAGAAAGGGTAACCACACAGGAACAGCAGCACTGCTTTGACGCTGGGTGCCGCCAGTCTGCAAAACTGAGTGCAGAACTTGCGTATGCCAGGGTTGAAGCTACCGTGGAAATGTGCGTGGCTTTATGGCAAGCTTAGGTCTTATACATCGCGATTCTTACACAACATTTTTGTGCATACGCACCGTTTATACATGAGGCCCCTGCTCTGTGTCACATGAGATGATGTAGTCTAAGTCAGAAAGAATTATAGCAAGAGTGAAAACCAAGAGCAGCACTTACTGTTGATTCATTCCCATCCAGCAAATTTTGAGTGAGTCGCTTCAACTCATGCAGGGCATTATGCAGGCTGCCAGCTGGGACATCTTTGGCAGACGAGGTATCGGATGATTCGTCCATTGACGAGTCAGTGGATAGGGCAGAGTCTGTAACGTCATTGCCCCGTAGCTGTGAGCAGAGTGCACGGACTTGGCAGTAGGCTTCCCAGAGCTGAAGTCTTAACTGAGGAAGTAAAAATAGAGATATTAAAAAAATAATAATTGCATGATTTGCAGGACTTGACCCCAAGCTGTACTTTGCTCTAGGTCTGCTTCACCTGAATTTGCCTATTTTCTTTTTCTATACCATAAAAGACAGAGTGGCCTAGTGGCTAATGCATTCATTTCATTTTAAACTTTGCTATTTCTTCAATGCAGCCATTAATGTAAGATTCTAAGTGAGTCTCTTAAGTATAACTGGAGTATTTGCTGGTTAAAATAACTATTCTACTGAGCCATTTTGATTCAAGTGTCCTCTAAATACTTCAAATATTTACCTAAAACTTTGGGCTATTGCTAAACACCAATCACACTCACTTATAAACAAAGTTAACAATGAAGTTATCAGCAGTCTGATTATTTATGTGATAATTCTCTTTTCTAGACAAAGAAACATAGTGTCTTCTTCCTCTACCACAACATTAGAGAGTTGGAAGATTACTTCCAGCATATCTCACCACAGGCACTGTTCTGGCTGCAGCTTCCACTTTCAGAGACTAGACTCAACATCTTTTACAGTAACTCCAATCCTGTTCCAGTCTAGGCCCCAACATCACAATTCCATTTAACAAAACCATAAGCATCATACCCAATTGACTATATCCCAATTCAACAACAACTCAAAAGTAACTGATTTGGGGTTAGGATAGGAGCATTTCTTACACAATCTCCCAACTAACCCACCTCCCAACCCCAAAATATCCCAGCATTTCATCACCTGTTCTCTCTCCTGCTCCAATTCCTCAGCCTCCATGCTCTGCTCAATCTCAGAAAGCAACGAAGTAGATGTGGAACCCAGACTTCGCAGGCTCCGCTCCTCACTCAACTCCTCCATTCGAGCTGCCAGTTGCCGGTGAGCAAGACGCACTTCTTCAAGTTCTACCTGGTTCTGCCGCAGCTGCCAACACAAAAGGACTGTTGTTGAGTACAAGAATGTGAAAGCCTTCTCCAGTCTGCTGTGTTCACAAGGTTAGTACAGAAGCACATTATGAAAACAGTTTTTCCTTGGTCATTATACATAACAGTTACATTCCCTTGGGGTATGGAATCACCTGACATCACCACCTCCAAGGATTGAAACTAACCAAAATTCAGCAGCATCTCCTGTTGTGTGAACCAAATCCCTATTTCATGGCAGCTACACTTATGCCCTCAGGGTAAAGAATACAGGCGAGGTCCAGTTTGTTGCTTGCTAATTTGTACTGAAGCAGACAACAGACAGAAAGCATCCATTGATAAGATGCACAGTATAAAATAGTGGATACTTCTTTTAGTTAAGAAAATGGAAGACCCCATTGACATAACTGAAATTAAAGGGAGATCCCAATTAGAGTTGCGATACCTAAGCATATATTCCAACAACTGTAAAGAACATTCAAAAGCTAATTGGGTCTTACATGCAACATTTCTTGAAGGACATTCACAAGGTCACTTGGAGCAAAGATACTTCATCAAAACGGTAAAACACAGAGGGTGCAAGATCTCACATCTCTCTCCACAAGGCCCCAGGGCTGGACTGATCAATTAAGTTATTATACTGGGTTCACCATCTACTTTACCGTACTTTACCTGCTTACAGTATATGAAAGTCTATACAGTCCTAAGTTGTAACATTCCTCTCAGTCCTTGACTATAATATTAAAGACCAGGTCAGTACAAATTCATTTTGGAGGGAATTAAGTATTCATTTTAACCAATGCAATATTGCAACGTATCAGATAACTGCATCAAGTGTGTTCAAAATTATCAGCATTCAATTATCGTTACTTAACTAACCAAGCAGCAAGGACTGCATAAAACATGATGACTTCTCTGCAGCATTAATTTAACCACATATTATGGATGTTACTACTTTGTCCAGAAAGTAACTGGTAAAAAGTCAACATGTCCAGTGTGGAGAGGACTTTGGCCAAAAAAAAAAATCTACCCTAATTCAGAATGTTTATCCATCCATTCATCCATTTTCTAAACCAGCTTAATCTTGAGCTAGAAGCTAGAGCCTATCACTGTAAGGCAAAAACGACCCCTGGCCAGGGCACCAGTCCATCACAGAGAGAACAGACACATCCATACCCACATACCAAGACCAATTTATCATCATTAATTCACCTAACCTGCTTGCATTTGAACTTTGGGTGGAAACTGAAGCACCCAGAGGAAACCCACACATGGGGAGAACATTTAAACTCAATGTAGGGAGGGACCCAGATGTGAAATCAAGGTGTTCGTAAGAAATGAAATTTTCTTCATGAGACAGAAGTAGCTAATAAACAAGAAGAGTACACAAAGAAAGAAAAGTACACATTATATTTTAACTTATAAATATTCTTGATTCTAATAGAAATTTGTTTTTCACCCCTTAATATAGGTCCATAGAGCACTAGAAGCCTAGTAAAGCATCAAAAAAATATCATATTCATAATCACCTATTTTAAAATAGTCTAAAATTATACCTCACATGCTTATTTTTGAAATTTGTCAATTTTAACCATCTAAGAGTGGCTCTTACTGGTCTAGGATCACTGCTAAAGTTTCCTATTCCCCCCCCCCCCCCCAAACGTTTTACTAAACGGAGTAAGTCCTCCTGATCATTTTTGCTGAAGGCACCTATTGCATTACTCTTTATCATGCACAAAACATGGTCCAAAATTGACTAAAAATGCAGTTTTTTTGGCTGTACAGGACCAAAAATGGGGGGGTTGGGGAGAATCAAAACATCTTGACATCTTGCATAACTAGAAATCAAGACACATTGAAGTGTGCATCACAGGCAGGGGTTTTCCCATACTGGTGAGACAGAAGATGCCAGAAAAAAAAATTAACTTAAGTGATTTCAAAGAGTTCAAAAGTAATTCTTATGAATGCAATGAAAAGAGAAAGAGAAAAAAAATAAAACAAATAACTAAAGATTTAATCATGTATAGGTTAGGCATGCACACTGTGCCATTCATGTTTACAGATGCTATATTAAAACATACAACAACAGTAACATACCAAGAAAGGCATGATAAGATTGCTATAAACGATAAAGTGTTCCACTCCTGTGATTTCCATCAGATAGGGTAAAATTCTACGGACACCCACTTTTTGAACTTCAGAAGGTACTATGAATATGTCTTAAAAGTTTTTTCTCTGAAGCTTTGGGAATCAAAAAATGTTAAGCCAAAAGGAAAATTATGAAATTCTGAGTTCAGACTGCTCTTACTATCTGACAGTAAGAAGTTATTTCACTCTTCAAATAAATAAACTGGGTACTGGTTAGATAGGAAATTGGTACAGGAACTTACCTGTAAGTCTTTATCATTGCTTTGTCTCTCTAATAGTAGTGCTCGCTCTTGCAGTGCATCAATTGTCCCCTGAAGAATGTCGTTCTCCTCCAGTACTGCACCTACACGTTGCTCCAGCTCCTGCTTGCGATCCGAGAGCATTTTAATCTGCCAGAAAAACAAACAGTCAGATTTGCCTGGCTCAGCCTGGCCCAAGAAACTTCCACTCCCACCTATGATCCAGAAAGGTAATGAAAGAATGCATGTTGCCTAGCAAAGATTAGGGAGTGAGGGAGGTACAGAGGTGGGAAATTCACCCAAGAACAGAAACCAGGCTGTGACAGCACTTCTTGTGTCAGACACATCTGAAAGGCAAAGTGTTAACCCATAACATTTTTTGAAAAGATGGACAAGATCTTTCCACACCATGCAAGTACTGCTTAAATTAACAAGATCTAAAGTTTATGATGTTTGACTAGAAGTAACAGGAGCATATCCAAACTGTGAATCTACTGTGTGTTCCAGAACAGGTAACTTCTCCTGCATGTATTTTATTAAATAAATATCACTTGCTACAAAATTATTACTGGCTTACACCAGCAACGCCTTTAATGAGGATAACATACAAAGCAAAGCATTATATAAAGGGAAAAATTCAAGAGACGTGTTGAATGCCTGTAACCAAAGGTTTGAAGTGTGCCACGGTGATCTCTGAGGTTTACTCCAAGCACATTATTTTATTAGTAATTGAGGTCATAAATAAATACAGCTGAAACCACACAAATCAGCTGACAGATAACCTTACTGAGATGAGAAACAAGTGGAAGATAACTCAAGCAGGCTATTTCAAAGTGCTGATGTGCCCTGTTTGGTAATGATCAATATATGGCCAGGGGCCACTGTCTGATATTTGGAGTTTTGCCTGTAAATGAATTTCATGTGTGGCAAATGCATGTTTTTATTTTGGAACTCGACATAACAATAAAGCTCTGCCAACTGCACTGAACCTTAGAGCTCACCTATGGATGGAAGGAAGACATTGCTCCTGCCCATACCTAGAACAATATGCCTTCCGCATTCTTTCTTGGGGTGGTCAGAGCCAAATGCAGGAGCCCCTGACTGCATCACGCTTTCACCAATAGCTTTCCTTCAAATACTATATTATTGTGAGTGGTCAACAGATATTAAACAGAAGCTAAGTATATTCATTTAGTATTAAGGTTTCTTCCTTTTCAGAATCACCACTACAGAGAGATTATATATGTTATAGAGAACCTAACGTACAACATGCGTTTTGTCCTAATTGGGGCTCATCAGGTGTACAAACCTAACATGTGACCACCCAAATAATCAGGTTCAGACCTATGATTATAATACTCAAATCTATACCTTGTCAAGCAAATGAACCAGCCACTGTGGTGCAAAGTCTGAGGTTTCGCCACGGGCACGGACGTCCAAGGTTTGATCTCTGCAAGGGGAGGCAAAGGTGCATACACCTGATGAGCCCCACTTAGGGCAAAACACGTGTTGTGGTCACACAATCTCCAGCTACCGATTGTATGGGTAAGTAAGCCATCGTTTCTAAAGTTAGCAAGCTATCTAAATGAGCGATGTAATAAGCAAGAATCCTCTGCAACTGTGCTGGTAAGAATTGTGCAGTGCTAATGTATATTGTCAATCCTGCAATTAAGTGCTGCTAATTTCTAAATTATTAACTTTGGAAAAAAATGACTGTCTAATCCTTACAAGACCAAGGAGAATCCTTTAACCATTTAGCAAAACATGAGGGCAAAATGCAGTCTGTACCTTCCACATTTAAGTTTTCTATGTCCGTCATAGCTGTTTCACCAAAAGTGTGTTACAAACCAGAATGGCAGTGACCAGCCACTACCCAATAATACAGAAAAGGGAAATCTGTATCATTTGCACAAAACTCCCAAATAAAGTGATACAATCTTTTTTTTCCAACGAGCTTTGGATACAGTCCGGGACAAGCCATACATTCAGCTCTGTTCAGATCTATTTGGACAGGTTTGCTTTTTTATTGATAGAATTTATTTAAAAATGTCCACATACAATTTTACTCAATAATAGACTTACATGAATCTAGGAAAGGAGATGAAAATTACATACTCTAGTCTGCTGCATCTTCTTTTTATAAAAGAAAAAAATTACTTCTATTTCCTACAATTACTTTTTGATGCCTTGATATCAAAACTCAATACAGTATTCCTAGAAGTAATCTTAATTGGGTATGTCACTTTAAAGGGGAAGAGTATGTGTGCACACATGTAGAAGTCTTGTATATGGGCAGGGCTGCATGTTCTCTCTTAACTCAGAGTAACACAAAAGAAAAACATGAATGGAGGTGTCCATTATACATATTGTTTTCGAAGATAAAGGGTTTTAGATGGAATCAGCAAGTCTCCCAAAGAGTAAGAGGTGTTTATTAAATTTATGGTAGCTCTGTTTCTTGTTTACAAAACTTGGGTTTAATCTCATTACATGACTGAAAGGCATGGAATCAGCTTCATATAGTGTTTTTTGGTGCTCCATGCAAGGCATTCTCATGCAGACATGAATAAGTGGATTTCTTGCATGCAAGGAAAGGTTTACTTACTTCTACAACTTGCTGCTCCAGACCAGGTAAAGAACCAGGAGAGTGGACAGTAAACAGAAACAAAGATGAATGGACTACAGTTAGTTAAAACAAATTGTCTCTGCAGATGCCAAGCATGCTTATGGCTGAACAAGATAAAGCCCAATATTCACTGCTTTATAGGAAAAAAGCTTTCAGGTTCAACCAGGATCCACAATGCACCAAAGTTCACCTCTATCAGCAGAAAACCCACCCCAAATTAGAAAACAATGCCTTTTCAAATTTCAACCCTTGCTTGCCAAGTTGGGGGGTCCCAAAGGTTTAATTTTTAATGCTCTATAGAAACAGCTTTGCATGTTCTCACATTTTACAGAAAAAAAACAAAACAATAAAACAAAAACTTCTAAAGCCTTTCAATAAATTAGTAACTGACTTAGAGTCAGGTAAACAATGCATTTCAAATGCAGTACACCTTTTATTGGCAAACTAAAAAGAATCAATATGCAAACCTTCGAGACAATTTGGGCCCCTTCTTCAGGCCAGATGTAATGATTGTAGTTATGTAGTGATTACATCTTGCCGAGTTGCCTCAAAAGCTTGCATATTGTAATCTTTTTAGCTTAGCCAATAAAAGGTGTCATTTTGCTTGACTTTTCACTACATTCATAATAGCTAACATGGTACAACAAGTAAACCTTTCTGCTTCACCCACCAACCCCAGATGATTACCTCGGCCTGCAGGATCTCGAGTCGAGACATGTGTTGACTGCTGGAAATACTCTTCTCTCGAAACTCATCCCTGAGTGACTGGATCTGCAAGGTTAGCTGCCTCTCCACTTCAGCTGCCTAGAGAAAACAGACAACAAAGTAATCTTATCTTCAATAGCTTAGAGAGTTGAAGAAGAAAAAAAAAAAAAAAAACCCCACACACTATTCAGAATTACTGAGGGACGGAAGAACTAGCGATGCTTGGATGAGATCACCAAAAATGTAATCTACTAAAAAAAAAAGTTACATGGAGTCAAACAATAGGAGCAAACAACCTAACGTGTTGCAAGGTGCTAGCCTTGCTAAAGTTCAGTTCTGGGTTTAAAAATGGCCAAAATGAAACTGCTTTCTAAAGAAACGTCAGTTTTGTTGGCAGATTTTCATAAAATTGCTTGCTATTGCTGCCTTGACAGTAAAGAACAAATTGCACCTAACTAGTGTAGAAAAAGACAGGGAAGGTCCAGATGCATAATTGCACAAGAGGATAAGGAAAGCAGAGTGTGTAATGTGAGAAACAAACACCTTTTAGGTCCCCAGTTAGCTTCTTCCTGAAATAGTACACCCCAAATACTAGTTTCATCTGCAACACAGAAACAATTTTGGGATGCTGTCCCAAGAGGAAGAGTTTCAAAGAAAGACATATGTGAAACTGGCAAATAAAAAGAAAAGATTAAAATAGTAAAAAGATCAGACATTTGACAGAAGATGATTGGCAAAAATGTATTGTGCACATCTTAATGGTGTTGTCCTTTCTCATTTGCAGAGGACAGTGGTATTTGATGTATATTTAGTGAAGACAGCAACTGAGGCACTGTATGGCGGTCATCTCTCAAACTTCAGATTCTGATGTCCTCTTATGAGTTTTGCATCTGTGTCTTCATTTTTTGTCCTGTTTAGATCCAGTATACCCTCATCTCTCAAAATAGTAAAAAGACACTTTTGTATAAAATCTTTAGTTTCTTGACAAAATGTCACATGAAATAGCCTTTCCTTCTGCAAAACACAATAGACTGACATATTTCTTGAGAAAGCAGTTTCATTTTGGCCATTTTTTAACCCAGAACTGTACTTTAGGAATACCAGTACCTAGCAAACCAAGGTGCTAAAGCAATTAGAAAGATTTCTCCAATAACCAATTGGCATGTAAAAAGGACTATTTAAAGATAAGCAAGAGGAGTTTACAATAAAGGAGACTGAAGGAATTGCTGCCGATAAAGGGGTTTTCCAGCCATATGTGAATAATAAATACGTTTCAAGCAGTAATAGCTATTATGTACATTACCAATGCCTTAGCTATATTTTTAAACCAATTTAATGGAATCTTAATGAAAAAAGTATCAATTTATACCAAAAACATGAAAACATCTGGGAGACCCTAAACCTTTAACTGGTTGTATACTTTCATGATCAAAAGTTTTCGGCAGAGCTGTCCATCACTGGAGTAGCTAGTCAATTTTTTGTCTTTAACATCATAAATGCCAAAATTCCACAAGGTCATTTGGAATAAAGAATGGACTGTCCAAAGGTGATAGAAAGACTCAGTTCCACCAGAGACTCCATCCACTTGGATGTTCAAAGACACCATCCAAGCAGCAGAAGGCCCAACTTCTTAATCTAAAAGTCATCCAAGATGACTCCTTTGATACAGCTGTTAAATGTATCTTTATAGAAAGTATTATTTAAAACTTTTTCACTTTGAAGCAAAGGTGAATTTGTTTAAGGATGTACATCCAGTTGTTACTATTATTTTCTATTCATTTATGATTTTCTATCATATTTTCTGCTACTGTTATTCTATTCTAAATAATACGAATAATAATAAATACTACTACATTTTATTTAATAGTTGCCTTTAATACTCAAGATTACCTTACAATGAAATTAAACAAAAGATTAATAAAATAAAAACAAAGAGAACGATAAATCAAAAAGCAGTAAGGTACAGAGGTAGCAACAAACATAAAAAGATAAAAGGCAGTAACAGTGTTAAATTCATAGTTGGTATGCCAGTTTGAAAACATGCGTTTTGAGGGCAATTTTAAAATGTGTTATTGAGTCTAGTTGATGTATATGAGAGAGAAGAGAATTCCCGAGTTGAGGAGCACTATGAGAGACGCTCGAGCTCCCATATAACAGTGTTTGATGTGTGGTTCAGAAAGCAGAACTGCAGATGAGGATCGGAGTGACCGAGAGGGAGTGTAAGTCTGTAGGAGATCAGTGAGATAGGGAGGAGCAAGGCTGTGAAGAGCTTTAAATGTTAAGAGCAGTATTTTGTATTATATTCAGTAGTTAACAGGGAGCCAGTGAAGTTGAGAGAGAATAGGTGTAATATGTTCAGTGGATTTAGAACAGGTTATTACCCTAGCAGCAGATTTTTTAATAAGTTTTTGTGGGATGCCAGATAGAATAACATTACAGTAATTTATACGTGAGGTGACTAGGACATTAACCAATACTTCAGTACTGTGTTGCGCAAGAACAGGACGAAGTCTAGAAATGTTTCGGAGATGGAAGAAGGCAGTCCGAGAAACATTACTTATAAGGGAAGAAAAAGAGAAATTACTGTCTAGAATGATGCCCAGGCTCTTAACCTGGGAAGAGAGGTTTGTATTAATATTGTTAATTAAAATAGAAGAATGGTTATCCTTTGCAAGTGTGGACTTAGAACCAATGAGAAGCACCTCAGTTTTATTGCTGTTTAGTTGGAGAAAATTGAGAGTCATCTTTGACTATGTCTTGGAGACATGCCATAAGAGTATCTGGAGGGAAAACAGAAGTGGATTTAGTAGATAGATATAGCTGTGTGTCATCAGCATAACAATGAAATTTAATACCATGGTGCCAAAAGATATTACCTATTGGGAAGATATAAATGAGAAAAAGAAGCGGCCCCAAAACAGAACCCTGCGGAACACTGCTTGGCTCTTTAAATTTCTGCACTTTATTACTTAAGTCACTTAAGATGTATACAAATATATA
>JANRMT010062838.1:17575498-17655379 GCA_026402145.1 Polypterus bichir lapradei | reverse complement strand
GATTACAAAATTATACTAAAACAAACCCAAGACTAAAAAGATGAAAAATATATATATACACACACACACTTTTTAAAAACCACGCTTACATTAAAGTTAAAAAGTGTATTAAAAAAGTAAAAAATAAGTCTCTTACCTCACGCGTAAAATAAAAGTGTGGGCACTTTTCATCAATCAACATTCAAAAAGCACGTCTTAAATCTTTGTAAAAGTGCCCACGCTTTTATTTTATGAGTGATGTATGAAAGATTTATTTTTTACTTTTTTAGTACACTTTTTAACTTTAATATTAGCATGTTTTTTAAAAAGTATTTTTTTATATATATATTATTTTCATCTTTTTAGTCTTGGGTTTGTTTTAGTATAATTTTGTAATCGATATTTTAACACTTCCTTTAATATTTCAATCCGTTTCTAGCACCATCTATTGGTGAAATCTTAAACTATTCATCATATGAAAATTTCATTTCTTAACATGGATTAATTGATCAATTAGTTAAACTGATTATTGATTCATGTATTGTCATCGGAAGTGAGTAAGTGTGCAAAATTTCAAGTCATTCAGACAACAGGAAGTGGGTTAAATATCGATTATAAGATTTGTACCAGACAACAAACAGGTGAAGTTAAAATAAGTGTGGTAATGATAATAGAATAGATATAGAGCACCTGGTGTGGGGAAAATGAAAATATCTTTCTCACAGAGTTAGTAGACACTGCCTGTAGAAGACAGCAGAGTGGGAGTAATGCATCACTGACTGGTAAGTGGCATTGGCAAAGTTGTATCAACCTCTAAGTCTCTGGGTTATTCTTAGGGACCAAGGTGCTTCAGCCTTTAGGTCTAGATTATATCTAGGACACTTGTATATTGTTCATGCTAAAGCTTGAGAATCCCTATGTGGTATACAGAATAATAATTATGAGTGTTGTCTGCACAGCCTATCGGTGCTTAAGTGGATAGGATGTGCATGTGTACATGTGCGTAAGAAGCTTAGAGTATGAGAATGGGGGACCCCTTAATCTTGGTGAGTTTCACTGACCCTGTGATAAAATAAATGATACAAAATGGGAAATTTAATAAAAGGTAATGTAATCCTCTTTTACAAGGCCTAACAGCTTGATGCAAGTAAAAACACGACTTATCCTAGGAATACCAGCTGTATGAATTGAAAATGAGAGGCATAAGCCAAAAATTGCTTTTACCAAAATACCCCTACCTCCATCACAACCTGAAATGCCAGAGCAAGCTCATAAAATATAATGGATAAGAACTGCAATGAAGGAATGCATATAGCTGGTATGCACACATCCTGAAAGATTAATAATGCACAATTAACAAAAAATGACAAAATAATGTGAATACTTAGATAATACATATAAAAAACTGAAAATAACCGAGCATAACTGACAAAATAGTTAGGGACCATGTACTGCTTTATTAGTTTAATTGTGTAAATATCCACATACACCAAGACCCTCAAAAGGAAATTCAGTTCAGAAGATGACAGGAGATGAAATATCCACATATAAAATATAGTTTATGTTTAGCTGGCAAATTTTAGTTCAGTGCATTTCTGATTTTGCATAATTCCACCACATTGCAGGAGTCTGCCACTGCATAAATTATCATACTAACTAATACAGTAAACATCAGTCTAGGCACAATTCACATTAATCCTTTTTTAAACTGTAGTTGGCTAATGCATTTTCAGGTGGAGTAATTTCTCCATCAAGAAACAGGGTTAAGTAATAAACCAGTAATGGCATACCACATTGCTGAACTAAATAAAGAAAAAACAAAATGTTTTGGCTAGATTCTGGAATAATAAAATGTATCTTTAATAGTTATCACTGAAAAAGTTTGTCTTTCATAGGAACAGGTATCAGGAAAGTGACAGTCGTAAGAGACCTTATTTTAATACAAGTGTAGTAAAGGATTTTCAAAACTTATACTTGTGCAGTCTAATTTTTTTTTCTTTAAAACTGTACGGTATTTTCACATAAACCTTACTAATAATAATTAATTTTATTTATAAGGCACTTTACATTACTAGTAAATCTCAAAGTGCTACATAAAAATATTTAACAAAGACAAAACATGATAAAAACAGATAAAACAATAAATAGTGGCATTCTTGTTAATATGCTTTCCTAAATAAAAAAAGTAACTGTTTTTTTAAAACAGCCCACAATCTGCTGTGTTCTCAAGTTCTCTGGTAGGGCATTCCAGAGCCGTGGAGTAGCGACTGCAAAGGCTCTGTCACCCATTGTATGAAGTTTGGTCATAAAGGGGCGAAGGCGGTAGGTATTTGCAAAACGGAGGTTTCTTGTAGATTGTAATATAAGGAGTACCTTAAGATATTGTGGAGCATTTCCATGAATACACTGATACTAATACTAATGCCTTCTACTTTGCCTGAAAGGCAGGGATAGATTCTTTATTCTTTCGGGATATAGAATTGCAGGAGAAAGCACACTCCAATTGCAGCTTGTACATAAATTTTGTTGTACTGCTTGGTTATGACAAATGTGTTAAGAGATATTACAGGAAAAGAAGACATACTGTACATTTTGAGGTAAGGTAGTTAACACTAAATAAGGTAGTTAACACTAACTAATCATGATGCCATAGACTGGCAACATTTTGAGTAGCACAAGCAAGAAAGAACTTCATTATACATGTGACAAAAAATAACCCTATAAATGAAATGAATAAAACATTTTCCTAAAACTGCACCCAAATTATTTTTTTTCACCTTTCAATGCTCTACTGAACAATTTTGAGGGAAGGGTGGAACATAAAAAAAAAAAACCCTATTGAATGTTGTTTCTAAAGATTTACATTACAGAATGTTTGAGAGGCACTGGGTATTCTTAAAAGCCACACTCTATCAGTCTTCCTGAATATTGACAAAGACTTTTAAATTGTTAATAGTTTGAGTGGTTTCTTCCACATACAGTGTATATACATACTTGCAAATGTGGAAAACACACACACACATATTTATTTTAACTGTTGAACAGACAGGTTAATATACAGGGTTACACATGTGTCATTTAAAGACCACCAGCCTGGTAACTAGGACACAGGGTCTATTTTTTGCTTTGGTTGAAATGGTGGTCCTTGTAGATAAGACGACAAACTATAAATATAGAAAGCCGGTCTCAATAAAACATGTTCAGATATAAATGTCACTTTGATTTATTTGGTCTAAGGATTAAAGATTTTAAAAATACAAAAAGTTTATTACTCATGAACTAAACAATCAAGCTCCTATCCCAGGAATATTCAATCCATTGACTGCAACCTTGCAAAAGTATTAATGATTTATAAGCAGACAATGAAACTAAAACTTCTTAGAGTGGCTGCTTATATGCAGTTCAAGAAAATGATGAAGTTCTCATGGAGGCGACAGCTGATATTCAAACAATGATATACCCTTAAGGAAAATGGAGGATACAGTGATAACACAATCTCTACACTGCAACCTGTATAGCTTAACTTGATTACCAAAACTAAAAAAATGCAATGTTTGCGACTTTTGAAAAACTGAGTCAGCTGCAACAGCTTACATAGTGTGGGTTTTCTACAAACACTTAATTAGGGGGAAGAAAAAAAATCTGCAGGAACCAGAAAGAAACTACATTCATTCAGAAACAATATATTCTCATAACATATTCTGCATATCTGCAATGCTTATTACAAAGACTACTTCTGTATCATACTACTTTTTATTCATAGGAATAACTTATCTTTCATGTAAGCATCCAGTTTGAGTATACAGCATGTCACTTTTCGCTTTACTCGGTTTAACTTTATATCAAAATGGTACACATCTTGTGTTTTTTTGTGATTACTGCATTGAGAGATATGTAAATGAAGTTATTTGAACTATGAAAAGGTTGCATATAATTTCATATTCTGAAGTGGAATTAAATCATTTTTAATTTCATGTTTTATCTATTGATTATTTCCAATTTATTTTATGTTAAAATGAAGATTTTCAGGAAAAACACTCAAATAAGTTAAACAAACTGTTAAGTTTTGAATTGACATGGTTTTGTATTTATGGACTTTATTCTTTCTACAACCCCATTCCAAAAATATGGGGTGATGTGTAAAATGTAAATAAAAATGATTTGCAAATGTCATAAACCCTTATTTCTTATTTTATTCACAATAGAACATAGAAAACATACTCAGTGTTGAAAAATATTAGCTCATTTTGAATTTGATGGCAGCAACATGTCTCAAAAAAGTTGGAATGGGGCAACAAAAGGCTGGAAAAGTAAGTGTTACTAAAAACAAAGAGCATGGTGCAATATTATGCAACTAATTAGGTTAATAGGTGACAGGTCAGTAATATGATTAGGTTTAAAAACAGCATCTTAGAGGCACAGAGTCTCTCAGAGGTAAAGATGGGCAGAGGTACACCAATCTGCAAATTGTGGAACAATTTTGGAATAATGTTCTTCAACAAAAAAAATTGTGAAGACTTTGAGTATCTCATCATCTAATGTACATATCATCATCAAAAGATTCCAAGACATCTCGGTGTGCAAGGGACTAAGCCAAAAATCAATTTTAGATATCCATGATCTTCGGGCCCTCAGGTGTCACTACATTAAGAATAAGCATAATTCTCTCATGGAAACCACTGTATGGGCATAGGAACACTTCCAGAAATCATGACCTGTGAACATACAGTAGTTTGCTTTGCCATCCACAAATGCAGGTTAAAGCTCTATCGTGCAAAGAAAAAGCCATATGTGAACATGATCCAGAAACGCCACCATCTTTTCTGGGCCAAAGCTCATTTAAAATGGACTGAGGCAAACTGGAAAACTGTTCAGTAGTCAGAAAAATCTAAATTTTTAATTCTTTTTGGAAAACATGGATGCCACATCCTCTAGACTAAACACGCGAGGAACCATCTGGCTTGTTATCATCGCTCAGTTCAAATGCCTGCATCTCCGATAGTATGGGGGTGCATTAGTGCCAAACAAATTGCAGCCTGCATATCTGGAAAGGCACCTTCAATGCAGAAAAGTATATACAGGTTTTAGAGCAATATGTGCTTCAATCCAGAAGACATCTTTTACTGAGACGACCTTGCATATTTCAGCAAGACAATGCTAAACCACCTACTGCATTTATTACAACAACATGGCTTCATAGTAGAAGAGTTCGGATGTTGAAATGGGAAAGCATTTTGCACATCATGAAAAGAAAAATATGACAAAGATGACCCAGGACTGTTGAGCAGCTAGAATCCTATATCAGATAAGAATTACAATACAATTTATTTTTGTATAGCCAAAAATCACACAAGAAGTGCCGCAATGGGCTTTAACAGGCCCTGCCTCTTGACAGCCCCCTAGCCTTGACTCTCTAAGAACACAAGGAAAAACTTCCAAAAAATGCCTTGCAGGAAAAAAAATAGAAAAAAATCTCAGGAAAGGTAGCTCAAAAAGAGACCATAGCATGTAAAAGATTATTAGTTGTTTCCCTTATTCTAACATCCAACAGATCCATGTTACTGTAGTTATTGCAAGCGTAAAAACAATCCCCACTCCACCTTACTAACGTGTTAGAGACCAATCAGAACTTAAACGTCTATTATCAGTCCCTCTACAAAACTAACCAATTAATCATAGAAAGCTCCTTATAACAGAGTAAACACAAAAAACAAAGGGGCTGAGACACTGCAAAGCGCATGACCTGTGACAACTCCCTGATCATCAAAGTAGAGTAGATTCAAACGGTCAATTGGTGCATAAAGTGTGGTACCCTCTAAAGATGCCAGATTCTGATAGAAAAGGAAAAAAAATTAGCAGAGATTTATTTCTAGTTTTTACTTTGATTTTATACTGAAAACATTGAACAGGTGTGCTTTTTAATACTGGCTGCTTATTTAATGCTGCAATTGATTTTCTTAACCATATTTACATAAGCACCAAAGCAACAAGTCATACAATAAACAAGAATTTACTCTTAGATGTCTTGCCACCCCATGTTCGAATTAGCCACAGTGAATCAATTTATCATCACAAAATAATTTATTCTAGTATTTCATGGTTTTAAAATGGTACTCTCTATCCATTATTATCATCACTTGACTCTTCTGTACAGTGCTATACCGTTAATAGCACTGTTAAGAGTATGTTAAATGTTAAGAGTAACATTTTATATGCCGACTAAATTATCAGGGCATTTCCCCTAAGTCTTGATATTTTGTCTTGATTTATCTTGATTAATCAAATGTCTAATACAATCTATCTATCTATCTATCTATCTATAACACCACATTTAGACTGCAAGAGGAAAAAAAAAAAAAAATCGGAACTCTTGAGTGAGTGAGTTAAAATCCATACACAGAAGGAGAATATCCAATGTATACGCTGAAGGTGCAAGCAGTCATTTAGATGGTGGGTCAAAATGCTATGCAAACAATGTCTAACCACTGCACTATGCATCCACCAAGTCAAATATTTGGATCAATATATGTAAATTGTAATAGTGAGGCGGATGTGTCACCTGTTGCATGGCTGCACTTGGATAATAATTTGGGATCATGAGGTGGATCGTCGTGTAGTGGTTGCAGCAACGTGCTGTATCAGTGCATGCTCCTAACACCTAATCATAATGGTAGCCTGAATCTCTAATTAAGGGTACATGCACTAAAAGTATAGACTTTGCTTTTAGAGTCAAAGCTTTGAGATCTTATATTCAAAATTACAACATTATAGACAGAACTATGAACAGAATAGGTCTCTGAATACGGATTAAATTTGATCAATTAAAAGTGTGGTGCAAAAGCCATGTTTCACTATAAAACTTAATATTTAATTGCACAATCCTTCAAGACTGAAGGCTTCTAAGAACTGATGTATTTTACATAGATAGTATAATCTGTATTATTTTTGGTTATATTGTTATATTCTATACATAGTCTAGCTTAGGTTGCCTTTGATGACAGACATTGGAAATCACATTATACAAGACCAACCTATAACTGTCTAAACCAAACGATATAATCGCTTGGTCTTCTCTCTGAGATCATATGTATTTTTTTAATATGCTTTTGTGATAGATATCTTAAAATGCTCATGAACACTAGAAGTTGTGGTCAAACACAAGTACACTAAAAATCAAAAAGTTCTAGAACCCCACATTTCTTCCAATTTTTCTTCAAAATTTAATGAGTTGAAAGGCAATGAATGACTTAAAATGGAGAAAAAGTAAGCAGTAAAACTGCCAGGGATTTATATTTCAAGTTTAGGTTAGCAAAAATTGAAAGTAAAAAAAAAAAAAAATTCAGAATATTACAAATGGGCCTTCTTCAGAGAAGTACTAATATGTTACAACCTACAGGTGTTTTGCAGCATTTAAAGTAAATTAAGGCTTGCAAGTTGAAGCAAACAATTGACACAGATGTCCCAGCTTCTACTGATTACTTAAAAACCCTCAGTCTATTTTAAAACAGAGTTAGAACAGACTGTGTTACTATACCCTCTGCATCCTAGAAAGGTGTAAATTCCAGTGATAATGACAAGAAAACAGCAATTAACAAATTAAATGAGGCAGAGAATAAAAAAAAAAAAGTCTCAAAAAAAATTAGAGACTTCCTGTAAACGACATCCATCACCTGTTAATTCAAAAATAAAAGGCTACTCAAAAAACACACACACAAGACATTAAACACTTGCTGTTGCAGCAACACCAACCAAAGGCAATATTAATCAATTTGGGAAGATTGAAATAAGCCCCATTGCACTTACTATATAATTCTAGTATAAAAGAGGACTAAACTTAAAATCAAAAGCAATCTAGAAATCACAAATGCATAAAGATATTATAGCTACCTGAAACTTCACTATTACCAGAGCTTGAACTTACATTTATATGTAGAATACTTTCATTATCACCTAAAAGGCCATTTTCCACATTTCATTAGAGATGCATATTTAAATGACCCTCAGGGATCTCAAATACCACAAAACATTGGCTAAACAGACAAATATTAAATTATTTGTCGCAGTCGATAAAGGGTGTAATTTTGCTTGACTTCTCACTAGTCTCAAACAGGAAGTGGTACAGTATTAAAGAACTAGTGTCTGCACTTCAAGATATTCTAAAATAAAGCAGAACGATGATCACTATTACCAAACAATCCAAACGCGAAATCAATTAAACAGAAACTGTAGAAGCCCCAATATATCATGGAGCAGGACTCAAAAATGTAACTGCTACCAAGAAGACACTAAATATCACACTGAAAAGATGAAAAAGAGAAAGTATCACTGGGTGGGTTGGGGATGTGTGCAAGCAGTACATATCGAGGCAAACTACACACAGTGAATTTGTCACAGAAATCCATGTGGATTACTTTAAAAGCAATCTGAAGACAGTTTAAAAAAGTTCTACAAAAATCACTGTTGCAATCCATGCACTTAAAGAGAAAGGGCATGGATAAACAGCATTGACGATAAGCTTATTAATAGAGGGTGTCATCATTCTTAATGACCATCTTCTTTCCACACAGAAGATGACTCATCTTATTTGTGGGAGATTTGTCACTCTCTGGTCCAACTAACACTTTTGTCCAGGTGCCTGAGCACTATACATGCTACATTTCTAACCTTTTATAAAATGTCCACTAAATCAACAGAAGACTTTGTTGTGCCAGTCCTACATCCACAAACTGAATACACTGCTCTTATTTTACACTGCTTGTCTTTTTGTGCTTTAATGAGACGATTACGGTTAATCTGGTTTTGTCTACTACCAAGACCAGCTGCTACCATTATCCTCTCTTCAAGGTCAAGTCTCACAAAATCTTTACAGTACGTTTACATGAATCTAACAGGGCAGAAATCTGTCTAACAGGAACAACTCATAATGGCTCTTATTCAGTGATGAGAAAACAAGTGCAGCAATCCCTATAACTAAGTGCATTTAATCATTTGCAATTAACTCCTGGGAAGGGAATGAACCGAATACCTAATAAAGTGAGTGGAAACCAGATTATCATAAAATAATTGCTAAAAAAAGTAACATTTTAATTGTTGTTCAATATGTTAAAAATGTGCACCCTCTATATTGTTTTTTCCCTTATAAATTCAGTGTAACCAATGTATAACAGAAGAAATGACTTGCAATTATCCAGTACTACATTTTTATTTTACCATTTTCTGGCATTGCCAGCACTGTAACAAATATGATCGTATGGTGCTGCTAGTATTTATAGGCGTTTAAAAAAAAAAAAAAGACACAACCTGAATTCATTTCTAATTTACTATTTAAGCATATTTCTACTCCCATCATTGTTTAATATTTGTTATGACAGATTTCAAGCATTTTAGCATTGTGTCACATTTCACATCATATTAAGTATGTTTGACTAGTTTTAACACAATATCCTTAATTAATCCATGGAACCAAGAAAATCCCCAGGTTAACAATCCCAGGAATTTACCAAGATTTGTCAATTTACACTTGTCAGGACAAAAACAGTAGTTTTTTAGTCAACATGTTTATGCCCAAAGAATTCAACTCTCCAAACTACACCTAAAATAAAGATAAGAAAGGATAAATGCAACTACTTAGTGGCTATGCACAGTGGTAACTCCAATGAATGTTAAAGAAAAAAGTGCATACAATACTTAGACTGATCAGTAAATTTATCATGAATCGCATCTTCAGCCTAGCAGGTGGTTAATTCCCAGTGACCAAGCCACATCTGTACCACTGCATCCCAGTGATTATTCCAAGTTTTGGTCTTTGATATTTCTAGGCAAGTTTCTCAGGATACTGGACACTGGTTTATTTACAAATACCACTGATTCAGCAATTTACTTGTGAACTACTGGAAAAAAAAAAACAGCATATATGAAAGGTGCTTACTGACTTGTCATAACTTGATCACGTTCATCCTTTCTCCAGTTGCCTGATCATTAAATAAAATTCATATAAAACCACTCCATGAAAAACATTTACCTTCTGCTATAGTCTGCCAAGTCTGGAAATCTTTATAGTGGATAACAGTGATGGTTCAAAAAGATTGAATCTTAGGACTACTCTAGGCAGAGGTTCACACACTTCGCACAGAAGACATTACTCAGAACTACAGTATTCAGCATAACATTACAATGTTAGCCACCAGTGTCCTAGATGGGTTGCTGGATGGTTTTCATCTGATGCAGAATACAAGAAACAAGCGGATCACCTTGAGAAAGTTAAGAATACAGCTGTTGCTCTCATCTCCACACATGGTTGGGGAAATACTTATTAGGGCTTTTCTTGGCTCCTTCCCAGCTGTACATCTACTCTCAAATTAGAGGGATGTCTGATACTTTAGGTAAGCCTGAAACAGACTCACAACATGGTTACAGAAGCAGTAGGCAGCACTTAGCCCGAGGGTTGACAAACAGATTAATCTACTTCCAGAGCACTTCAAAGATTTAGATAAGATGAACTTTAATTTGAATGAGATTTTACTAGAGGATCTGTTTATGCTTAGAACAGATCATGTCATAAGCTAGTAGTTCATCGCCATAGAATAGGCCCAAATGCTGAAATAGGACCTTAAAAGTTGTACTAGTAACTCTTACAAAGCTGAGGTTGGATGGCCAGTCTCTAAAACTCTTGACCACTTTTACTTTGTAAGTTTAACAAGGAAACATTCATCCACATGAAGTGAAACCCGGTGAAATTTTTGGGAACTTTTCTTTCTGATAATTAACAGAAACAAAACATCACACAATAAATAAAGTCTTAAAATTTTTGTTTCTGATGAGACTCAAGTTGAAATTTAGTTTGATCTTCCAGAAGAACAGAGGCCTCTGTTATTCAGCCCTGGCGATTACAGTTGGGAGTACATATTGAAATACTTCACCTTTGTTGTTTTTTAATCAGCTATTCTGACACAGTTGGACATAGGACACTGCTCTGCTACTTTAGAGTACACACACCACATTAAAGTCACAAACTATTCAATGACAAAAACCCTGGTGATGAAGTACTAACACTTACCATTGTAAAATATGAACAGACAGAAGAACTCAGGACTGCATTCATTATTCCAATTTCAGCCATATCCTTAAAATAATTTTACACAAGCCAGTCCTTGTTACAGGCCAGAGACTACTGAAGGACAAACTTAGGTCACCTCTGTAAGATGCTTATGGTCATAAAAACGTTTTAATAGGTGGTATTTGCATATTATTGCTACTGAGCTCAACATTTCACTTGTTTCAGTAGAGAAGTTTCTGAAAGTAAATAACTGGTCTAATGATTAATACCAAATAAGGAATCTGTACTTGGTCTGGCACTTGTCAAACAACTACTGTCTTACAAATTTAGCACAAAACCTGTGGTGATGATGCAAAACAGCAGTGCTGAACCAGAATTTTAGACAGGAGCTTTCAAAATTTATTACACACTTTTTACTTCAGATCAAAACATGGAATGCTCAGAAGTGTACTGGTGTCTTGTTAAGCTCTAAGGAAAAGCGCCTGTCTTGATACAATTTATGCCTGTGAAATGTGTGCTTATCTTAAACACTTAACTGTGGCACATAGAAATGGCACATTTCTTTGGCAGGCCCACCCAAAAATGCTGTGGCATAGGAATTCCTGATTCTACAGGAGAGAAATTTTGCTAAACCTTTTATTTCAGTGCAACACACTGAGAGAGTCACCTGGATCTGCAATGAATCCAGCCCTGGCTTGACAGAAGTTCACAGGAGAATTCAACTCTCCACATTGATGGCAAGTAAAGTTTCCCTTCTCTCAGCTTCCTGATGTTTTCCCAGACAGACTCAGCAGTTATATTTTAACACTGCTACATACTGCTTCTAATATCTTGAAAGATATCTTCCAACACAGGCTGAAGAGTTTACCTTTATGTAATATTCTGTTAAAATTTTGATTCACAACTATTTGCTGATAACACACTATAGAGAAAAAAACAAAATATGTAATTTTTTTGATTGACTAAGCCATAAAAGCATATGCTCTGTATCTCTTATCCGGCACTATGTTGATCATGCTTTGTACATAATAATCCAACTCTTTACAGGATATTGAGCTTTGTGATTGATTAGCTGACATTATGTGTCATTTTATGTCAGCTTAGTCAACATGTAAACTCAGTGTAGAATGTTAACTATAACTCACTCTGTTGAGTTGCTCCAAGAGTCGTTGGTTTTGTTCGGTAAGCTCTTTCACCACTTTAGACTTCTCACGATCTGCTTCACGCAGCTGGGCCTGCTGTCTCTCTAACTCTTCTTGCAACTGCCGGACATCTGACTCTAACTCTGCAACACGACTCTCCCATTCACCCTCACGGTTCTCAAACCGACGCCGCAACTCATGTTTTTCTTGTTCCAAGTGCTGCAAGGAGTTGAAACATGAAAATAAACAAAATTACAATACATTTTCTAATAGACCACAGATCACTTCTCAAAATAACTCATTCTGTATAAATAGACAAGATGATAAAGAAAGAATACTTCACAAAAAGTCACAAGGAACATGTTTGGCTGTCAATCAAAAAAAATGGATTTTTACATACTCATATATAAACACAAACGTTTTCTTGGACTGCAAACTAGTTTAAGACATTCAAATTATTTTAAAGGGGAATCATAAAATAAACAAATAAAAATATAAACTAGTTTGCAAAAAAAAAAAAAAGAATAAACAATGGTTTTGACTAATCATTGTCTTGTCAAGAGAACTTCAGTATGACAAGTTCCCATCTGATGCAATAAAGCATTACCTAGTCAGAATGGTAACTAAAGAAATATGTAGGCACATTTACATCAACAGAGGAGAGTGTCCAAAGCCACAGTCAATCTAGATTCTCGGTTTCATATCCCTGGTAGGCACTATCTGTATAGGGTATGCACACATTTCCTGCACGTGTGTTACTGCATTTCCTTCAAGTACTTCAATTTCCAAACTCATAGGCCATAAAGGCTTAAAGGTAGTTTTATCAGCAAATCTAAACTGACCCTGTATAAATGACCGTGGGTGTAAATAAGTATGAGCACACCCCATGATGCAATGGATTGTGCTACAGAATTAAGAAACCATATTTTGGAATAAAACGTGTTCTCAATGTTAGAAAAAAAAGAAACAAAGCTATCCATCTAGCATTTTTTTAATACCTAAACAATTATTTAAATATTATAAAGTGGGGGATAGGACAACACACACTACACTAAGCTTCTCATAATCTGTACTAACACACAGTCATTCAAGTGATTACCCACTATGGAACTCTGTAAACAGTACAGCTTTACTGAAAAAGTTATGAACTATTTCACATTCACAGACTTGGAGTCCTATAATCATCAGATATATTCACCCAAGGGTCAAATGGCTTTTTCATCTTAGAGAAACAGATATAACAAAAACACACCAATCCAATGGTTGATATTCTAGTTGGTTTGTAATGCATTACTGCAGAGTACTATCCTTGTATTTGCTCATTCAAGAACACACAGAGGATTACTGTAATGAATCAATATAATCATTCTCTGACTTCCACTTTAAGTATTAAAAAAGCCATGAAATACAAAAAAAAGTATAATTAAGCAGACAAAGTAAAACCAATGCTTACTTCTTATACCAATATTAAAGGCAATCTAAGTTGATTAAATCTGCAAATAAAATACTGATCATAAAAACTGCAGCTAACTTGCACAGTTAAGGTACTCCTAAAAGAGTTATTGTGTTGATATTATGAAAAGAATATAAAACCAGACAGTTAAATTATTCACTACTTCCCATAACCTATTATTGAAAGGTACTACTTTCAAAAAACACTTTGGCAGGTATGCCTCAGCAACTCATTACTCAAAAGTATCTAAAATTTATTGTTGAAATTATCATGTTTGCCCACTAATGTTTCCAGGCTTAAAGTTTATGTAGCTATCTTGGATAGATAGTGCAAGAACATTTTTATGTAAAATACATTTGGGCAACTTTTCTATTCCTCTCTAGAATATGGATAGAAGGAGTCAAACTAAAAGAGAGATTCTCACATGCATATACAAACGTAAAATTAATTCTGCTCAAAATATAGTATGGCTATAAAACTACATTTTAACTGCCAATATTAGATATGCTTTTTGCTCTTGACATTTAAATAAAGGTCCAAGACTTGTGATTTTAGGAGAGCTGACTCTTGCTAGAGCAGCTGCTAAAGTTGTTCATTTTCTTTTGTTTACTTATTTGTCTTTTTTTTTTTTTTAAATAAACTGTAGTAATTTCAAAATTTCATCCACGCATTTAATAAACAGTAAATATTTTCAAAGTCTAACCAGAAAAAAAAACAGTGGAACTATAATCTTAAATTTAAGATGCATTTTGAAGAAAATAATCAAAGAATGTCGATCACAAATTATGATAGTATGAAAAAGTTAAGGTCGTTTTAACCCAATTACCACTTGGTAAACAATACTACTTATATATTTTAAAGCTTCGTAGATTAACGTTTATATTGCAAGTTTATCAGAAGTACTTCCCTTCTCTCTGCCCCCCCCCCCACCTTCTCCAGCATCTCGCCCCCAACTATAGCATTGGACTTCCCATTAAAGACTTATAAACAAATGTATAAATTATGACTCTTTTACTCTTGTGTAATGAAAGTGTGTACCGATTTATTCTTATTTACTATTTTTGGTGTCTTATTTATATCATTATATATTTATTTTTCTTTTCTTGCTACTTTTTCTTTGACATCTTTTAAAGCACTTTGAGCTACATTCATTGTATGAAAATGTGCTAGAAAATTAAAAGTTTTCATATACAGTCTTGATGTCTGGGAAAAAAAAAACTGCAGAAACAAAACATACAGTGCCTCCGGAAAGTATTCACAGCGCATCACTTTTTCCACATTTTGTTGTTACAGCCTTATTCCAAAATGGATTAAATTCATTTTTTTCCTCAGAATTCTACACACAACACCCCATTATGACAACGTGAAAAAAGTTTACTTGAGATTTTTGCAAATTTATTAAAATAAAAAAAACTGAGAAATCACATGTACATAAGTATTCACAGCCTTTGCTCAATAATTTGTCGATGCACCTTTGGCAGCAATTACAGCCTCAAGTCTTTTTGAATATGATGCCACAAGCTTGGCACACCTATCCTTGGCCAGTTTCGCCCATTCCTCTTTGCAGGACCTCTCAAGCTCCATCAGGTTGGATGGGAAGCGTCGGTGCACAGCCATTTTAAGATCTCTTCAGAGATGTTCAATCGGATTCAAGTCTGGGCTCTGGCTGGGCCACTCAAGGACATTCACAGAGT
This sequence comes from Polypterus bichir lapradei, assembly GCA_026402145.1. Lineage (NCBI taxonomy): Eukaryota > Metazoa > Chordata > Cladistia > Polypteriformes > Polypteridae > Polypterus > Polypterus bichir. The sequence continues at coordinate 17,640,055 of JANRMT010062838.1, read as the reverse complement.
TGTCCTGAAGCCACTCCTTTGATATCTTGGCTGTGTGCTTAGTGTCGTTGTCCTGCTGAAAGATGAACTGTCGCCCCAGTCTGAGGTCAAGAGCACCCTGGAGCAGGTTTTCATCTAGGATGTCTCTGTACATTGCTGCAGTCATCTTTCCGTTTGTCCTGACTAGTCTCCCAGTTCCTGCCGCTGAAAAAGATCCCCAAAGCATGATGCTGCTGCCACCATGCTTCACTGTAGGGATGGTAGTGGCCTGGTGATGAGCAGTGCCTGGTTTCCTCCAAATGTGACGCCTGGCATTCACACCAAAGAGTTCAATCTTTGACTCATCAGACCAGAGAATTTTGTTTCTCATGGTCTGATAGTCCTTCAGGTGCCTTTTGGCAAACTCCAGGCGGGCTGCCATGTGCCTTTTACTAAGGAGTGGCTTCCGTCTGGCCACTCTACCATACAGGCCTGATTGGTGGATTGCTGCAGAGATGGTTGTTCTTCTGGAAGATTCTCCTCTCTCCACAGAGGACCTCTGGAGCTCTGACAGAGTGACCATCGGGTTCTTGGTCACCTCCCTGACTAAGGCCCTTCTTCCCCGATCGCTCAGTTTAGTTGGCTGGCCAGCTCTAGGAAGAGTCCTGGTGGTTTTGAACTTCTTCCACTTACGGATGGTGGAGGCCACTGTGCTCATTGGGACCTTCAAAGCAGCAGAAATTTTTCTGTAACCTTCCTCAGATTTGTGCCTCGAGACAATCCTGTCTCGGAGGTCTACAGACAATTCCTTTGACTTCATGCTTGGTTTGTGCTCTGACATGAACTGTCAACTGTGGGACCTTATATAGACAGGTTTGTGCCTTTCCAAATCATGTCCAATCAACTGAATTTACCACAGGTGGACTCCAATTAAGCTGCAGAAACATCTTAAGGATGATCAGGGGAAACAGGATGCACCTGAGCTCAATTTTGAGCTTCATGGCAAAGGTTGTGAATACTTATGTACATGTGCTTTCTCAGTTTTTTTATTTTTAATAAATTTGCAAAATCCTCAAGTAAACTTTTTCACGTTGTCATTATGGGGTGTTGTGTGTAGAATTCTGAGGAAAATAATAAATTTAATCCATTTTGGAATAAGGCTGTAAATAACAAAATGTAGAAAAAGTGATGCGCTGTGAATACTTTCCGGATGCACTGTATTTATACATGAATACAGCATTTATTTACAAATATTGGCAACATATGATATAAATTAAAGTTTGAACTATAAACTTTATTACTGAAACACCATGTACAATCCTCTACTATACTATGTATGGCTGAATAACCAGTGGATACAAAGCATATCAATAAATCGATATAAATCACTGCCTATGACCCCTACAGTCAGTAATGTCAACGGAGCCGCACCCCTATCCCATCAAATTAAACGTTCAGCTCACCTCTAACTTGTCGCTTAGTTCCCGGTGCATCTTTTCGTACTGCCTCGTCAGATCCTGATTCCGCTCCAAGAGGGCTTTTCCCAAGCGGGCTGCGAGCACCAAATCTTTTTCCTTTTGACGGATCAGCGACAGCAGATCAGGCTCCTGTCCGTGAGCTGTATCTCCCGTGTCCAGCTCTGTCTCACCTGGCAACAATGCCAACTCTTCTTCCAGCGCCAATCCCAACCCCAGAAGTGCCCGACCATTAAGATCGTTCGTAAACCCACCGCCACCTGGGGGTGGCTTCATGTTGTGGTCGTGCGGCTGATCCATACGGGAGCTATCCAGCTCAGCGGATGCTGAATTGGATGGTGGCGAAGAGGAGGCAGGGAAATCGAGGCAAAAAGCAGACATCTCCACCCCGCGGTGGCCGTAAGTGGAACACCAGCGACGGCGACGTCGAACCTGTCCAACCTGGCCTTGTTCAAAGTCTGTTGGTGCAAGTCGCACTTACCCGTCCTCGACCGCTGGAGGAACCAATGCGATTGCCATTTAACTGTCGGAGTCTTTCTTATGGTAGGTCCGCAGAACCCTGTAAACGTCGTCTCCGTTTGGGCAGGAGATCGGTGCAGCGGCCCACTCGAGACCAGCTCGTTTCCCCGGTGCTCCTGCCCCACTGATCCGTGTTCTTCCACTGTTTCCGCAAAAACGTACCCCGCTAACCCGCGCTTCTTTTTCCGGGGGCTCCAGATTTCCCAAAGCCCACTTCCCACCCTCCCGTCCTGGATTCCCTTGCCTTGTTGGCTTATCTCTTAGTTTACTTATCACTATCCAGTCTGCAATGAGTAAGTCCTAAGACGTCCAAGGTGGACCCTTGATATTTCTTCTCACGTTTATGTTTAATACGAAGAGGTTTGTTTATCTGTCCTAGAACACCACAGTTCCCGTACCCCCATTCTTGCCAGTCACGTCAGGTGCGTCGTGCGCAGAAGAGCCACGGTCTCCATACGGCTATGAAAGCAAACGTTGTAAAAACGACCAGACGCGCCTCCGACAGCCCCACCTCTTTTGTTGAATGCGCGGCCCCGTGGTCCTGATATCACAGTGTACCTGGTTTAGGAACTAAGCTGACTGGCCCCGCGCATCCTGCGTCATGGCGTGCAGGTGACGTTTGTCGAAGCTGACTGGCTCCGCGCGATAGGCCCATCTTTCAATTACCCGTTACGTGACGCACTCCAATCTTTAATTAATGGATTATGAAGAGGTTCGAAACCCTCAAACAAACAGGCATCCAGTGTCCTCATTTTCTACCAATTTCGCTTCCTAAATGGAGTCTTTCTATCCGTTTAATTGTGCTAGCACTCGTTACTGAACACGCAATAATGCCAAATAAATTAATCGAACCAACTTAAAAACTAATTTTTAAACTCTGGAAGTAAATAAATGCAGTAACATTCACCTCTGATGCTGCACCAGAACCTACCTTTCCGAGGTCAGGTTTGAAACCAATTCATTAAAATATCAGTTTCCCAGGTATGTTTTTTTCCCCTTGGAAAAAGGATCAGCTCATGCCCAACTCATGAATATACTGTACATAAATACATTTGGTAAAAATGTATTTTACAGTTTCTATCTAAAAGATAAACAATGGTTATTTCAAAATGTTAAAGCTTAGAGTATCTGTATGGTTTAATGTGTTTGGCAGGGAAGAGTAGTATTGGACACAAGGAAGAACTCTGCAGTTTGTGAAAGTAGTGCATTACCTGACAAACCTGCTTACATGCATACCGAGTGAATTTAAAGCTGGCAATAAACCTATCCTGTATGTTGGCACAGTGGTGGAGAAAACTGGAGTGCTAGTTTACTGAAAGGGACACACAGTCATCAAATACTGTACATAACACATTTTTGGGATGTTACAGGAAAGCTAAAAAAAAGCCCAATTGAAGACCCTAGAGAGTCCATACAGATGATGCCCTAGCTCAGGTGTCCTCAATCACAGTCCTGGAGGGCCGCAGTGGCTGCAGGTTTTTGTTCTAACCTGATTGCTTAATTAGAAAGCAATTCTTGCCAATAATTTAATTTCATGGCTTGTTAGAGCTTTAATTCTGCTATGTCAGGTCATTCTCATATCCTACATTTTCTTCCCTTTTCTAAGGATATCATTCAAATGATTTGAACGCTAAAATGGATGAGTAATTCTCAGTCCTTCACTTTTTTCTCTTCACTTTCCTTCCAGGTATTTTATTAAACCCAATAGTGCATGTTAAATACACACAGGAATAAATGGTAAAAAGCTAAATGGAGAAATGCTGGTCTCTTTTGTCATTTGCATGTTATTGGTAATTATGAGCAATTAAAAACCAAGAATACAGCCATTTAAGACTAAAATAAGCAGTAAGAATTCAAAATCTTAATGAGCGAAACAACTAAAGTGAAGCTGAAGTGTTCCTTGAGCAATAAGTGCTTTTTATTAAGCAGTTGGGTTGGAGCAAAAACCTGCAGCAACTGTGGCCCTCCAGGACCGTGATTGAGGACCACTGCCCTACCTGAACATATTCTGGAGCTGTGGGACAGCAACCCTAACCTTTGAACTACCAAACATGCTACCCATGATTTAACATGTCCAAATAAGATTCTTTCAAAGACACTGAAGACACTTAGAGATTATAGACTTAAACTTGTTTGATCAAGGATTTTAATATATCAACAAATTCCACAGATTGTTTTAATTTTGCCAACCCCAGCATGTGACAGAAAACATGCCAATACTGAGTTTTGTATGGTTGCGTGCCTTGGTATTTATGCTTGATATGCAAGCTGCTCTGAATAAAACATCTGCTAAACAATAACACCAAATTTAATGATATGAGATTTTAACTTTATATTAAAGCCTACGTTAGACACATTTCCAGGCAGAGTATGTAAAACTGACTAAACAATTTTAAAAGAGTTTTTCATAAACTATCAGATGCCTAGAGGTGTCTCTAACCATACTCAAGACAACTTGCTCTATGGATGGGTGGGGAGAGGTTTCTAGACAAGTTCAATGCATTTATTAGTTTATTATTTATAATTACTTACTATGGTCTCCAATTTATTAATTGTAAAGCTAATTCTAAAACCATTGAGAATGTATGAATAAAAGAAAAATCTATAAAAATTACAGATTTTTATAACCAAACTGGACTACAAAAATGTTACTCTATCTCATGGTGAAGCACTATGGTTTGGCACAGAGGTAGACAGACGTTTGGACTCAGTGACCCACTCTAAAGACAGAAAATCTCAGCAAGCTAGAATGGCACATAATGTTGGGCTGTTACAGTATTAATATTAGGTCAAAAAAACAAGTAGAATTGTTTCAGCTAATAAAAAAAACTCTTAAAAGTTAAAATACTCCACCATAATTAAATGTCTTTTGTTAACATTCCTATTGCTAAGTTGGTCCGCAGTTTCCACATTAATTTGTACACGGGTTGCAAATAAATTTTCATAGAAATCAGAAAGCAGCAGAAATCAACAAAATGATAAAACAGACCAGTGAGTTTAGGAATATACATTTGATCTGTCAATATACTTAATTTCAGCAAAAACAAAAAACACTAAAGTAGGACTCTATTAAACTAGGGTTTCATTAAGCATAAAGTTAACTTTTCATGTCTAAAATGATACCGGCAGGCACACTCTCTGGGCACAGTTTGTCCAATCTGATCTACATCAAAGACAAATATATCAGTTACTTATGAACAATATCAATCAATCAATCAACATTTATTTATATAGCACATTTTCATACAAAAAAATGTAGCTCAAAGTGCTTTACAAAATTAAGAATAGAAAAATAGAAGACACAATAAAAAATAAACATAAGTCAACATTAATTAACATAGAATAAGTAAGGTCCGATGGCCAGGGTGGACAGAAAAAACAAAAAAAAAAAAACTCTAAGAGCTGGAGAAAAAAAAAAAAAATCTGTAGGGATTCCAGACCAAGAGACCGCCCAGTCCCCTCTGGGCAATATAATATTCTGACATAAAAACTAGTTTTTAAGCACCACTGCCCATGCCCCCTCATGTATTACTTATAGTGATAAGTTAGAAAAAAATGCTTATGCTGCAGGGATAAGTGCCATTTTCTTGCAAGTCTGCATTTGATTAAGTAACTTTCATAATCTTGTGTCATGGGGGTTCTCAATCTTAGTCCAGGAGAGCGTTAGTGGCTGCAGACAGTTTTTGTAACCACTCTTAACTGAAGACGATGTCTTCTTCAAAATTAACTCATTTCTTAATTAGACTGTGAGGTACTGTATGTTTTATTTGTACTTGGGAGGATTCATCCAGAATTATTGAAATTTATCAACAAGGACATCGGCATAGTGCTGTCAGTTGTTACACAAAAATGTATTCTATTATGCTTCTTTAGAAGGCACTTAAATTTCCAAAAAACAAGCATAATTTCAACTGATACATTATACATTATATATGTTTTGAGGAAAAAAAAACAACTGATTCACACCTGTACTGGCCCGATGACAATAAACAATGTTGTTGAAGTGCTTAAAGCTTTATCAACAAAATGTCCTAAATTTGGCTACAACAAGAAACAGTCTATTCAAAGAGTCTGGTCAAATTAGGAATTAACATCTAATTAAATGAAATCTGCAGCCACTGTTACCTTCGAGACTGAGAACCACTGCCCAAGGAATTGGTGCATTTAGTAAGCAAGAATTAAACTAAACGTGAAGTTCATGAACAGTAACCAAACTTGTTATGGTCAGAAGCCCTTCTGAGTTGACACCAAATGCCTATTACTACCTTAAAACCAAAAATTAACTGATATTAATTTTATAAATTCAAATACAAGGAAGGAAATGACAAAGGAAAATACAGAGTAACAAAAGAAGACTTTAAACTAAAGGTCCCTTAGGTCTAACTACACAGTAAATGATCACTCTATCAACCAGAAGAGTACCTAAGGCACTCACCCACCAATATACTCTCAGACTACCTTTTTTTCCTATCTTCCTCAGTTTAACACTCTGACCTCACTTTCACCCACCAGTTGACTGGTTTCCAATTTCTTGCACAGGACACATTCAATGGCTTAGAAGGGGCTATTAAGTCCTGGCCAAGAGCTACTTCAAGGTGAATCCCTAAAGATCATCTCCTCGGTTAGGAAATGGGCTACAAAACTGCTGGGGTTGTATTCTAACAACATCCTTGATTGGCCCCAGGTGACTGTTAAAAAGCCAAGTACACAGTAAGCCTTATATGCGTTTATCTTGGGCAACAGAGTGGTGTATATATAACCTGCTGTACTGGGAAATCCTACACATTAACTGACAGTCCCCCATTGTCTTTCCATGTTTTCACTTGTCTACTGTCCTGAAGCACATGACTGCAATTATAATACCAACCCTGAGCAGGTTTCCTTCTACACCCACCCCAATTAAAAGATTTGGTTGGAGTAAATACATGCAGCCAGGACCAGAACTGAGAAACCCTCCACTACTGCACTAGCTAATTATAGATGATGCTTTCAAAACATACCTCCTGTTCTATAGGGAATAAGTGATACATCACAATTGACAGCATCTTTAGAGTACTGTACTGGTTTGTTTACAACGAGGAACGATTAGTAAAGATATACTGTAACAAACTGCAATGCTTTTATGAAAACAAAAGCAAATGGACAAAAGAAGTGAGAAGGAATCATAATGGGACAAAACAAATCATGAAATAAAACAATTCTATTTAATAAATAACGTGGATCCATACCACTTGCCACCCAGGAAGTGGACAAAGTGTGCCCAATAAGGTAGGTCTGCTTACATGTTGTTACTGTTCTATTCATATATTTATTCATCTATTTGAAGTTATTTTTCTTTAAAATGTCCTCTTTGAAAACACTAACAAAAAAAAGTTTGTTTTCATCAACGTGCAGTTTAATAACTTGACGTATGCTTTTCAATTACATTAAAAGTGAAACTAATTAAAAATTTAGGTCTTGTGCTATGGCACAAAACAAATATGCAGAAAATAACTGGAAAGTGGCATATGGCATTCAGGGCAGAGTTTTCAAAATTTCAGCTTCAGCCAAGAATTTTATTTTCATTTCAGTAAATCGATAATTTGCATTTCTGAGATTTTTTTTAATTGGACTTCTCCACAACATACTTCCAAGGAGCTTAACTGCTTTGCACCTCTTAGATGTGTTCCCATTAAAATTATTAACACAACCTTAAATTGGACTAATGCATGATGATTTTTTTCCAGGTCAGCATTAATAAAATTCTCACTGGAAGTACTAATATCATCACTTGCTCAATGTTTTTCAATAAGCACAATATACCACCTCTCAAAACACTTTATGCACAGCTGGATGCAACCATCCATTTTCACTTAGCAAGCTCAAGGTCATGGGGAGCCAACATCAATACTACCAGCATCAAGTGCATGGTGAAAACAAGTCCATGAAGTAATAGTAGTAGTATTAATATTGTCAAACGTACAGGGTACAGTGAAATTCTTACTTGCATGCCAAGCCAACCACTCTTAAGCACCATGATAATCAATAAAGTAACAACATAATTAGCTTCATTTACTTATAATTTAAAGTTCATCATATTTCATATATTTTATGTGTATACTGTACTACCTTTCTCACCTCAGGTCAAACTCAAGCAAATACCCAGACTCAGTAACGACTGGGCCAATTTAATGTAGCCACTTGAGATAACATGACATTTCCACAGCCGCTTAATCCACTTCAGAGTCACAGAACCAATCCTGGCAGCATTGTGGTGCAAGGCAAGAACAAACTCCAGACAAAGTGGCAGTCCATCACAGGTGCCACACTTGCACATAAAACATTGGGTCAGATTAGAATTGCAAATTAACCTAACATGGATGTCTTTGACAATGTGAAATAAAATCCATAAAAACTTGGGGAGAAAATGCAACTTCCACACAGATTGTAACCAATCATGAGATATGCACCCTATGTTAACCACGGACAATGCCATCTCACTGCTAGAGATGCTATTTTCTTTTACTGCAGTTTATGGAAACCTTAGAATTTCCCCAATTCGTCTGCAGCCAGAGTTCTTTAAAACTATGGTTCTTAAATCCAGTCCTAGGGAATCCCCTGTGGCTGCAGGTTTTTGTTCCAACCCAATTTTTTTTTAGAATTGGACTACTACGTTAATTAACCAAGCCATTATTTCCCAGTTTCTGTTTTTTCCATCCACCCAGAAATTACATACTGATTAAGGTATATTTGTACTGAATGAATCTCGGATTGATGTGTTAGATGGATAAGAATTCACTGTTCTTTTTTTACTTTTTATTATTTATGTTCTGGTTATTTAAAAAATTATTTACTAATCAGCACAAAATTAGGTAACAATGAAATAGTTGCTGCTTATAGTGTTATTTGTGCTGGCGCCTACTCTACTTATTAATTGTATTCAAATACAATTAAGGAAGCAAATTCCAAAGAAAGAAAAGCAAAATTAAAAAATAAAACAAAGTAAGCATTTAAACATGCAAAATGAATACAAATGTCTTGATTTCCTATAACTGTAAATCTAACACTACTGTTAGATTACACTACTGCACTTTTCCAAATGCAAAATAAAAGGATAAAAATCGGTCAGCTAGGTAAACTATGAAATCAGTTAAGGATGACAATGATTAACTGAGAAGCTGGTTGTAACAAAAGACTGCTGCCACATGGGGTATTGATGGCCTTTTTAGTTCATTTTACTGATGGCAGTCTTTTCAACTACTTGTTTAAATTAATTACTTCTTTTGATTCATTTTCAGTCTGGAATATATGGGAAGTCCCGTGAGTTCTCTCTGACAGTATCACAAATATAGCATTATAATTCATAAGTTGTTTTGATTTATAGTATGTTTGTGAACATATACATTTATTGTTTACTAATTTATATATATACACACACACACACACACATATATATGTATACACAACCTGCTGGATACCACAGGGGCCAACAGAGGACGCTGCAGGGAGGCTTAGAGAGTCATATGTGCCCTATAACCTGGAAGTGTGTCATAGGCAAAGCAACAGCGGAAGTGACGTACTTCCGGGATGAAGAAAAGGACTTTTTATCTGACCCAGAAGTGATAAGGATCACATGAACTGGGGATTGGAAACACTTCTGGGTCAGGAAATATAAAAGGACTCTGGGAACTCCCAGACAACAAGCTGAGTTGGGAGGCAGGGTGGCTAAACATCTGGGAGTGGAGGATTGCGATTTGGATTATTGTGATTGGTTTATTGAGAATTGTGGAGAGGAGCGTGCTTTGTGCACTTTATAATTATAATAAATAATAATTATTGGACTTTTACCTGTTGTCTGACATGTAGTCTGAGGGTTCAAGGGAGCGATAGTTCAGCCCTCCGGTTGTAACATGACCAAGCTGTGCGCTGAGCTTACTCTTGAGCATGCAACATACAGTTGGCCATGTGAACAGTAATCTTGTTTCAAATCCCACAGCTTGGATTGCTGCTGTCATAATTGGTTGGAGTTTCATGGTTTGTTTCAATTACGATAGTATTTGTAGGACTTGTGTTGAAGAGACATTCAGCATCTGTCAAGCGTTGTAAGTATACAACCGGTTTCATCGATAACTTCACATCCAGCTTTTGAGAGTTTAAACATTCATAAACATTAAAGTGTCCACTACTAAAATCATCACCTGTGAATCTAAGATGTTTAAGAGACATTGGTGGTTGTCGAAAGGTGTAAAATATTTGGCCATTTCGGTACACTTGAAAGCGACAATTCAGCGGCAGCCATCAACTCACATGCAGAACCACAGGTGAAGGGCTTAAGCATTTCACTCTTCTAGTGCTCCTGTGTAGTATAATTATCTCCTGTAACGTCATCAGTCCACACCTTGAACCTGTCCCAGTCATTCAATACATAAGACACAATGTTCGTCCAGATATCAAGAGTGAGCCTGATATGGCCGTGCAATATGTAACACAGAGAATGGAAAAGGCAGGCACCATCTCCGAGCATGGAAACCAGTCGGTAAGTGACAGTTCTTCGATCGATGGTGATCACCTTGATAGACATGTTAATGGGGGTACGGTTGGAACGATGTAAACTAAGTCTAAAATACCTATACAATAACTATAATCGTAATAAATCTATACTAATAAAAGGCAAAGCCCTCACTCACTCACTCACTCACTCACTCACTCACTCACTCACTGACTGACTGACTGACTGACTGACTTATCACTAATTCTCCAACTTCCCGTGTATATAGAAGGCTGAAATTTGGCAGGCTTATTCCTTACAGCTCACTTACAAAAGTTAAGCAGGTTTCATTTCGAAATTCTACACGGAACGGTCATAACGGTCGATAACGTTCGACAAAGTCCGCCATGTTGAACTTTCTTATTTATGGCACCATCTTCACGAAATTTGGTAGGCGGCTTCCCTGCGCTAACCGAAACCGATGTATGTACTTATTTCGATGGTATGACGCCACTGTCGGCCGCCATATTGAACTTTCCAACGTCACTAATTTTCCAACTTCCCGTGTAGGTAGAAGGCTGACCCCATCTTCACGAAATTTAGTAGGTGGCTTCCCTGCGCTAACCAAAAGCGATGTACGTACTTATTTCGGTGGTATGACGCCACTGTCGGCCGCCATATTGAATTTTCCAAACATCACTAATTCTCCAACTTCCCATGTAGGTAAAAGGCTAAAATTTGGCAGGGTCATTCCTTCCAGCTTACTTACAAAAGTTAAGCAGGTTTCATTTCGAAATTCTACGCGTAGCGGTCAACAATGTCCACCATGTTGAACTTTCTTATTCATGGCCTCATCTTCACGAAATTTGGTAGGTGGCTTCCCTGCGCTAACCGAAACCAATGTACATACTTATTTCGGTGGTATGACGCCACTGTCAGCCGCCATATTGAACTTTCCAATGTCACTAATTCTCCAACTTCCCATCTATGTAGAAGGCTGAAATTTGGCAGGCTCATTCCTTACAGCTTACTTACAAAAGTTAAACAGGTTTCATTTAGAAATTCTACACGTAACGGTCATAACGGTCGATAACGGTCGACAACGTCCGCCATGTTGAACTTTCTTATTTATGGCCCCATCTTCACGAAATTTGGTAGGCGGATTCCCTGCGCTAACCGAAACTGACGTATGTACTTATTTCGATGGTATGACGCCACTGTCGGCCGCCATATTGAACTTTCCAACGTCACTAATTTTCACAATGTCCGCCATGTTGAACTTTCTTATTCATGGTCCCATCTTCACGAAATTTGGTAGGCGGCTCCCCTGCGCTAACCGAAACCAATGTACATACTTATTTCAGTGGTATGACGCCACTGTCAGCCGCCATATTGAACTTTACAACGTCACTAATTCTCCAACTTCCCGTGTAGGTAGAACGCTGAAATTTGGCAGGCTCATTCCTTACAGCTTACTTACAAAAGTTAAGCAGGTTTCATTTCGAAATTCTACACATAACGGTCATAACGGTCGATAACGGTCAACAACGTCCGCCATGTTGAACTTTCATATTTATGGCCCCATCTTCACGAAATTTGGTAGGCGGCTTCCCTGCGCTAACCAAAACCGATGTACGTACTTATTTCGGTGGTATGACGCCACTGTCGGCTGCCATATTGAATTTTCCAAACATCACTAATTCTCTAACTTCCCATCTATGTAGAAGGCTGAAATTTGGCAGGGTCATTCCTTCCAGCTTACTTACAAAAGTTAAGCAGGTTTCATTTCGAAATTCTACACGTAACGGTCATAACAATCAACAGCGTCCGCCATCTTGAACTTTCTTATTCATGGCCCCATCTTAACGAAATTTGGTAGGTGGCTTCCCTGCGCTAACCGAAACCAATGTACGTACTTATTTCGGTGGTGTGACGCCATTGTCAGCTGCCATATTGAACTTTCCAACGTCACTAATTCTCCAACTTCCCGTGTAGGTAGAAGGCTGAAATTTGGTACTTATTTCAGTGATATGATGCCACTGTCGGCCGTCATATTGAACTTTTCAACGGTCTTTGTTACTTATGGGCCCATCTTCAAGAAATTTGGTACACGGGTTCCCAACGCTAACTGAATCCTACTTAAGTACATATATATGTCCATAGCCTGCAGCTCGGTCACCGTGTGAGGCGGCGTTGGGTCCCCCATCCCAACGCCTTCCACGTTGTTGGCTGCCTGCCTATATAAGGCCATCTGTCGCTCCAGTCTCTACATTCCCTTCCTTGCTTCGCCACGGTATTCACGTCTCCCTGCTGATAACTACAGCCTTTTTATTTAATCCACGGCTTCTCCGCTGTTTTATTGTTCATTTATTACGATTATAGTTATTGTGTAGGTATTTTAGACTTACTTTACATTGTTCAGGTACCCATTTCCTTTATCATTCCAACCGTACCCCCATTAACATGTCTATCGAGGTGATCACCATCGATCAAAGAACTGTCACTTACCAAGTGGTTTCCATGCCCGGAGATGGCACCTGCCTTTACCATTCTCTTTGTTACATATTGCACGGCCATATCAGGCTCACTCTTGATATCCGGAGGAACATTGTGTCTTATGTATTGAATGACTGGGACAGGTTCAAGGTGTGGACTGATGACGGTACAGGAGATAATTATACCACACAGGAGCACTATAAGAGTGAAATGCTTAAGTGTACCGAAATGGCCAAATATTTTAAACATTTGGACAACCGCCAATGCCTCTTAAACATCTTAGATTCACAGGTGACGATTTCAGTAGTGGACACTTTGATGTTTAGAAATGTTTAAACTCTCAAAAGCTGGATGTGAAGTTATCAATTAAACTGGTTGTATGCTTACAACGCTTGACAGATGCCGAATGTCTCATCAACACAAGTCCTACAAATACTGACGTAATTGAAACAAACCATGAAACTCAAACCGATTATGACAGCAGCAATCCAAGCTGTGAGATTTGAGACAAAGATTACTGTTCACATGGCCAACTGTACGTTGTATGCTCAAGAGTAAGCTCAGCGCACAGCTACAGCTTGGTCATGTTACAACTGGAGGGCCGAACTGACAACGTGGCATACAAAGAGATCCTTAACAAATAATTATTGGTATATTTTCCCTCAGTTTTAAAAAGGTTTAATTGTCTTCTTAATAAAAATTTTAAGGCAGTACTTCGCCGCTGCGAAGCGCGGGTATTTTGCTAGTGAACAATAAAACAGCAGAGAAGCCGTGGATTAAATAAAAAGGCTGTAGTTATCAGCAGGGAGACGTGAATCCTGTGCGAAGCAAGGAAGGGAATGTAGAGACCGGAGCAACGGACGGCCTTATATAGGCAGGCAGCCAACAACGTGGGAGGCATTGGGATGGGGGACCCAACGCTGCCTCACACGGTGACCGAGCTGCAGGCTATGGACGTATATATGTACGTAAGTAGGATTCAGTTAGCGTTGGGAACCCACGTACCAAATTTCTTGAAGATGGGCCCATAAGTAACAAAGACCGTTGAAAAGTTCAATATGGCGGCTGTCATACCACCGAAATAAGTACGTACATCGGTTTCGGTTAGTGCAGGGAAGCCACCTACCAAATTTCGTGAATATGGTACCATGAATAAGAATGTTCAACATGGCGGACGTTGTTGACCGTTACGGTACTTAGATACATCTCTGGATGCGCTGGGACACATCATCAGTGATGTTTCCTAAGATCATCGGGTGTTTCGGGTCTCACAACATCAGACACCCTCTCTCAGGTGAACCAGCTGGGGTTGATCACGCCCCAACTTGTGTCCCAGCAGCACTGGCCCACTTTGCGGACCTCTTGATCCAAATCCACCTCGAGGCTCTTTCTGCGGCTTCTGTGATGGACTTAATGGCTCTCCTCTTTGCAGCTCCTGTGATTCCAAGCCTGGCAAAGATCTTACACAGGGATCGAGCGGCAAAGCCTCTGCACCCTACTTCTATGGGCTCACAGCAAGCCTTCCAGCCCTTCCTTCGGCAGTCCTCAATGAGCTCCTGGTACTTGAGCAGCTTACGCTCATTTGCCTCTTCCATGCGGTCCTCCCATGGGACTGACAGTTCCAACAAAAGGACTTGCTTGGACGATGCAGATGTTAAAACTATATCGGGTCTCAATGAAGTTGATGTTACAAATTCCGGGAACGCATAGAATTTCGAAATGAAACCTGCTTAACTTTCGTAAGTAAGCTGTAAGGAATGAGCCTGCCAAATTTCAGCCTTCTACCTACACGGGAAGTTGGGGAATTAGTGATGAGTGAGGGCTTTGCCTTTTATTAGTATTAGTATAGATACATATACACACATATATATATATATATATATATATATATATATATATATATATATATACACATACATACACACACACACACACACATATAGATATATTATATATGAGGTATGGCAGAAAAGTAATGAGACTGGCAACACTGCAAGCGATCTGGCAACGCTGCGCTGTTGTCCTTGATAGAGCACGTGTATCAGTACCCTCCCATAGCTCAGTGCGAGTTTCAACTCCTTCTGTTAACTACGTGATTTTTGTGACTGCTATTAGCGAAGTTGTGTCTTTGGTTGTGTGTCACGCAAAATGGAACAGCGGAATTTGGAGCAACGTTGTGCCATTAAATTTTGTGTTAAGCTTGGAGAATCGGCAAGTGTGATGTTTGAAAAGTTAAAACAGGCCTATGGGGAACATTCTTTATCCCGAGCTCAAGTTTTTCAGGGAGGCCTTCAACTTTGAAAACCAATGAAAACATCGAACGTGTGAACACTCTTGTGAGATCAGACCGTCGTTTAACATTAAGAATGTTGAGTAAGCAATTAAATTTGAAGAGATTTACCGTTCATCAAATTTTGACTGAACATTTGCACATGCGAAAGGTCTGTGCCAAAGTGGTGCCGAAAAACCTCACAATTGAGCAGAAGGACAATCGAAAAAACACATTCCTGTGTTTCCCCAGCCCCCTTATTCACCTGACCTCAGATTTCCTTTTTCCTAAACTGAAAAATGTCCTCAAAAGGACGTCATTTCGGGACTTTAGAAAACATCCAAAAGAGTGTAACGGACATGCTGAAGACCATACTGGTTGAAGACTTCCAGCGCTGCTACCAACAGTGGGAACAACGTCTCCATCGGTGTGTAGCTGCCCAAGGGAACTACTTTGAAGGGGATAACATTGATGTTTGAAAAAAATAAAAACTTTGGCAAATAAAAAATCAGTCTCATTACTTTTCTGCCACACCTCATATTTTATATACACACACAGTCAGTCATTATTCAACCCGCTATATCCCAACACAGGGTCATGGGGGTCTGCTGGAGCCAATCCCAGCCAGCACAGGGCACAAGGCTGGAATAAATCCCCTGGCAGGGCGCCAGCCCACCGCAGGGCACATGTACACACACACACCAAGCTCACACTAGGGACAATTTAGGATAACCAATGCACCTAACCTGCATGTCTTTGGACTGTGAGAGGAAACCGGAGCACCTGGAGGAAACCCATGCAGACACGGAAAGAACATGCAAACTCCACGCAGGGAGGACCTGGTATCTGCTCTGTGTGTATATATTATATATATATATATATATATATATATATATATATAAAATATATACACACACACACACAACATGATAAATCATATATCATAGTCTTATATCCAAAAACATAATTATGTAAACATTTAGGAAGGAGACAAAATTAAAATAAGAGGTCTTTTTACAAAATCACAGGTGAATGAGAATTGTGCAGCTCATAATAACTCACTCACTAATCAATTGAACAAAAGTCATTAGACTGATTCATGGGTTCACAAATCAAATGTCTCGAGGCCCATGGTTAAGAAGGATCTTGCACATGCGATTTAAACATCTCTCAGTAAACTGAAGGGGTGTCCAACTCCGATCCTAGGGGGTCACAGTGGCCCAAAGTTTTCATTCTGTTTTCCTAATCAGTGACCAGTTTTCAAAGCTAATTAACTTTTTCCCTCCATTTTAATAGCCATGTTTTAAGGATTCAATCCTCTGAAATGATTCTTTAATTTAAACGGTTGCCAGAATAAATGAGATGTGAAGCAAGCCAACAGATGACCAATTAAATCAGAGCTTCAAATTTCAACCAATTTTACCCCAACTAGTTTCTTAATAAGAAGCCGATTCTTGCTGTTAATGAAATCTGTTATTTAATTCCACGGCTTGTTAGCTTTTATTCTGCCACAGCTGACATTTCCAAAACAGTTGAGTTTCTCTTTTTTCTAAGAACACTGTCACTGTTTTGGTGACGTGAGCTGATCAACCTTACGATGAATTTCAACTTTCCTGATTTTCAGATACTGTGTGATGGGTACAGGTTAGCTGGTCACGTGGCAGCTCGTTTTGTGTCTCATTAGTGTTTGGCTGTTAATTAAGGAAAAAGTAAGGGGTAGGGGCAATTAAAACGAAGGCACAAGTTAATCAGCAGCAAAAACTGCTCGCTA
Source organism: Polypterus bichir lapradei (assembly GCA_026402145.1). Lineage (NCBI taxonomy): Eukaryota > Metazoa > Chordata > Cladistia > Polypteriformes > Polypteridae > Polypterus > Polypterus bichir. The sequence goes on along the minus strand of JANRMT010062838.1, from coordinate 17,623,100 downwards.
ATTAAGAAGATGGTCAGAAGGAAAACCTGCAGCTTGTAAGTCCCTCCATGACCGGAGTTGGACACCCCTTGTGGGCGACACAAAGCAAGAAGGACACGCATGCGCTTTAGTACTCCCGCTGAGCTCACGAATTGGTTCAAATAATACAGTGAACAGTACCGTTCGCGAATAGCCTCCCACGAGAACGAGAAGATTTTAATCTTAAAATTAACAGTCCATTATTTTCTTAAAACCCTTATGGTCCATTCCTTAAAACAAAAATATACATACCAACATCTTCATGACATCTTTCTGGAAACCTCCTTACAATTACTGTACTTCTCATTTCAAGTATAACTGGGCAGTTAGTGTTCTAAATGACTATGGCAAAAAGTTCAAAGCATGTCCAAATTTTTTAAGGGGATGAGAGAGAGAAGCTTGAGGGTCGTCGCCAGTCTATAGTTTAGTTTAATTTAAATTTAGTTTAAATTTAATTCCCTTAACGAGTGGTCAGCACTTGCCGCCAATCTAATGACGTGTGACCCGCCGGCGGAAACTGGGCGGCTTTTTGGGCGCGTGTTTCCCGCGCAAACGGAGTGGCGTCACATAGCTATCAGTGCACCGACTCACGCATTCGGTACCCATCGTATGCGCTGTGTCTGTCGTAACGAGCAATAAAATCTCCACAGTGAAGGCAAGGATCCTCGCAATGGGATTACCGTATCTACTAGGCTTGTGCCCCCCTCCAGCCGTAGTCACACTTTTAATGGATAAAAACCAGCTTCCCAGGATGGCTAGTCTTTAGTGTGAATCCGTCCGCTTGTAAGTTGGGATCTCCAAACAACGTTAAACAGCAACTTCAGTTCTGTCTGTAAAATTTTAACGCATACACCCAAAACAAAAGATGGGCCTATCTTTTTTTTATTATTACCAAATAAAACACAATACAATACAAAACTCTCGTAAAGGATATCAATTAAACATTCAAAAAAGTATAAATATCATTCATAGTACAGTGGGGCTTGAGAAATTTCACAGTATTCAAAATAATGCAATATAACAAATAGGGAGCACAGGCCAAGATGGGCCTATCTTGACACCGAGCGAATTATGCAAAGATATGTGTAATGGTTACTTTACACTGACAATGCGTGGTGGGGTGCGAGGCTCCAGTGCGCCCCCTTCCTTTCCGCCCAGTTTACGACGGCTAAGCATCCGACTTGCTGTTAACTTACCAGAGAGCCTACCAGAGAGCATTTTAGCAATCATATACATTATTCCACAAAGTTTCATTTATCATTTTATTTGGAGATCTGAACTGAATAAACACGGAGCATAACCGCCACACGACGAGCACGAATCAGTCCCGAAGTAAAATGAGACATAAAATAACCTCCGAAGTCAGCAAATACAATAGAGGATTCATATTTTTAATATTCTGAATTGGTAGATGATCACGAACGTTTTATTACACGTTTAATATGATTTATTTATTTAAATATCTGGAAGAATATTGCAATTCAAAATATAAAGTAATTGGCAAGCTGTTCGGTGTGTTACCTGTGAGTTTTCAATGTTTTGAAGTTTTATAGAAATCCGTCACAGAAAACAAAAATTATTTAATCTCTGTTACATCGTTCAAGCAAACCTGTACTAATTCAGATGTAAAAGATGCATCAGTTACTGTAACACATCTTAAAGGAGATTATTGTTTGTCATTGCACAGCAGAAGCATGTACTTCTGAAATACCATTTTATCTGTATTGCCTGTTAAATAAAGCAGTGCCTCTTGTCAAGACTTGCAGAATGTTTTGTTTCTAATACATCTGAAAATAAACTCTGGATCCAAATAAGCTCTTCATTTAAAAAAAAAAAAAGAAGAAACAATCAATATATTTTTGCTAAACACGTCACAAAACCTTGCAGCACAAATGAAAAGACCTTTTGTTATTCTGTTAGCCTCAGGGTTACAACCTTTTACAGATTACTTCAAATGCATTAACTTTAAGGGCTGTTGTTTTTTTGGCCCTAAGTTTAGACTTTGAAATTCGGATAGGCAGCCTGTAAAACTGTTAAAATTCTTATTGGACAAAAGGCTCAGAAGGGGAAAAGAAATTATATCGTTAAAGCCAGCCATCTTTTCTTTCCTCTGCTTAAAGATGTTTTGAACCCATGAGTAGTTTTGTTTTTATGCCAATAGAGTGTGGTAACCTTTTCGTTATAGATTCTAGCTACACATAATCTAAGAACATAATGCACCATGTTTTAGCAGTGAAGCACTGATGAAAGAACCAGGACATTTAAAATGATGAGCTACTAGCCAGCATTTACCTTCTCCCTAGTTTTCCTGTTGCCACAACTTTAAATCAGAATGAAAAATGTAATTGTTTTTTATACAGTACATTGTTAATGTGAAAAAAATAAGTATAAAGACTGCTTTCATTAAAGTTTTAAATGTTCTGTGAAATATTGGATAAACAGCAGCTGTTCCTTCCCAAAGTATGTTTTTATTAAAAATATTGCCTCTTTGAAAGTGATTAAAGTCGAGGCTTGGTTAGTTGATAATTTAACACTATTTCATTAAATAGCAGACAAATATACTGTACTGTAGTCCTATATGCTAAGGTACTGCCATAGATGAAACCACAGTCTACTTAAAAACTGACAAAATAGGCATCAGTTTTTACTTCTTATATATCCCTTCATCAAGACTTTTTTTGTAAAAAAATAAAACAATTCTAACATTTGTTTGTAATAAATAGTAACTGAATATTGGTGAATATTGTGGTCAGCTGAGGCTATCGTTCTTGCTTCAAAACTATGTCTTCACAAAGTCTGTGGAAAAAAAAAACCTTTCATGTTTTGTCTGATAATCCTCAGGAGGTCAATTGCCTGTCAAGAAAAGAACCTTATATATGACTTGCTAGAAGCACATACTTGTCTTTGTGAGGAATTCTTAGATCACAGCCAAAAAGAAGGTAAGTGGATAGACTGCATGAGGGAATTACATTAAGAAGATTAGAGCAGCAACTGCTTACTTGCTAATTGTGTTCTGGTGCATGCCTTCTACAGAGGCTTACAGTTTACGCAGAAATAGTTTGTCATTGATGTTATTTATGTAATCCATCCATCCATCCATTATCCAACCCGCTATATCTTAACTACAGGGTCACGGGGGTCTGCTGGAGCCAATCCCAGCCAACACAGGGCGCAAGGCAGGAAACTAACCCTGGGCAGGGCGCCAGCCCACCACAGGACACACACACACACACACCAAGCACACACTAGGGACAATTTAGGATCACCAATGCACCTAATCTGCATGTCTTTGGACTGTGGGAGGAAACCGGAGCACCTGGAGCAAACCCATACAGACACGGGGAGAACATGCAAACTCCATGCAGGGAGGACACCGGAAGCTAACCCGGGTCTCCTAACTGCGAGGCAGCAGTGCTACCCACTGCGTATTTATGTAATACAGTATATGTTTTAAATAAATCTTTCAATATACCTTCCTAATTATCGTACAAATATTTGAAATATTTATTTTTATTATTTCCATTTGAGTCCAGCTTTCTTTTAGAAATAGAGTACATGTTATAATGCTTTACTTTTCTACTCTGGAGCCAACATTTAAATACAGTATACAGATTAAATCAAACTGACAGGCTTGCTCATCTATACAGATGAACAGAGTAGCTTATGTGTATGTAGAAGAAACAAATGCTCCATTTTGACTTAGACAAAAGAAAATTGTCATGCCTTTTATTTAGAAAAAAAAAGTGGGGAGATTCAGACACTGTCAAAATGAGATTCTATCATTCATAATGTTATGGTTAGATTTTATTGTTTAACTCGCTCATGGCAGCTTCTGCATGTATACCCTTCATGCAAAATAGCCATATTACACTTTGGTCACTTTAATTACAGAACATGTCTGCAACAACTCTAATAGATGAGTTTTTTACAAGCCAGGGTGTGTGTTAATATTGACAGTAAATAACGTGAACAATAAAAATTTGAATGAACAAGTTGATCAAAGAGGAAAATTACATAATTTGTAACACTATTGGATTTAAGTATATTGAAATCGTCAGAGAAAAAATTGAAATGCAGAGTCGGCGGTTTTGTTTTGCAGACATGCTGGCTAGATTCCACCTTGATCTGCATTATATTCATATAAAAATACAATAGTCATGAGTCCCATGGTAGAAGTAACATTCATCATTGAAGACAATCCATCTCTTGTGCACAACGGACTATTCAAACTTAACACTAGTCTAATCATGGTTAATGACGGCTAGCTTAAATGGTAGACAATTTGAAGGACACAAGTGAATGGAGTTCCACCTAGTCTATTGGCTGTCAAGCTACTGTGTAGAATATAATTTCATTGTACATATGTAATGCCTTAATTTCATTACTGTAAAAAATTGTTACATGTTCCACCAGTTCTCTCCTGTTGCTATTCTTCTGAACTTCTAACATACAACACTAAGGGCTCTACAAACTGCATACAATCAACATGGACAAAGTAATGTCACAATCACATCTGCTTAGTGAATATGTGTTATGATACATCAATAAGACTACCTGGTTTCACAAACATCAATGATTTTTTTCCTCCCCCGTTGTATAATAAAATCATTCCATCAAGAAGATCTTGTTTTCCTCTAGAAGTGGCATAAGCATCCCTAAGTCAACACAATCTAATCTAGTCCAGCTACTACTGTGAGCCTAATGTGCAGCTCTGTAGTAATGGGTGCTACAGTAAAAGCATGACTATGGTGATCCTCCATGCCAGTCTTCATGGAAATTGGGTGCCAGATTCTGAATGTAATTCTGTTTTGGACATAGAATGTACTTGCATACAAAACATGATTACAATGTAACTATTTTATCCTGAAGCATTTTTGTTAATCTAATGCTGTAGTTATTCATTATGAGCAAAACTGATGAAAAATAAATTAACCATTTATGTATGACTAGGCGGCACAATGGCGCAGTGGGTAGCGCTGCTGCCTCGCAGTTCGTAGACCTGGGTTTGCTTCCTGAATCCTCACTGCGTGGAGTTTGTATATTCTCCCCATGTTTGAACTTGTCCCTAGTGTGTGCTTGGTGTGTGTGTGCCCTGCGGTGGGCTGGCGCCCTGCCAGGGGTTTGTTCCTGCCTTGCGCCCTGTGTTGACTGGGATTGGCTCCCGCAGACCCCCGTGACCCTGTATTAGGATATAGTGGGTTGAATAATGGATGGATGGATGTATGACTAGATAAATTACCTGGCATTGCACAGGTAAGAAGGTGGAAAACTAAAAAGAAACTAAAAATTATATATTACACAACTTTATTTCTGTCATACTTGTTGCACTTATTATCAGGCCTGCGGAGTTGTGGAGTTGCTATTTTTTGATGGAGTTGTAAAATTTGTATCCAACTCTGACTCCAGCAAAACAATCTGCATGCTTTAATAAGAAGGACCTTTAGCTATGAAAGCTATCATTTTTTAGTGATTGGCACAATTATAAAATAACGATGTGCCAACTACAGATGTAATTTGGTTTAAACTTAATTCAAGAATGCTGGCATCTGCAAACAATGGGCTGAAGTTGTTGCAGAAGGAAAGCCATGTAACTTAAACTATGCAGCGCAAACAAGATATGTAAATAAAGTTGTGGAGCATTATTGTCTGCCAGTGCAGCTCCAGGGTGTCCGTGAGTTATACACACACAAGATACTGTCACTGTTCCTGTTTACTGAATTGTTTTCTAATGACCTCTGTTCAATCCAAACAAATACCAAAGGTCAAAAGTTACAGTATACTATATGTCAAAAACCATGCCATATTTCAAGTCTGTTGCTTGACAAACAAAGCTGTACATAGAAAAGAAACAAAGATTGTATTTTAGAGAGAGTATACATTATTTACTTATATCAGATATACATGTAAACTTAACCTTCCTTGCAGTTTGCAATATTTCTGCAGTTTAGAATGGGTGCACTTGAAACATTTTTAGAATAACCTTTGAATGCTGAAGTACTCCCCCACCTTTTTTTTCCAATTTTATTTTAATATATTACCCATTATAACTGTTGTTACTGTCACTATTGACTCTATTGACATTTTAGTTTGATATCTTGCACACATGATCAGTCATGATTGATAGATACAGTAGGAGCACTTTGCATCATCTGCCTCTTCTCGCTGTAAAGCTTGACATCTTACCAGAAAGATGAAATTTGATTGGATAATCCCAGTAATTGTGTAGGAGTTGGAAGCATTTCACTTGCTTATTATTGTACTTTTATGTAAAGCAATATAGCTAGAAGCATTGTTGGATATGTATTTGGAATCAAATTATTTCAGTTCCTGTTTTTTCATAACCTATTCCTTGACCGTTTTATCTACAAAATACATTCTATAACGTTAGTAATTGTGTGTATTCTTAATTGCAGCATCAGTTAATAAACATATTCACACTTGAAACATTTACTTTGACTGCACATAAAAAAATTATTAAAAAATAAGTAGCTTCCATGTAATACAGCCCACTGGCAATGTTTTCTAGGATTTTTGGATCAGTAAAACTACGCATGTGAATATAGAGGAGCACTTAATTATTCAGAAGTCATCAAGGCTGTTAATGTTACCCTTAAGTATACTGCCATTAGCCTGGTTCTACAGGGTTCATGCAATAAAAATGCAGGACCCTTTTTGAAAAAAATGGGTAAAGTTTTCTATAGTGTCCTAAAGACAGAACAACCTCATTGTGTTGCAGGGACCATGGAAACTTACAAATGAAGGGAAAGCAATTAATAAGCCATTCTAGATATGAATATCAAGACACACAGGGTGTCATGAACAAACATGATGTTCCAAACAGTGGAAATCATAAAACTAAACGAGAGTTTTCTAAGAAGTGTATATTGGGGTTTTGCAACAGTAAGAAGGGAAGTACTACAATATGATCTCAAGCTTTATATAGTGTAAGCAATGTAGAGAAGTATTCTGGAGTTTTGGAGCAAAGAACTTAATAGATGAGTAGCAGACTTTTAGAGATAATTCAGAAAAGGTTGGTTGATGTAGTAATAACAGTGTTTTGCTCAAAACAAAACAAGCAGCATTCTAAACTATTTGACTATTTGATGATTTTTGCCAGAAGAGTTTTTGGAAAAGAACTGAACCAGTCCAAACAATAAGTGATAAAATCAGGGCAACTACAACACATTGCCCCGAGGTCATTTAAGTTATCAACATAATTAAAGCATGTTTGAAAACATCATTTCTATTAAAGAATTCCTTATACCATCCATATTATTAGACATTTAATGATTATAAAATTACAAAATATTTGTAGTTAGTTTCTACCTGATTTCCTATCCTCTCTACAGAACCCTGAAATATCTTTCAATTAGTTTATGGATAATTGAATTAATGGTGACAAATTCAGACAATGGTTCGTCATCATCACCACCTCTGGCTTAACAACAATTTTTTCACGTTTACCCAAGTTCACTGGTAAGTAGTGGATATTCACAATAACTGGAAAAGAGGCTACATGGTACATTTTTAAATTAAGCATTGTGGACAAAATTGTGTTTGCATTTTAAAGAAAATTTCTATTGACTTCATTTAAAATAATGGTTTCTGCAGGTTTATACAGTAGGTTTATAGTCAAAGTTGACTAAGGGATTAGAGAGCATGATATATTTTTTTTTCTGTTAATCATTTGCCATAGTGTTAGTCCTGGAATATACAGCTGTGTGTAGTAGATATTAATATTAAAGTTGGAAATTTGATTTTATTAGCAGCATTTTCTGTAAGGAATACTGGGTTTAGACAGGACCTCGTGTACTTTATCTTCAATGTAATGGATTTTGGAATTGATGTAATTGATATATTACAATCTTGTACTGGAAGTCTGGGTTTGCGTTTTTCCTTTCTTTAGAGCAGGAAACAACAACAACAACATTTATTTATATAGCACATTTTCATACAAAAAGTAGCTCAAAGTGCTTTACATAATGATAAAAAGAAAAATAAAAGACAAAATAAGAAATTAAAATAAGACAACATTTGTTAACATAGAAAAGGAGAAAGGTCCGATGGCCAAGGTGGACAGAAAAAACAAACAAAAAAATAAAAAACTCCAAATGGCAGGAGAAAAAAAATAAATAAAAAAAATAAAAATAAAATCTGCAGGGGTTCCAGGCCACGGGACCGCCCAGTCCCCTCTGGGCATTCTACCTAACATAAATGAAATAGTCCTCTTTGTAGTTAGGGTTCTCACGGAGTCACTTGATGTTGATGGTCATACAGACTTCTGGCTTTTAATCCATCCATCATTGTTGGAACATCACGGTGCTTTCAGTAAATGGTGGTGGCAAAAGGACACAGAAGAGAGAGTAGGGGTTAGTACAGTTTTAAGAGCCACCGTGAATAGTTATTATAATGAGTTGGATATACAGAGTATCAGGATTTTAATTACAGTGAAGTTATGAGAAGGCCATGTGTTTTCAGCAGTGTTTTAAAGTGCTCCACTGTATTAGCCTGGCGAATTCCTATTGGCAGGCTATTCCAGATTTTAGATGCATAACAGCAGAAGGCCGCCTCACCACTTCTTTTAGGTTTTGTTCTTGGAATTCTAAGGAGACACTCATTTGAGGATCTGAGGTTACGATTTGGACTATAAGGTGTCAGACATTCCGATAAATAAGATGGGGCGAGATTATTTAAGGCTTTATAAACCATAAGCAGAATTTTAAAGTCAATCCTGAAAGACACAGGTAACCAGTGTAGTGACATTAAAACTGGAGAGATGTGCTCAGATTTTCTTTTCCTAGTTAGGATTCTAGCAGCTGCATTCTGCACTTGTTGCAGGTGATTTATGTCTTTTTTGGGTAGTCCTGAGAGGAGTGCGTTACAGTAATCTAGACGACTGAAAACAAACGCGTGAACTAATTTCTCAGCATCTTTCAATGATATAAGAGGTCTAACTTGTGCTATGTTTCTTAAGTGAAAAAAATGCTGTCCTAGTGATCTGATTAATATGTGATTTAAAATTTAGATTTAGGAAAGTAATTAGGTATTAGGAAAGACAGGCAGAAAGGTATTTAGAGTCCTGTCAACGTTAAAAAACATCAACACATTTAACACATAAGAACTTATTTTTACTACTTTTTTTGGAGTACTGTTAATTTAAAATTACATTATTAAATTACAATTATTATGTGCCAGTGGCAACTGCAAAAGCTGTATACTTGAATTTGTTATGAATACTTTAAATGATTTATGATACGTTTAACCGCCAATATTAGAACAGTTCGAAGGTGGACGAATTTTTTTTAATTCTTAAGGGCTGAAATCAGCTACTCAGGAGGCTTAATCTGTACTTCTTGACACAGTTTCAGAAATGCAGAGATAATGGGATGTTCTAAATGTAAATCAAGTGCTGTACATTAGTCGGCAGCAGTGAGTCGATTTAGTGATTCAATGTTTTTTTTCTCCCTCTCCTTCCTCACGGCCCATCCTCTGTCCATAAACGTTGCCATCTGTGCGCTTTTGCGCAATAGCTTACGCATGCACGTAAAAATGAGGAGCGCCGTTACGTCGCAGGCGCCAGAATTTGAAACTGACCAGGAAGGACGTACGTTCGTGCTTTGTTGACAGCGCATTGATGTCAACAAGTTAACTGGTAAGAAATACAATTCAGGCAGTTCTCATTCTTTATTTAGGTTTACATTGAACGACTATGTTATCGAAGTTACTCTCGGTGTTAAGTGTCATCTACTTTTGCTTAAGATCACCTTATGTTCAATTTAACACTGATCAGAATAATTGATGTTATTTTCTTTCGACTTTCGTTAGTTGTGCCGTCTTTGACCCCCTTGCCATTACCTTACTTATTGTGTTGTCGATGATATAGTAATTGACGGTGATTCCTGGGCTGACCGACTGTGGAGGTTGCATGTTCTGCTCTTGTTCATCTGGGGTTTCTCCCGGGACTGCGGTTTTCCTAGAAACGTTGCACAGGTTAGAATGACTGCCGATGCTAATTTAACTTCAGTGGTGAGAGTATATGTGTGTATTAGGGATGCAAAACTATCCAGTTCAGGATTCATTTAATGTCTTCTGCCCGGCTCATTGGGCTGCTAATGTATTGTCATCTGTATCGTTAGAAAGTGCATACCCCTCACTGTAGCCTTATATAAATTTCTTAATTTTCTTTCAGTGGTTTTAACTAAATTGTCGTTTACCTTGTTTTTTTATCCACTGATGTCTTATTGTTTTGATGTTTGATAGCTATATGCTTATACTAAAAGTTAAATTTGTGATCCAATACTATTGCCTATGTACTATGTAAGAGTCTAATCGCTTTGGTTCACTCCAAAAATACCTGTACTATTACATTCTTTATGGTGACTAGTGTTGTTATTTATGAATTAAATAAGTTTCCATATCATGAACTTAATTGCTCAAGTAAATGTAACTCTACAGTTGGCAATCAGTTTAGTGCAGTTTTGGGTAGGACAATAACTGTATTCACTTTACCTGACATTACTTAGCACCCCTGCTAAATATGATACTACAGCATCATGGACATGGTGTTTATTTTTGTCCCTTATCTATCTTTTATTTTACATTATATTAGATATAACTGTTTACAGGGAAATATTACATCTCAAACCACACCACGTGCCTCATTTGGTATTTCTTGCTAGTTAGCATTCTATAAATGTACATACGGTACATGTGTTTGAGTAGTTACACTAGTAACAGTACTGGCTGTAGTCATTTTACTTCATTATTCTCAGGCAAGTACATGTACGTATGAAAAGTGTTGTTTTGCCAAAGAGGTGCCGGAGAGATAGGGGACATAAAAAGAATGCAGGACTGCAGATGGACATGGTTACAAGTGTATTGAAGGAATGGGAAGAAACCTTTCTGCATTAGGGAAATAATTATAGATATTATACTGAGCAAACAAAAAACAGGTGGCAGTATGCCTAGTTCTGTAGACAGGAGTGTCTGCACAAAGAACAGAGAATGGCAGTGTGTGTTCAGGCATGTAATGTCTATCTTAAATTTTTAGAAGACAGAATTCTGCAGGAGACTGTTTTAATGCTCTTGATTTAGTATTTTAGAATTTGGGGGAGACACCCTATATGCAAAGTTAGGCAGCTATGTGTCTGCTTTTGATTGTTTGTTACATTATGATATGCCACAATGTATTCCTCCTCTGTCCCTTTTTTCCATAATAGATCATTATTTTGGAGGCAATACATATATTTGCTGTTCTGTTTTGGGTTAGAATGGCACACAGAGGTGCATGAGGGAAAGATGCAGAAGAAACAATCCATTTTGTTGTGTCATATGCGGCTGTTTTTAAATCTAATACCCTGATTATTTTTACTGTTTTGCTTTATTTATAAACTCATTCAATTTATTTAATCCCCATTTTACAGTATAAACGGAAATCCGTGCTCTAATTGTGACACTGAAAGGTTATTTAAGGTTTTTAAATGAAAATTAGAAGTACTTACTCTATTCAGGTATTTCTTGAATATGGAATAGATAGAACTCTAAGGTCTATTTATTGAATTTTGATGAAATAAAAAAAAAAAACTGATGTTCTGTAATATTGTACCATCTCATAAATTTTGAAGACGAAAATGCTGAAGTTTAAGTTTGGGATACGAAGCAGCCCAATGGACTCGGGCTACCCAGAGCCTATCGCAAGTAGGAGCTCTCGCCTTAACCTGTTATTTCAGGTATGTTATTGTTACATATTTATAAGATGAAGCTCTTTGAAATGACTAATACAAAATGTTAAAATAATTGCCTGCATATTCATTTTATTTGTAAGTGACATTATCAGAGGTTAACTTTCTTTTAAATACTGTACTTTGAATTGTTAGGAATTTTATTGGCGACGGTAGGCTCGGGTATACTGAAAAAGAATGCTTTGTAATAAAAATATGACTTTTTACCAGGGGTAAAATACAAATGGACTACCAGCTTGATTACCACCATATAGTTTTATATGGAAGCTAGACTAAACAGTTACTGTAAGACGAGATCTAAGGTTAAGATGCATCTACTGTTAATCCTTTTGAAAGTTTAAAGGAATAGGCATTAAATCTTTTATTTACAGACCAGGTAAATCAATGTTCTTTATCCCTGACTCTGATTTCCATACTTGAGACCTCAGTCAGAAAACAGCAATATCTGAATATGCTCAAGTAACCCGAGAGATAACAAGGATGAACTTATAGACATAAAAGAGAAAATGGGAATGTGTGTGTGCATATTTACTTAATGTAACTGTAATGTTTTAATCTGTTTTGTTTGTAATTTATTTCATTTTTGTTATTGTACTTTTATTTGGTCAAAAGTTTTATTTTTGTATACAATGCATGTTAATGTTTTACATTTTCCCATTTTAAATTGCATTAGTTTTATTGTTGTTGTCATGGTAAATGTTCATTTCGTGTGTGTCTCACTTTCGTAAAGGGCAAGAATACATTGCAACAACAGAATCTGTGTCAGATTGGGCGAGAAGGCTTGCTGGATTCTCTATTTGTTTTGTTTGAGGAGTGCAGTTCCCCATCATTAATGAAGATCAAAAATGTTGCCAATTTTGTTAGAAAGTGTAAGTGTATATAGCTGAGACATCCTGAGAATTATTAAAGTATTTCCTAATACTATGTTTTTCTTTTTAATATAAAAAATACTTTAAAACTTCTGTGAGAAAATATTTTGAAGGGCTTTTCGTGTATATGCTTGCTTTACCTTCTAAACTATAACTGAAATATTCTATGAAAGTAACAACTAATTGTTTAAGGAGCCTTTATTTTGTTTTCTGGAGCCATATGACTGTATGTGTTACTAAAAACACACCTAATGACAGATGTTGTGCTTCATCAATCTGTGTATGTACCTTTTTACTATGGAAGTCCTAAGAATTTCAATCTCCTTTCTTACGTTTACACCTGTAATTGAGATCCTTTTAAATACCACTTTTTTACTGTGTGATCTTGTTTCATTAAATAGTTTTCTGACCTCTGAATTACAGTATAATTATGAATGTTTTTTTCTTTGTTCTTCTCTATCACAGACACAGAAACAGTCAATGAGTTACACCAATTGCAGCCCACTGTGAAAGACTTTGAAATGAGAAACATTGTGGGACGAGGTCATTTTGCAGAGGTTCATGTGGTCAGAGAAAGATCAACTGGGGATGTTTATGCCATGAAAGTGATGAACAAGAGTTCTCTGTTGTCATTCGATAATGTGAGCTCTTTCAAGCTTTATACTTTTGGACACCTTAATAGTATGAAATTTCCTCAGTATTTTTGTTCTTTTAGTTATGTTGAAAACAAATGTATGCAGGTGAACATGCAATAGAAAACAAGAAGACATGGGATTTTATTTCTTGATGTATTCTATGATCTACAGTCAGGAAAATTGATCAGATGATGATAGCCTTGCTTTTGAGAAATTGACACTCTATGCCTGTTGGTCAGAAGGCATTATCTTGCTTGAACAATGTGGCTTTTCCATTTTGTGTTTAAAACAATAGATTTTCTTTTTGCTTCTTTGAGCTCTGAATGTTATGGTATCTTAAACTTCATATATCTGACAAATATACACCTTGTGAATATTTCTTTAATGAAAACCCTTGCTGTATGAGACAGGAGAGGCTCGATGATAGCTCCTCAGACTGACATCCTTCATAACCACTGTACTAAAACACTCCTCTTCATTGAAAAAACCCTCTCAAAGTTCTTTTTTTATTTAACTTATTGTGATCATAGGTGTTAAAACCCTGAATGGGTTTAGATCACATTAAAAAACATTTTCATGAAAATCAAAGTGGCTTTCAATATTTCAAGGTGAAATGCACTTTTTCTGACAAATGAAAATAATATTAAGATGTTTAGTGACTGTCAAAAATGTTATATTTGTTTCTAGTCCTCTCCTCTTTATTTGGAAAATAGTTTCAAAGTTGTACATTCATTTTGTAGGCCTTTTGAATTAAATTTTGTTAAAAAATTTAGTGGTAACTGATTGACAATTATGCTGCTTACGGTGTGCATTACCTCAAAATGTCATTCTGTCTATGATAAGTTAGTACTATTTTTATTTTTTACCCTCTAGGTGGCATTTTACGAAGAGGAGCGCAATATTTTGGCTCGAGGCACAAGTACTTGGATCCCTCATTTGCAGTATGCCTTTCAAGATAAAGAAAACCTCTATTTGGTGAGAAATATATTGTTTGTTTTACATACAGAGGTTAATATAGATGTGATGCAATTCGTAGGTGTAGTTTCACAAAATAGATTATAAGAGAAGACATACATATTATGATGAGTATAGGAAAAGAAATTGTTATTTATAACAGGGTTCAGGTTATTCGTCAATGTATGTTACAAAAGCTATTGGTAAGGATGTTATGTACAACATAATTTTCCCACAGGTCATTTTGAAGCAGTTCAATCTGAAATTGTTACATTAATCTGTACTTATATTACAAATACTGTATTAGCAAGTTATGTCATCTTTTTTTTCCCTGTCTTTAGAAAGTGTAAAACCTTAACAGTAACTGGGTGTTTTTGCGTTTTTAGAGGCTGGCCCTACCTTTTTGTTTCGGCCCTAAAATTTTAAAGTACATAGAATATTTTGAGTCTGGAGTAGTACAAATGCATAAAATGAAACTTGGGTGTTCCTTTGCTTTTTTTTTTCTTTTGTAGTACTTCTGGAAAATGAGTACAACACCTTTTGATGGGGCTTTTGTATAAGAGAATTGTAGATAATTTTACTATTTTCCTGAAGTGTAAAGGATACAACATATTTAATCTTCATTTCTACATTCTCACAACTTTCTAGCACTATTGCATTATTTCACACATCTTTCAGCCTTTGCTACATAATCACATATTTGCCACTAAACAGTAAAAGGTTTGGGTTGAAAAAATAACTTTCAATAGTTTTTCTTTTTTCAAACCCCCACCTCCCTCACAGGAGACAATCTATTTCAGTGGGTGCAGATGGTAAACATAAACGTACCAAGTTTAATTTATCCATTCTCTGAGCCGGCTTAATTAAAAATATGATCACAGGGAATCTTTACATACAGAATGTGGAAACAAAACTTGTGCTGTTGCAGAACACACATATTTGCACTCATTCACACTGCATCAATTTCAATTTGCAAAGTGTATTTATCATTCTGTTTATTTTCAAACCTCCTGTGATACTTCTTATGCCAACAAAACAAATTAAATATTTCCCTACTAATCCTAGTTCAATTTTACAATGCTTTAATGGACAGTATACAGTAATCGCATTCTCCATTGTTGTCTGGTTTAGTTTAGCAGAGGCACACTCCAAAAATAAATGACAGCATGTTAGGAGAAAATAATTATCTGTGTTCTTTCATCTGTGGCAGACATGTATAGATCTCATCTCACTAACCATGTCATAAGGATCACCACGGACTCATCTTACCCAGCTCATCACTTATTCCCAAAACTCCACTCCGGTAAACACTTCTGCTCAATTAAAAGTAACAGACATCTCAATAGTTTCTTTCACAGAACCATAGCCCTCTTAAACCAGTAACTTAGCCTAAGTTGTTTGTATATTCTGTCATATACTGCATGAAAGGTGTGTGTACAGTGTACATCCATGTATGTGTGTGCATGAGCATATACTGTCACTTGCACATCTCCTTTTTGATTTTACTGTTCTGCAACTTTGCTTTAAGTTTTTCCTTTTAACTTATGCCGTTTGTTATTTGTGTGTGATGTTGTGTTATAAGCAGCTCCAAATCTACCAAGTCAAATTCCTGTACATTAAGTGCTGGTGAATAAAATTGGTTCGGATTCTGATTGTCAAGATCAGGATTGCAGAAAACATAGAAAGTAATAGCAGGAACCAGCAATACTATCTGTTCATCATAGGTCACACTCACGCACACACCCACTATCACTGTTATAGGGCCAGTTAGGAGTCACCAGTTAACCTAAACTGCACATCTTTAGGATGTGAGCCTGAAGAAAAATCTTTTTACAAATGAAGGACTTGGAATCACACACAGGGCTCTGAAATTATAAAGCAACAGTGAGAATTACTGTTAATTTGCATTAGTTTAATGCAAGCTTTTGGAAAGGATACTCTGGTCTCAACCTACACATTATGTATGTAAGGTACCATAATGTTATAGGTACTTATTCTTTTTAATGCATCATTTGCAATACCTGCCTGTTGACGGTTCTGTGCCTTGGAAGCCTCTGGTACTTGACAAAAAATATTCCATAGTTCTTTTTTAGTTTTGTATAACAAGGTCATGCTAAAAAACACTTTTGTTTCATTGATTTGTTATTCTGCTTTCTTTAAAATATAACTCCATGAATACAAATGCAGGGTTTTCTTTTTATTTTGCAATCTAATTATAAAGACTATTAGACTCCCAAAGGCAGAAATCTTATTTCCAGCATTTGCTTTCCTTTCTGTGCAAACTCTTTGTATTTTTCCTGTATAGACATTTCCTATAATATGAAATATTAATTGAACACATCTGATGTCAGGTGTGTTTAGCTTGTTCAGAAATTAATTTTGCGTGTACAGCTTAATTGTTCGTTGGCAGATGGTTCTTACAACAAAAGCTGCAGTGTAAGATCTGTATAAAAGTTATGTTGAACTATAATTAATAATTCAGTCATTTAAGCTTTAAAAAGCATTTTAAGAATACCGTGAGAATAGATAGCTGTTTTTCAGAAGCTTTACTTTTTCTTTTTTTACATTTGCTATTTTATTCTAGTAGACACCTTATTAAAAGCATCTGTTGCTAGGTAACCGCACATTGCTAGTTCTGTGTTTTCATTAAAAGATTTATTTTTGGTTGCACATTTATAGTACAGTACATAGTGTTTATAGTACTTGTTTAATTTTTAAGAAAATTTTGATTTTTTTATAACTGTTAAAATTTTATAACATTTTTGACTTTTAAAATATAAAACACATATAATTACAAATGCATACAAAAAATGGTCAGAAATTGTCATTGTCATATACAAGTTCAATCAGTGCAGGAATTAATTTTTATGTATTGTCTTTTCTTAAATTGGCACATTTCAATTTCTGTATAAAGTATTCTGTCCTTACACTGAAGCTACTGTTGTGTTGCCCTTTTATAAAAGACAAAATAAAGCATGCAAAATACCTATTCAGGTGTTTTTTTTTTTTTTTTACTGAGCAATAAATTTGACGCACATCTACACATAATATAAAATGACACTAAAATTTTCATTACCCTATCATATTTAAGAACAATATAGACCTGGATAACACCATGCCAAAGTGACTTAAAACTAAGAAGTGAATGATAAAATGTCCATGTATCTCATATTCAGTTGGATCACTTGTGGTTTCACTGACATATACACAGTTACACAGTCAATCAATAATGGAGATTAGATGGGCAGCCACAAGCTTTATAGCGAAAAGCTTTAGAGCGTAAGCCATTTATTGATTTATTTTATTTTAAACCCACTATTCACACATCAGTAGGCTGGAAATCTGGAGACTATGCTGGTCACATTGGGTGCAGGCCAGGAACTCGCCCTGATGAGATGCCACTTCATATGCGCTTGTCATTTCCCAGATCTGCTGCTTGCGACGAATTGTGCTGTGCTTTTTGGATAATGGCGAATATCAACTCTGTTTTTGATATCTCCATCTTTCGAAACAATTATCACTGACAGTTTGTCACATGTTGGTTTATTATATACAGTACAGGCCAAAAGTTTGGACACACCTCCTCATTCAATGTGTTTTTTCTTTATTTTCATGACCATTTACAGCACTCCATCACTCTCCTTCTCCAGGCTGTGTAAAGGCCATTTGACCAAGGTGTGTTTGGGGTCATTGTCCTGTTGAAAAATAAATGATCATCCAACTAACCTGACTTCTGCACAACACAACTGCTGGTCCCAACCCCATTGATAAAGCAAGAAATTCCACTAAATAACCCTGATAAGGCACACCTGTGAAGTGAAAACCATTTCAGGTGACTACCTGTTGAAGCTCATCGAGAGAATGCCAAGAGTGTGCAAAGCAGTAATCAGAGCAAAGGGTGGCTATTTTGAAGAAACTAGAATAGAAAACATGTTTTCAGTTATTTCACCTTTTTTTGTTAAGTATATAACTCCACATGTGTTCATTCATAGTTTTGATGCCTTCAGTCATGAAAATAAAGAAAACACATTGAATGAGGAGGTGTGTCCAAACTTTTGGCCTGTACTGTATGCGAGTGTGATCTTTCGGATTCGTACAGAAATCCAAGAAAACTTCTTTGTCCGTGTTTCTCAGATAAATTTAGTGTAAAGCAAGATACTTTTGGAAGAAGGATTTGTATCCATTATTGGAATTTCTAATACGTCCAATCGTTTAACTCTTTCGCTTCTCTGTGTGGTTTCTTTGAAATTAAACTTGTAGTAGCTTTAATTGTTGTGGGACCACAGATTCTCATAGCATATGGTCCTGAAATTTGTAAATCTACGATTTGAGCACTAAATGATGCACACGTGAACAGATTATAGTAGATTCAGATATTTTGCCTTTAGTGTTTGTTGATTTCACTTTCACCAAATAACAAATATTTTATGTGATGTATTTTCCAGGTTTTCATTTTTGAAGGTAAAGTAAAAGTATACTATTGTATTTTAGTTTAAAAATGTAGCACTATTTTCTCAAATCCTCTTAACCCATTTCATGGTTGCAGAAATCTGGAGCCTACTCTAACATAATCAGGTGGAGGGTAGAAATCAATTCTGGCGTGGGCCCCAGTTCATGACCGAGTCTGCCTACATATACTGTATAACCACATTCTAAATCACACAGGGTCAACTTAGAATTGGCAACCAACGCAACACCCTTGTATTTGGTGAGTTGGGATACAGAATAGTTGGAGAATAACCTTATACAAACTGCACACAGAGAGCAACCAAGTGTACGATTTGAATCTAGGTGTCAGTGGGCTAACAACTGCAGGGTCTTGCTGTGCCTGAATTCCACAACCGTCACAAAGTAAACTCTTTTTGTCTGTGTGTGTGTAGGTGATTCTGGAGGCTTAGTTTGGTGCCTCACTTACTTTCTTACCCATGCATTTTTCTAGGTAATGGAGTATCTTCCTGGTGGAGATCTTCTGTCATTACTAAACCGATATGATGACCAGTTTGATGAAAACATGGCTCAGTTTTACTTGGCTGAGCTTATCTTGGCAATTCACAGTGTTCATCAGATGGGGTTTGTGCACAGGTCAGTCATTTGTTTCTATTTTTGCATGCTGCATTGTGATAGCTATTAAATCAAATACACTAGCAAATCTGCAAAAGACATGATAGAATGTTTTTCAATTATAAGTAAAAGTATTTCCATGGTGTGTGTTTTTTTTTTTTTTTTTTTTAGAACTGCCTGTTATGGGAGTTTAAAAACCTATAACAGCAGAGTTGAGTGGAGCTCTGTAAAAATATGCTAGTAATCTCAAGGCATACTTATGTATGCATGCATGAACACATTCTTGTTCGTAGTTGGCTAATTATAGAGTATACAATAAACTAAAATGCACATCTTTGGGATGTGGGTGGAGACCAGTTAAAACTCATACAAACACATTTCAGACAATGAACTAAACGGAAGTGAGATAAGCTCTATGGATCTACAGTCATGTGAAAAAGAGAAAGAATGTTATAGATGCCTATGAGTCTGGGATGTATTTAAAACGATCTACAAACTATTGGAAATCAACCATTCCATTGGCCAGAAGATCATCTACTAGTGCAGATTTCAAACAACTGTCAGCTTGTCCAGGCCAGGCCACCCCATCAAGTCCAACCTGAGAGCAGAATGCTAGATGCCGAAAGAAGTCACTTATAGCTTAAAAAAAAAAAAAATTAAATGAAGATCAAATCTTATCTCCACATATGTAAAAAAATAATAATAATAAAAAAAAAAATCATGTAGTGTTTGACACAATCAGTAGTTACAAAATTCATCTGCTAAAATTTTAGATACCTCCCTGCATTTTATTTATTATTGCAGAAAGTTTGCTGAATATCAAAAAACAACTGAATTAAAAAAATCTCATAGTATTATTGAATTAATCATCTCTTGCTTCTTGCATTATTATTACCTGACCTGTTATTAATCAAAATAAAAAATTTGGTTCCATTTGATCAATTGCGTCCTTCTATTGTTCAGTGCATAAAGTCTAAAAGTGTTAAATGTGAGAAGATCTTTTTAATCCTTTTTTTATTTTCCTGTTTAGAGATGTTAAGCCAGAAAATGTGCTGATTGACCGGACTGGACATATTAAGCTTTCAGATTATGGCTCTGCAGCTAAATTTGGAATAAATAAAATGGTAATGAAAGTGTTTTATTACTAAGAAGTAAACAAAAAGAAAAAAAAATTCTAGGCTTATAAGGGACAAGTGTCAGGAGTTTTCTGGATAGCCTATTTGGATTGTGAAACATTTGCTTTTTTCTCCTTCAGTTTCTAATTGATTTAAAAAACACACACTATTTTGATTTCCACTAATGATTTTCAGAATTTATTTATCTTTCTTGTAAATTAGTTTTTTTTTACTGAAAGAATGGTTTTGTGTGTGTGTGCTTTTGCTTCCACAGAGCTCAATGGTAGGTATTTGATTGTGTTACACCTCCCATTTAAACAAGATTTGAGTTTAGGTTTGAGATTCCCTTCTAAATGTATTATTATTAGTATTTGTATTGTTATTGTTATCAACTAATGTTTTGATTAAAAATAAAAAATTAGTATGTACCAGTATCTTGAGTCCAGGTAATCAATAGTAATAGTAATCAATAGGTAATCAATAATTTAACTATGCTTAGTTCCAAATTAGGTGTAATAAATGTGAAACTATCAATATCTGCAGTACAATAATGGTATGTTATATAATATAAATATTTCAATATGAAATTATCATTTGATATACAGCTGCTTAATAGATTTGTTTATATGCAATACATCTGTTTAGGTTTTAGAGCAGGCTTATGACATATCAATATCTTAATTTT
Source organism: Polypterus bichir lapradei (assembly GCA_026402145.1). Classification (NCBI taxonomy): domain Eukaryota; kingdom Metazoa; phylum Chordata; class Cladistia; order Polypteriformes; family Polypteridae; genus Polypterus; species Polypterus bichir. Next base: position 17,602,022 of record JANRMT010062838.1, on the reverse strand, counting down.
TTTAAACTCCTTTAATGATTGTAAATCTTTCTTGGTCTTCTTGATTTATGAAATAGTGGAGAAAATAAACTGTGATAGTTAAGCATCTGGTACTTCTTACCCCCCACACATTTTTACAGGTTAATGCAAAATTACCAGTTGGTACTCCTGATTTTATGGCTCCAGAAGTACTGAATTCAATAAATGGAGATACTAGGACATCGTATGGTGTTGAATGTGATTGGTGGTCTCTTGGAGTTATTGCTTATGAAATGGTGTATAGAAAATCACCTTTTACTGAAGGAACTACAGCAAAGACAATAAATAATATAATTAATTTCCAGGTATGTTAATTTGACTTACTGTACAGTTACTTTTGTGAACATGCTGTACAAGTATTGTGAAGAGACATTCTAGACTCTGTTTTAAAACTGTTACGTACTAGAGTATTCTGTCCAATTTAATTAAGTACATTATTTAGTTCATTCCTTATGTTTTACCACTGTCTCTTCTATTGGCCTCTTGAAAAGTATGCATTTATTTAAAAAATGAAGTATTAAAAGTTATTTTGTTCCAGCATCCCACTAACCCCTGTTTAACTAAATACTTTTTGGTTTGTTCTTAGAGGTATAGGTGACTATATACTACTGAATTATTAGTTCACAAATGGTTTGGAGACAATATGTCAGTACTTCATTTTTTGTTTAGTTCCTTCTTGTGGAAGAAAAAATGATTCCAAAAGGTGCTTGCATCCAGGCTTGAACTGAAATTTAAAACCAAATTAAAGAAAGTATCTTCTTCATTACAAGTATGTTACCATGACATACTTGAGATATTCCCTCAGAAATGACATTGTTGTAGAGATACGTTTTCACTGTTCAAGTGTGGCTAACACTAGGTGTTCTCTTTTGTTCCTGTACTAAAAAATCAGATTTATGTGTGTACTAGTATTCAAGTGCTTTGCACCTCTGTCAGATTATATTGTTTGGGCTTCCATAATTATAGTCTGTATATTGTTTTATCTTTAAATTTTAATGTTTTAAGTTGTTTACCTTGGTTCTGTTAATTAGTGTTATCAGAGGAGGCTTCTTATTAATTCAGGCGTCCATAGTATAATTCAGTACTTCATACTATGGAGCATGTTTTCCGTGCTCACTTAATGATTTGGTAGTAATGATTGAAGATGTTGATCTCCAGTGCTTTCGTCTGTAAGCCATATTGATTTTGTTCACAGTCTCTCTGTTACACTCAGTGATTTTTGACAGCCTTTGGCTTAGTATTTTATACACACAAATATATTTTATGTATTATTTATTAATCTTTTTCCAACTGCATTGAGCCATACAAAAAGGGCAACTAACAGTTAATGTGTGGAAGCCCAATTTGTAGAAGTGGCTGTTAAATGGCTCTTTCTATTCCCACTGTCCTAAGATCTGTGGTTGAAACGGTTAACTTCTCAGCCACCTGGGTGCACACCAATAATTTGAGATGGGTGTCATTCTTGTTTTTAGTGACCACTGAGAAAAAGGCATGTTTAGGTGGACAAGTAAAGGGTGTTTTTATTTATTTGTTTATTTTTTTATTTTTAAAGTTGCCATACTGCTTTGTTTACTTTATTATTTTTTGGTATTTGGTACACTGTATTAATCCCTATACTATGTATTAATTTTGTAAAGTGATCATGGTGCCACAGTGGTTACTGCTATTGCCTATTGGTCCCAGTTTACAGAGATAATTTCCAAGTCCTGGAAATGTGTGTACCATATTTTATTTTCTCTCCATAACCTAGTTCTTCCTTCATAACAAATGTTTTGTCTGTTAGGGTTAACTGGCATATGTTACTTTGTGTTTATTTTGGATGTAGTTTAGATGTAGTTTAAGTTAATTTGGTCACTCTGACTTGAAAGATATGAATGGATGTACTGTAATACAAAGCATTTAGACCTTGTTCTTGCTTTATCTCTTATCACTAGTACAGGCAGTAGCTCTCTTTAACCCTGGCCAAAAAAAAGAAGGTATTATGAGTGCTTAGTAGTATTGTTTTAAAAAGTTTTATAGACCTACCCAACATTTATTTGACTTGGTGTAATTCTACAGAGATTCCTGAAATTTCCTGATGAGTCAAAAGTCAGCACTGAGTTTATGGATTTGATGCAGAGCCTTCTGTGCGGCATTAACGAGAGACTGACGTATGAAGGTCTCTGCTGCCATCCCTTCTTTGCCTCTGTGGACTGGAACAACATTCGACAGTGTAAGTTTACATCGATTAAACGATATAATGTGGTTTTACAACCATTTAAGGTTGTAATAAAATATATGGTATAATAGGGACTGTTATATTTTTGTATTCTTTAGTTGAATGTAGTATTTCCACTGCATTGTACAGCTCTTGAATCATTTGTCTGTTCAATACTACAACAAACCCTAAGTACAGCTTCGTTACCACAAAAGCTATAGTATTTAGTGATAAAGAATTTCCTTAAATTTAAAGTAAATATAGCATGTCCATCTTCATCTTTGTGTTTCTTCACATGTTGTAATTTTTTTTTAGTGTTTAGTGTAGGTTCACAAATATTAGCCTTAAATAATACACATTTATATCTGTATGGCTATTAATTCACTCTCTACATATAAATTAAATTTTATGGGTTGCTGCTTTACTTAAGAATTTGCAGTTTGCCATTGTATGTGTTAATGCATATTACCTTGTTTATTCTGTATTAGTTTACTATTGGTAAATAAGGTTATTTTTGATTTCATTCATCTATCCGTCCACTAATATTTTGGGAAATGTTTTAACAGAATAAAGGGAATATACAGTACTTTGAAATAAATGTATAGCTTCCTGTACTACAAAAATGTTTTAGAATTGTATCTTATTTTGGAGGCATTTCTTGTAATTTCATTTCTAGGACCCAATTTTCTAGAGTGCAGTCTCTATTTAGAACAGCAGGATTAATAATAAATAGGCCTACTTTCTTATTTGTCCTTCAGGAAGGTATAATTCCATTCTGCAGACCTAGGCTACTTTTGCTAAGTGGCCCCAAGCTATGCACTACAATTTGTTTTTTCTACAGCCCCTCCAGTTTTTGACACTGTTGAAAAAAATAGCAGTATGAGTTGAACCTTATGTTTTATTCTCAAAACTTATTACTGTGATAAGAAATGTTGTGTATACCAAATCCTAACTGTAAGCAGTGTTTTAGTGTTAATGAATTTGGACAACATTTACCCATAAATGAACACATGTAAAAAGAAAAATGTTAGTTTAGTTGGTACTTCTTTTGCAGATTGTAAGTTAATGTCACATTTTTCTGAGGATAGTAAGATGTTGTTGAGCATAGCATATTTTATAATATAAATATGTCCTAGTAAAATGCTGACATTTAGGTCAGTTCAATTTAAAAATAGAAAAAAATTAACACTTCTTTGACACACATAGAGTAGCACATGTGTTTGTATTGAATCCAAGAGTCTTGCGATAACAGAAGTTTGCTATTGAATGGTTTCATGCATTTAACACATTAGAGAACTGCAGCATTGATTCATGTTAAGTATTTCTGAAAATTTTTGAATATATGGTGTCTTTTTTTGTTTTGGTTTAAATATGATATTAAAGAAAAAAACATGAAAAAATGTATTAATTATTTTGCATACATTGTATATATTATATACTGTATAACCGGTGTGCCCAATGCGTCGATTGCGATTGACTGGTAGATCGCAAAGGTAGTGCAGGTAGATTGCGTTGCATTCAAAGATTTTTTTTTTTTTTAAACGTTAGTCTATCATATATCCACCCTATGTCATTTGCCACTTGATTGACATACAGGGCGGCCAGTCTGAGATCTCTTTTCTTCTAACACACTGGTCATCCCGCACGCACGATCAAACGTGCGAGCTACTGCAAAACTTTGGCTGTGATCTAGTTAGCCTTCCAATTTATATCGACTAAAGAAGGGATTTTAAAAAAAAAAATTGTTTGGGGAGGGTATGGGCTGGATGTGGAACTGGAAGAGGATTTTTTTTTTTTTGCTCACAATGTCACAATCGAAGTGCGTTTGTCTGATATGTCGATCTATCATTGCTATTCCAAAGAAGGAAAATGTGGAAAGGCACTTTCAAACTGTTCATAAAAACTACGAAACTGACTTCCTTCCGAAAAGCGATCTGAGAAAGAGAAAGGAGAGGGAACTACAGTGCATCCGGAAAGGATTAACAGCGCATCGCTCTTTCCACATTTTCTTATGTTACAGCCTTATTCCAAAATGGATTTAATTCATTTTTTTCTCAGAATTCTACACATAACACCCCATAATGACAACATGAAAAAGTGTACTTGAGGTTTTTGCAAATTTATTAAAAATAAAAAAACTGAGAAATCACATGTACTGTACATAAGTATTCACAGCCTTTGCTCAATACTTTGTCGATGCACCTTTGGCAGCAATTACAGCCTCAAGTCTTTTTGAATATGATGCCACAAGCTTGGCACACCTATCCTTGGCCAGTTTCGCCCATTCCTCTTTGCAGCACCTCTCAGGCTCCATCAGGTTGGATGGGAAGCGTCGGTGCACAGCCATTTTAAGATCTCTCCAGAGATGTTCAATCGGATTCCAGTCTGGGCTCTGGCTGGGCCACTCGAGGAAATTCACAGAGTTGCCCTGAAGCCACTCCTTTGATATCTTCGTGATGTGCTTAGGGTCGTTGTCCTGCTGAAAGATGAACCGTCGCCCCAGTCTGAGGTCAAGAGCGCTCTGGAGCAGGTTTTCATCCAGGATGTCTCTGTACATTGCTGCAGTCATCTTTCCCTTTATCCTGACGAGTCTCCCAGTTCCTGCTGCTGAAAAACATCCCCACAGCATGATGCTACCACCACCATGCTTCACTGTAGGGATGGTATTGGCCTGGTAATGAGCGGTGCCTGGTTTCCTCCAAACGTGACACCTGGCATTCACACCAAAGAGTTCAATGTTTGTCTAATCCGACCAGAGAATGTTGTTTCTCATGGTCTGAGAGTCCTTCAGGTGCCTTTTGGCAAACTCCAGACGGGCTGCCACGTGCCTTTTACTAAGGAGTGGCTTCCGTCTGGCCACTCTACCATACAGGCCTGATTGGTGGATTGCTGCTCTGACAGAGTGACCATTGGGTTCTTGGACACCTCCCTGACTAAGGCCCTTCTCCCCCGATCGCTCAGTTTAGATGGCCGGCCAGCTCTAGGAAGAGTCCTGGTGGTTTCGAACTTCTTCCACTTACGGATGATGGAGGCCACTGTGCTCATTGGGACCTTAAAAGCAGCAGAAATTTTTCTGTAACCTTCCTCAGATTTGTGCCTCGACACAATCCTGTCTCGGAGGTCTACAGACAATTCCTTTGACTTCATGCTTGGTTTGTGCTCTGACATGAACTGTTAACTGTGGGACCTTATATAGACAGGTGTGTGCCTTTCCAAATCATGTCCAATCAACTGAATGTACCACAGGTGGACTCCAATTAAGCTGCAGAAACATCTTAAGGATGATCAGGGGAAACAGGATGCACCTGAGCTCAGTTTTGAGCTTCATGGCAAAGGCTGTGAATACTTATGTACATGTGCTTTCTCAATTTTTTTTATTTTTAATAAATTTGCAAAAATCTCAAGTAAACATGTTTCACGTTGTCATTATGGTGTGTTGTGTGTAGAATTCTGAGGGGAAAAAAATGAATGTAATCCATTTTGGAATAAGGCTGTAACATAACAAAATGTGGAAAAAGTGATGCGTTGTGAATACTTTCCGGATGCACTGTAAAATCGCAGTTAATCAGACAGCCGTCATTTTTCACTCGGCTGAATTCAAAAGCTCCTTGACTGCATTATTCGGCTCTACTTATTTATGCAAGTCAGCCTTTTCCCACATGAAGATTATTAAATCGAAATACTGTAGTGACCATAAATTTATTGAATTGTTATTGTGCCATAAAGGTTATTCAGTTATGTAAAGTACGACAACATATATTTTATGTATAAAGTATACTCATATATATATATATATATATATATATATAATATATATATATTATATTTTTAATGTAGGTAGATAATTTCGACCTGGTCATTTTAAAAGTAGCTCGCAAGCCAAAAAAGTGTGGCCACCCCTGCTATATAATATGCTGTCTTCTAACTGAAATGACATTGATTTAATTTTGTATGCATTTGAGTATTATATAAATATATGATATAATGTGGCCTGCAGGGTACATTTCAGAGCCCCGAAACCTTAACAAAACCACACTCCACACAAGTTCTGTTTTTTTTTTTTTTTTGTCCATAATCAAGACGTCTTTTCGTTCATCTCTACTTCTTCCATGCAAGCTTTGTTTTTCTCCTGCTCTCCTGACTCTGACTCTATGTGTGAGGCAAGGTAATTCCTTTTATGTCAGTCCTGGGAATACTTCCGGAGTCATGACATTGCATGGAGAAAGCACTTCTGGCTCAGGAAGAGTTTCTTTAAAATAGAGAAATCTATTACTTCTGCTGGATTATGTGAATTTCCCCTTGGGATTAATAAAGTATCCATCTATCCATCCATCCATCCATCCTCAGCAGCTCCCTCTATATGCACACATAGCACCCAGCTGAGCCACCCAACTGGACTGCAACTCCCACATTGCCCCATAAGTGTGCATATGGGTGATCTAGTAAAAGGACACTGCTACCTAGTGCATTGGGGAAGGCAGGCTCTATTGTAAACACAGAGCTGGACAGTTTGACATCCGTGGCAGAGCGACGGGCACTGAACAGGCTCCTGTCAATAATTGAAAATCTATTGCATCCACTGAACAGGATCATCTCCAGACAGAGGAGCAGCTTCAGCAAAAGATTGCTATCACTGTCCTGCTTCACTGACAGACTGAGGAGATCATTCCTACCCCACACTATGCAACTCTTCAATTCCATCTGGGGGGGGGGGGATAAACGTTAATATTATACAAAATATTTGTTTGTCTGTTATACCTTCATTGTTATCACTCTTTAATTTAATATTGTTCTTTATCAGAATGCTGCTGCTGGAGTAAGTGAATTTCCCCTCGGGATTAATAAAGTATCTATCTGTCTATCTATCTATCTGTCTATCTATTGTGGTGGTGGTATATACGGCCTTGGTAGGCAATATCTCCCTGTAATTCCACTATGTTGACTTTCTTGGGAAAGGGAAAAATAGCCATCCACTTGCATTTACCCTCTATTATATGGGTCTTCTGACCAGGCAAGGTCTTGTCCATCCCTGCCTTCTGTTTCACTCACACTCTTTCTCTCTCTCTCTCTCTCTCTCTCTCTCTCTCTCTCATATATGTCTATCCTTGCACATGCATTCCTTGTAAAATATATGAAGTTTTTAAATGTAGTAAAAGCACTGTATTCCATAATATATATAAATATATATAAATATTAGTATTAATGTTTATATATTTTTCACATAAGGTTTGGGTTTGTTTATACAGGTATATGTAAATCTGCATGAATTATTTATTTTGTTTATGTATATAAAGTCTCCTTTATGTAAATTGCTATAAGTACTTTTTATGGCAAAGTGAATAGTTTACATTTTGAGCAATCTGTTTTTGTTTCCTGCATGTGTTGCTAGATAATATATTCTTTCAATTCACCTCTAAAGTACTGGAAATCCTGATACTTAGAAAACCTTTATTCAGAATTCATTAGTGGTCAGTAACTACCAGGCTGTTTCAGCTGCTTGTTGTCTTGACAGCAGCTGTGTCTGAGCAGCTACTGATCTTCCCACCATAGCCTGATCTCTGTTAATGAGGCTTGCACTGTAATAAACAGCAGTACATGGTCTGCCTAGACCATGATGCTTTGTGCTGAATTTTCTGTCGTCTTTAGCTGCTGAACACAAAAAGGGTTAATCAGTAGAAGCTGTAACATGATTTGACAGCCTATTGAATACCAGTCTCCAGCAGGGTCTCAGCTGGTGTGATTAGACTGAAAGACTGCAGTGAGAAAACCACACAGCTCTGCATCCACTGCTTCTCACTTCTATTTCTAGCTGTTCCTCCATTTGTTCCTACGCTGCACGCTGAAGATGACACCTCAAATTTTGATGAACCCCAGAAAACCACCAAGACTGTGGCTCCCCTTGGACAGATACACAGAACAGGCTTTTTGGGGGAGGATTTGCCCTTTGTAGGGTTTTCTTTCAACAAGGCTTTGACAACTCTCACACGATCTGAGTAAGTAGCTGATGAAACCTTGGCCAGCCCTTAACTTGCAGCACAAGAAGAGACCTGATACCTAATACACCTTAGGATGATGGCGATCTTCTGTCAGGTAATTAAACCATCACTGCAGAGCTTCTTGGAGCTTATGCAGATGTATAGTCGGTCACAGACTTGAATAATAAATGGAATTCTGGCAAGTGATTATTTTCTGTTTAGGAAAAGGAAGATAAAATGGCTTGCCAATGTGTAATAAAGGCAGTGTTTTTTTTTTTTTTTTTTTTTTTTGTAGCAGTGATTCATACAGCATGAGATCTGCATGATTACCTAAAGAAACACAGTATACATTTTAAAGGCTGCTTGAATTGAATTTTGCTATCTGCCTTAGTTGTATATTTTTATGCTTATACCTTTCTTTCTGTTTAAGAAATATACATATAAGGATATTATAAATTCATAATCCTTGGACAGTCTTACTGTTTACATAGCACAATATTTTATGTGCAAGTGTTTCATCAATTTAATAACTGAAAAATGCACAACATCTTGCAAACGTTTTTGTGGCTCTTGCTTTAATTGAAGAGGCTAAATAAGCAAATTTGTATAAAATAAGGAAAGGAGATCCTTGACAGAGTATATCTCTGACAGTGTGGCAAGCTTTAAACATGAAATAGAAAATTTTTTGCAACATTTAGCTTTCCGTATGATTTTAGTATCATTTAGTAATGGTAACTTTGGTGTAATATTGCATTAATACATAAATTGTATTAATGAATATCTTACTGTAGTGATAATATCACTGTCTTTATTTGCTCCTTTCTATGATAAATGAACATTTGATTACTGAGTTCAGATCTGTTCTAATATCTTAGTAAATTACTATGTTGATTGTCCACCTGGATTTATTATTATTATTATTATTATTATTATTATTTTGTTTTCATTAATGGTATTTAAGAATGTACACAATTTGTACTGGTTATTCTGGTTTGCATAAAAGAGTTTTAGCCTTGTTGGTTATATTTGAGTTATTTATAGTAACAGACATTACAGAGTGTCTAATTATGTGCCATATTTGCCTAAAATTACTTCCATTACAGATTTATGTACTGGTTTGTGGGTATTAGCTAATCAAAATTTGCCTTTTAACGTTTCCAAGATTTTATAATATTTATAGTACTTAGCCTTATATTTTAAAAGGAACCCTTTCTTGTTTGCTTCTTGTTTTAAAAATTCAGTTGTTCATTGTGGAAATGTACTCCAACTGTGTTTTCTATATTGATGGTATCTTTGGGAGAAGAGTGAGGTGCAGTGTGCTTAAGATGTCCAGTCTAGGTGCTCCAGGCAAATGTCCTGACTATTATATGGAGCTGCTCTTAGTGCCATGTTTTATGATTTTAAAATCCCTAAACAGACTGTTAAAACTGAATGTGTCCAGTTTATGTGTTCCTCATATAAGATATTCTATTACTATTTGTTGAGAGTTTAGTTAACATGTTTTGCAGTGAGGATTTAGCAAGGAGGGTCTACTGGCAGATATTCCTAAACATACATAATACATTAGAATTCAGTCAGATTGTGGTCTCCTTAAGAATGTGTTATGGGAATTGTAGATCCTTTGTGAAACTGAGTTGCATCTGTGATGCTAAAGATATACAAATCACAGTTACTTTTACAAGAAACGTTTTGATGGACATGAACTGAAAATTTAGCAAACCACGGTTTGCTCCAAATACTTTTGTATTTCCTTAAGTGTTGTCTGTTGGACCCAAGCCAAATGTGTTTTGGCTGGGGAAACTAACACCCTTAATATTGTCACGTGCTTGACACAAGGAGCAGTGTTTGCCACTTTAGCTGGATTTTAAACTTCAGATCATCTAAGAAGATGTATCTCTTTCTGTAGTGCTCTGAGCACTTATACCTTTATATTGAAATCATCAAGGCATAGGTAGCTTAGTTTTTAATGGCTAATTGTTTATATTCCCTGTATAAAGGAATGTAGAGAAGGGCTAACTTTTCAAAATGGGATCATCTAAATTGTTAATATGACAGCATAAGTTCCCTGGATCTAATATTCATATGTAATCATAATAACTCAGTTGTCTTGCTGTTTGAGTAATGCCTCACCTGATACTAATCGGAAGAAATAGCCTTTGAGCAGCTGTCACTTCTGTCTCTTTTCTTGAATGGGCAAACATACTATAGTTCGGTTTAACATTTCTTTTAGAAGTCAACATTGGGATATCATTGGATGACAATGGTAGACATCATTATGAAGCCATTTCATGTTTTGATTTACAAAATGGATGTCTTATTAGATAATGTTTGTTAAGCATTCCAAAACATGCATAACACATAGAAAACAAAAATGAAAAATATATTTGCATTTAGTGCTGCAGTGAAATATAACCAAAAGGGGTTCCTTGTATCTGTCAATTGGATTAGTCTGTTTGTTTTCTCATTTCCTTTTCAAACTTTAGCCTGAGGGGTTGTGTGTGTGTGTGTGTGTGTGTGTGTGTGTGTGTGTGTGTGAGAGCACGCATGTTTGTGTTATATATTTTTTTTACCCCATGTCATATTCTCTTGTCACATCTGACATGCTAAGAAATGTACTGTGAGAAGCATTGGCTAAAATCTTTGCCTAGAATTGCCTTATCAAATCTATTTATTTTTCTTGTTATGATTTCCTGAAATGTGCTTAGCTGTAATTTTTTGTTAAACATATATTTGGAATAGAGAGAAGAAGATAAACTGAGAGTAACCTCATAGGTAAATTGTCCATTGCTTTATTGAATGTCGGCCTCTAACATAAGCAGGATGTTTTGTTAAACTAATTAACACTGAGTCCAATTTGGGTGCAGTGCTTTGCACCTGACTGTGATCTACCAACTACAAATGTGTTTTCAGGGTATAAAAGTAAATCCCACCAGCCATAAGGTAATTCATAAGCAATCTTGTGCTAATGTAACATAACAGAAAAGTAAAAATATGCAAATATGCTCTTCTTCATGTAGTTTGAAGCTGTGCAGAACAATTAACCACTTACTTTAAGGAAACCATCATTTTAAACTTTGCTTGAGGATTTTTTTTCCTGTATGGTCAACAAATCTGATTTGACCCCTGGGCAACTGTACCCTCAAATTCTGGCTAGGCTTTGCAAAAATGTTTGAACAGAAGAAAGAATAGCTATGGACATCCTTCCTCCTTTTGTGATTTTTCTCAAATCAAGTGGTAAACTTAATAATGTAAATTAGTTTAAGAAGCAGTTTAAATGAATAGTAGATAGACTTTGCGTTACTAACTTAATCTGGAGTCGAGTGTATCATCATCTGTTTTTTTTGTTTTGTTTTTTCTTTATTTGTTTGTTTATTTGTTTTGCTTTGTCTGAGTGTAAAGGGCTGGTGTTTGTATTTGTGCATCATGTTGTGAGCACTACATTTTATTTTCCATCCACTGATCCACTTTCTAAAACTGCTTATTCCAAGGTTGGTTGAGAGGAAGCAGAGCTTATCCCATCTCTATTAGGTGCAATGTGGAAACCAATACAAGGCCACTTGCTGACACATTGATGCACTCTTTCACACAGTCACTGTTATAAGATCATTTTAGAGCTGCCAATCAAACTCCTTTCCATATCAATTAAAAATAAACAATTGTGCCTCAAAAAAATCTTGAGTTTAAAGCTGAACTTTGTTACCTTCAGCTTTATATAAGATAAAAAGTATACTGATAATAAAAGCAAAATTAAATATAACTTAATTAGTAAGCATCAAATAATTTAGATACATTTAAAGACACCTATAATTGAATAGAATTAGTATGGGAGGAGTGGTGGCTCTGAGGCTAAGGATCTGTGCTGGGACCACGAAGGTTGCTGGTTCGAATCCCTGTCACTGCCAAAAGAGATCCTACTCTGCTGGGCCCTGGAGCAAGACCCTTAATCTTCAATTGCTTCAGGGATGCTGTACAATGGCTGACCCTGCGCTCTGACCCCAAGGGGTATGCGAAAAGTAACAAATTCCTAATACAAGAAATTGTATAAGGCGAAATAAAGAACAAAAAAAAAATAGCTTTTCATGAACATATCACGCACATTAAAAAACCTAGCCTAAAGTAAACAAAATGAGTTATCTGCTTTTTGCTTCATTTCCAGCATTTTTGGTATGATATTATTTTCAATGGGTAATGCTATAAAGAAAAAAAGTTATAAATCATACTAATGCATTTATAGCTGTATTACAATAGAAATAGAATGGTTTTAGTAATATGAGTTTTCTCTGCCCTGTTACCCTACCCTGGAAAAGAAGGTTAGAAAAATGGATGGAGAAAGTTTACTCTCCATATTTATAAAGATTCATGTGATTTTTAAGGTATTTAGGTTTATGGATCATGTTTGTTACTGATGTTTAACAAACAATTAGAGACCATTGCATTTCATCAGGCTAATCCAGTTAATAGTGAAGTTATTTCAATATCTCATTCAGTTATTTTTTTTTCCAAGTTTCAATATAAGGAAATACAATTACAGAGTCTAATTTAATTTAAATGTATAATTTTGTTTGTGCATCATGGTATAAGTTATCAATAATAATGTTACATTATTCTTATGTTCTACTTTTCAGAAGCAACTAAAAGATTTACTTTTCAAGTCAATTTATTTCCAACAAACAATTTATTTTCTCCCACATTCGAAAAGCATGCTAGTTAAAGTATTTATTAACTCTTTATTGTTATGTGTAGTCAAGGGTGATGTACAAGTGTGATAGAGTTTGTGTCATGTTGAATCAGTGCTGAACCAATGGTTGGTTTCTGTGTTGCATACAAAACTGTCAGTATATGCTCTGGCACTGTGCACCCTAAATGGAATTAAGCAGAAGGAGTAGATGGAAAGCAATGTATTATTTTTATGTACACTTGCCTAGTCCTGAATAAGTTAAGTATGTCTACCCTCATAATTCTTCCTCTTGTTCCTTTTTGTTGTTTAAATGTCTTTTAATGTCTTGTTGCATGAGAGATTTGTTGCAATGTTGTTCTCCTCATGTTTCAAAGATCAGTGGTAACAGGTATCGATTCTCCAGCCAAAACAAGTTCCATGGAAAAGAGGTTGCAGCTTAAAATCAAAGAATTACAAGATACACAAGACAAATGCCACAAGGTACACTGAAATAACACTTTTTTTTTTAAGTTTCTGAAAGTCATTGTTTCATCACAGTACATAAATAGACATATTAAATCAAATGCGTTTCTCTGGCATTTTACATTATTTTTTTTTTCTATTGCTGTACATTTGAAATGTTTTGTTGCTTATCTTATTATACCTTTCATAGTAGGAAAAGATGTATGGTATTTTGCTCCATTTACTCTAGCTTGATGTCTAGTTTATAATTTTATTTCCTGTAGTTTTTAGATTTCAGTAAGCTAAAGTTTGAGATTGCCTTCAGTGAATAATTGCTGCTTTTTGCATTTATGGTCTCTGTTCATCTTGCTGATGAATCTTGTTCAGTTTACGTTTACATTTTCCATTAACAATGATGAAATATTAAACTTTTGAATTTTTCTAAAAATGGTTTATTAGTGTAGCTGTAAGTCCTCTGGATTGTGTTTTACTTTTTGTGTTATGAGTCACCAGCATTCTTACTGCTAAGCGCAGTATAACAATTTTTGCTCATTTTAGATGGAACAGGAAATCTCCCGATTTCAGCGCAAGCTGACTGAACTGGAGTCGGTTCTTAAAGAAAAGGACGTTGAGCTCAAAGCCTCTGAAACTCAGCGTACGATCCTTGAGCAAGATTTGGCCACTTACATCACAGAGTGCAGTGTGAGTTGAATGTGGAGTGTTCTACTGTTAGTATGTGTTGTAGTATGTATTCTAGTATAAAAATAGCAGTTTCTCAGAGACTGCTCGTCACCACGTGAAATTTGATTTTTAACTTGACATGTGCATTTTCTAGTCATTATTGCATTTTATTCTTGGTGTTAATTAACCTCACCTCAAATAAACTAATACTGTAAGTATTATGTATATGTCTCATCTGGTACAACTGTTCTGCCCGAAAAGGGTCAAATTGTCTTTCATTATTAAATACTAGGCATCTCTCCATGTATGATCAATTTTCCTTCTTTTCTCTATGAGAATGGAAATGTTTATTTTTATATTCTTTTTATATTATTAATTATTAGTCTTTCTGTATGGCTGGGTGAACGTTTGAGCATATTACAATGTGTCTGTCAAAACTAGATAAACATGCTTGCTTTTCAAGTTGGAACTGTTGAGTGGTTGCTTTTTTGTTTTATTTAAGCTAATTGAAGAAGCATGTTTAATTAATTAATTGAAAAATGAAGCAATGATGAAATACATTTTATCTATATTGAATGGTTTATTTATGCAAACTCAGGAGCCCACTTTGAACCTGGTATTGTGTTAGGCATTAGTAAGTCATTTCAAACTGCATGTCAGTGAATTGTTCAATAAAATATCTCTCTGAAGGGAAAATCACTAAAGAACAGTCATCCTGCAACCACACGACTACAACTGCATACCAAAAAATCCCACACTCGACCCTTTACTGGTGTTAATTTTAACACTGAAAACGCAGTGAAACAATATACCAGCTTTCAATTTAAAATCACAAATATTGGCTTAACCTCTCTGCAGAATGGGGGTCACACCATCAGCACACATGCCAAAAGAGGATTATAGCATGAAGGGAAAGATTAAGAACTACTGTTACAGACAAATCAGGCCAAGGTCACACTGGAGTTTTCCCATATTAATAACACATTATGGTAATAATGTGATTCGGAGTTAGGCAGCAGGATTCTAAATTTAGCAAAGGACTGACTTGAGCTTTGGCAATTCTTAATCCTTTTGATACCGTTTTATTATAGAGCCTCAAGCGAAGCCTGGAGCAGGCCCGTATGGAGGTGTCTCAAGAAGATGACAAAGCTCTTCAGTTGCTGCATGACATAAGAGAGCAGAGCAATAAACTACAGGAAATCAAAGAACAGGTAAGCTGTCACAGCTAATGATTCCTTTAAAAACAAGAGCGATTTAAATGGTTTTATTATTGCATTCTTATTTGGATTGAAGTAGTATAGTAAATGTGTCTTTATTTGTTTCTTGTCCGAGATCTGATTTCATCTTGTTGATAAGTCATCCACTGCTGCATGCTGAGCTTTATTCATCCATGTAAATTCTGAACTTACTTTTTTTCCCAGCAGCAGGAAAGCTATTTTATTAATGAATACTAATTTACATAATTTTACTGCCTGCAATTCTGACTTGGGACTACGTGAGTTTGAAAATACAAATAGATTATTGCACTGTAGTAATGTAGACACATGTGATGACATTATATTCCTATATCTCTGTTCAGTCTGAAATGTAAATAATTAGCAGGTATTAAAACATTGGTCCAAAGTAAAATAATTGCACCCCAATACTGCGAATAGATTTGCATGTCTCTGGAGAATTCTGAGCTGGTGGTTTTTTTGTTTTCTTTTTTTGTGCAACAGGCACATCTCTAATGATCTTCAGTGCTAAGCGTGGCATTTGTAAGAAGTACTGTTTTTAACAGATTTTTTAATTTAGCAAAGGTCAACTCATGAATTAATGTGATATTATAATAAGAAAAAGACAAAACTGTATGATGATCTTTTTCCATGTTTATCGGCCCTTTTCTGCAAAAAAAAAAAAAAAAAATTCAGAATATCTATCTTGATCAACTTTGTAATGCTAGACTGATAAACATTTTACACTTCATTTATTACTAGCTATTGACTGGTTAATGACGTTGCTGTCAATGCAGTTGTAACAATTCTCTGCATTTGACATAAGTATGCATCACGGTGCTCTGTGAAGTGCATTTCCATAGCAGCGATTGTGCTTGTTGCCATCACAACAAGGGGGATTGCAGTGTGTGTGTGTGTGTGTGTGTGTGGAGGGGGGTTACTGCTTCTGTAGAAACGTGGGATTGCATCAAGTGTGCTGCATTTTCCTTTCTGAAAAATGCTGGTATTTTGCTTTATTCCACTCCCCCATGCCCATCTTCCTTTTAAAATGTTTGGTGGAATTGCTGTTGCTGTAAACCGTCCATACATATCATGTTTTAAGTATTGTGATATTTATTTGTTTATTTAACAATAATAAAAATATGAGCTTTTTCATTTTAGAGCTATCTGCTGCTTTATACTGTCAAGTTTTAACAAAGATTAATAAAAAATTACAAACATTATCTGAAGGCTGTTACAGCCATTTATTTTGCTGCCACATATTGTCTGATAATTACTTTTTATAATTTAGTTTTATTTAAATATAGGTTTTGGTTAGGTTTCTGTCTGAAATCCAGTCACATTTAATAATTTTGTTTATTATGCCCATTTCTGAATTTTTGCAAAAGGTTAAAGGTAAATTTTGTTATAATTCATCCTAACTGAATTTTGAATATCATATACTAGTTGCTCATTAGATTTATACAACTACATAAAGTATCTCTTTATTATTCTTTTCAGTTGCCAGCTTCTATATATATAAAGGGGGTATCAAAGTGACCTGTATTTGGACAAAAATGAGTACATATATAATTGCTGTCCCTTCCGATATGTCATTGTTATATGTATAACATACCGAGAGTTTTATTTTCTTAACTCTTTTATATCGGACAATATCTTTCATGCATTCAGGTTACTGTAGTTTCCATACAATCTGCATTGCCATTACACGTACGATTGTTTACTGGCTGCACATTTTTTAATGAGCTTCAAAATTATGCCAGGCGTTTTTATTTATTTTATTCACATTTTTAAAGGAGTATCAAGCTCAGCTTGAAGAAATGAGAGTTGCCATCCGCCAACTAGAAGAAGATCTCTCTGCTGCACGCCGGCGCAGTGATTTGTATGAGTCAGAGCTAAAGGAATCACGAATCACGGCAGAGGAACTGAAAAGAAAGGCAGTGGACTACCAGCTGAAAATGCAAAAGGTCTGTTGTAAGTTTCTAACACAGACCTATCTCTTGGTGCTAAAAATACATAATACTGACATGGTGAAAATGGTGCAAAATGAAATTTGTGAGAATACTCAAAAGCATTCAAATAGGAAAAATGCAGGTTAAAAAAAGTCAGACTATCTGAATAACATGCAGATAATTGTCATCTGCTAAACAGAAGGAAACAAGAACATTTATGGCAAATAATATTATAGTGTAGGTATAGCTTCACAGATAATTTTTACATGGTGTGTTTCCCTGAGCCTTAATAACATATTTATTGCATGAAGTTTTGGCCTTAAAAGCTTTGGTATCTTGTCTTGTTTAGGCAAAGGAGCAGGGAAAGGCAGAAGTAGAAGAGCTTTGCTTAAAGTTGGAGAAGGTATGTATAGCACACTCACATTTCATTTGAAGATGGAATAATTTCACAATGACTTAACTAGAACTGCAGTTCTAAGCAGTCTTATAAATATCTGTTTTTTTTTATTTTTTTTTATTTTTGTCCTTGCTTTTAAGACAAATGCAGAACAACAAGTTAAAATTCAAGAACTTCAGGAAAAGCTTGCAAAGGTACATTTTATGTGTTCTGTTATGGTGGATTAAAGAGGTTTTGTTTGTTCAAATCTAAGCTGGATATTTTTAAATAAACCCTGCAAAATGGATGGAGTTTTGTGAAAAATGTACTGTACTCTATCTAGATGTTCATGTAAGACCTTGTGTTATGGAATCCCCCCACCCACTTGTATACACAGAGTGATTAAGTTTGCATGTGTGTAAACATTTAGGCTCTACTTTTGGGAAATTAGTATAAAACCATTCCTAAAGATATAGTATTCCATGGAACATTAGTCAGAGACATACTGTATTCCTGAGATGGAGAAGAATTGGCACAACAGTAAATCTTTCCAAGTGTGGTATTTCTGCCAGTTTATTAGAACAACATTGATTGAAATATACAGAATGTCAGGAGAAACTATAAAACAGTAATTCTAAGAAGAACTGAGATGCATTTACTTCAGTATAAAATTTTATTAAAGAAGTTTATGAATTAGTTTTTCATACACAGGTAATGCACATTGGGTCCCTTTTGTATATGAAATAAAGTTAAGATGAATGACTGGTAATGTATGATGGTAAAGGTATGCAGAATTTCAAAAATAGTTTAATATTCTTTAAAAACAACTACTTTTAATCAGTTAATAGGGGCATTTTTACAGATCTATATAATAAATATATTGCTTTAGATATCAATATTTCTATGCAAAAATAATGTGTTTTGTTTTTGTATGTTCATCTTATATTCAAAGCACAAAAAGTATACTAGTTTGGCACATACATGCCAAAGGCCAAACTTGAACATACTGTATATTATTTGTATTTATTATTATAAGGTTTGACATATATACAATGTATATTATATACACTGTTTAAAATAAGATGTACAGTGCAACAATGTCTGATTTAACAATATAATTTCAGTACATAAGGGTTGAATTCATTGTCTAAAGCCCTGAGTAGAAAAAGGCTATGTGGGAACATAATCTTGATCTTCAAAAAAGCAAAGCATGTCCAGCAGACTTGTCTCAGTTAAATAAGGAATAACATACTGGAGCACACTGATAAAAATGAATGAATAGGGCATTCAAGATTGAAGCTAGTAAGTTTGCTTTCACACAAAGGTCACGGCCAAAACTACGGAGCCATGTAGTTGAAGGTGACAATTTTGTCTTTTT
The DNA here is from genome assembly GCA_026402145.1 of Polypterus bichir lapradei. Classification (NCBI taxonomy): domain Eukaryota; kingdom Metazoa; phylum Chordata; class Cladistia; order Polypteriformes; family Polypteridae; genus Polypterus; species Polypterus bichir. The sequence goes on along the minus strand of JANRMT010062838.1, from coordinate 17,583,112 downwards.
TTTTAAAATATATCTCTATGAGAAATTGGGAAAATAACCTACTAGGTAACCAAATAAGCTTAGTAAACTGAAACACTTCCTGTTGTTTTTTTTTTTTTAATTTATTATCTTTTAGTTTCGTTTTCCAGAAAATCAGAAATTAATCTATAAGATTTGCGTATGTGCCCTTCTGGCTGCATTAGTGCCAAAAGACCCTCCTAATCTCGGGCTATAAGTGTTCTAATTTGTGATGTCATATTAACATTTGACCTGTTAGTATATGAGCATGTATACTGTATGTATGTAATTTGTTAGTACATTATATTTGCTCTTATTAACCATTCTTTGCTCCTGTCAGGGACTTTGGCAGCCATAACACACAATATGTTTATACTGTAGATATAAAAACTGGCTTTTGGTAATCCAATAACTGTGTAAATGGCAGGCATTTTACAAGCAATCTGTAATGAGCTGGTAATGTTCAGTAATATAAATCAATTCAATTATAAGGTAATGGTGTGCACTTTAGCAATAGTTCATCAAGCAGGATTAGCTCATTTTTAATATATTTTGATTTCAGTCTTATATGACTAATCTTTTTTGGAGGTTTATTGTAAGTTCAAGCGATATATAGGTTCAACTAAAGTGAAAGGAGATTCTTTCACTGTTATTAAGAAATGGGTCTTTTTTTATGGAAGAAACAAAAATTGTTAGTTGTCTTAGTCCTACATATATTCAGTTTTCTGTCTCTTTAACCTCAAGGCAGTGAAAGCGAGTTCAGAGGCAACAGAACTCCTTCAGAACATCAGACAGGCAAAAGAGCGTGTGGAGCGTGAGTTGGAGAGGCTGCAAAACCGTGAAGATTCCAGTGACAGTTTAAAGAAAAAATTGCGTGAAACCGAGGTAATCACAGGATTAATATAGAACAACAAAATGATGGAATTCTTAAAAAGACTGAAAGCACTCTTTCTTGAAGTAAGAACCAAATATCTGATGTGGTGCCTGAAGAAATATTAATGTATAACTAAACATGATTTGCATGCTAAAGTCTCTTACTGAAATCCTATTGTTAGCGTATGCTAAAATAATGTACTATACACTACACTGTTTAAATTGACTTGCTTTTTTGTACAATTTAGGTATCTTCCTTAAATAAATATGAAACAATAAACAAACCATCTAGTCATTTATGGTATTTAGTTCATTTTTACCTCCTAAAAGTTGCTTTTCACTACAAGTATACTGTTTGTTGGCTCGACCTCTGCAGGTCTTAACTTATTCTTGAATTGTAGCTTCATGCTGTTTTAATGAAAGACTGTATTAACAGCTGCACTTGGTTGTCGATAGCTGAAAATAATGTTAACTGGTTGAGCTTATTGTGATCCTTTTGTTGTACTGAGAGATATTTGTTCTTTGTTTTTGTGCTAAAACATCAAAAATGCACAAAAGAACACTTTCATTGAAAGTTGCTTATATTAAAATTTTCATATCTGCAATTTTACTGCTTTTGTTGTACTTATTAATTTTATGTTCAACTTTCCGAAAATTTCAGGATGGGAGAAGATCTTTGGAAAATCAAGTAAAGAGACTAGAGATGGTGGAGCGGCGTGAAAATAAACTGAAAGAGGATATCCAGACTAAATCTCAGCAGATACAGCAGATGGCAGATAAAATTCTGGTAAGAGATTCTTCTCCATGATGACACTGCACACTAGACACAAACACTAACCATCTACAGTATCTGACTGTCTGTGTCTCTCTCTCTCTCTCTTACATATACACTTAAAAGGTAATAAGTTAAGTGACATAACATTTTGGTTAACACATGTTTCTTTGCTTTCTGCCACTGAAACTACCTTTAACCTTTACCACTAATATAAGATTAAATAAGTAAGTAATGTGTGTGCATACTTAATCTTATAATTAAATGGCAAGATACCCATTTGTTAATTTTTTTTCAGAGGTGTATAGCATATTTTTATTTTCAGGGCAACAGGATGGCAGAGCGGTTAATGCTGCTGCTGCTCCACAATTTTAGCTTCCTAGGTTTCATTTCTAATATTATAGGGTTTGAATTTTTTCTCTATGTCTGTGGGGAATATTTTGTCCCTATGACCCAATGGTTAGTAGGCATTTCCAAACTTGTCCAGAGTGGGCTATGCAGTGGACTGATTCCTACATGATTGGTTCCTGTATTACACCAAGTGCTATTGGGAAAGCCTATGGCCCCTTCACAATGACTATGAATGAGTCTGAGCAGGTTTAACAGTATTATGAATGTTATATTTTAAAGCAGAGGGTATATAATAATAAAACTAAAGTAATTTAAGATTGTAATATTATGATCTTGTCTATTTGACTAAAATGTTTTTTTTTCTCATTCTTTAAAAGGAACTGGAGGACAGTCTTCGAGATGCACAGGCCACAGCACAACGGGTGGAAGCCCACCTAGTCCAAAAAGAGAAGCTGTATGAAGACAAAATTAAAGTGGGTTCTATCCAATCACAAATGTGCACATTATATCATTGAAGTGCTAATGAAGTGAATAAATACTATGTTATTATTTTGGCCATCTTACTGAGTAGCCTTTGTTAGACTTTGTCAATAACTTCTGATGCTGACTAAAATGCAACATATTCAGGAAAATATTTAATTGCATTATCAGAAGTTGTCACCATTAAGAAATAGACATATTCCATAATTTTGCTACTACAAAATGAAATTTCAGTTAGTTATCTTGTTTATAAAGTACACTATACTATTAGTATTATTTACAGTGGGAGAACAGTACTTTGGAATAACATAACTGGGATTTTTGGTCAGCATTTTGGTACCTATATGGTTTCTTTGTCTGACATCTGTCCTGATGTCCAAATGCTCAGTATTAATAAAAACAGATGCATCAGACAGATGTCTGTCCTGTTTTTGATCGGCAGTATGTTTGACTGCCTACTTACTGTGCCATGCCTTGTGCCGTTTATAATGGAAGTGCCCTGTCACATTTTTGTGCTCATGAAATAATTTTGCACTTCCATTTTCCACACGTTCCTCCATTTTCTGACTGGAGAGTAGGGCGTGTTTATCCACATCTTGTTTACTTTTCTTTTAACAGCATTTTCTATCATGGAACTTGATGAAATTACACAGTGTATTGTGTGTATTTCATACTAATTTTCTAATTTGCTAAATTATATTCCACACACAAGCTATAGTTTTGAGGTTTTCCCTATTTCTAATATATTTGTAGCATTTTTCAATCTGGTTCAACCATACAGTTGTGCTTTAACTCTTGAAGTTTAAGATATATATGAGAGGGAAATATGAGAGGGATCAAAATCTGCCATCTCATCTTACAGCGTTACTTGTTATATTACTCTTTTTTCCAGTTCTCAGGAAAAAAGATTAGAATGTCAATCACATTTTGCTAATCTTTTAACACCTATGGCAGCAAAAAATTGTTAGGAGACTAGACTTTCCGGTTTCTTTGGGGATTTAATTTTGTAGATACCTTAAAACCCCTTGTAAAACACTGAGGATTTCCACAGATTCTATTGATGTCAAATGTATTCCAGTCGCTGTGCCAGCCCCTCCAATACCAATAGTTATCATTTTTGGAAGGTGTGGCATTCTGTGTTTTTCTAAAGTGTTGTATTGGCTAGCATTCCTGACACGTACATTTGACTAGTATTTTATTTTATTCAGTGACATATAATCATTTTGGGCACTCAGGAAAGTGGTCTAAACCAAATCTGGAAGATTTGTGATTTTTATTTTTTTATTTTTTTGTGCTTCACTTATTGTGAATTAAAACATTTTAAGTTTGATTTGAGTGTAGCTTTAATTTTTTTATTATATAGTAATAAGGAAACTACACTTCAATTAACAACTGCCAATTACCAATGTCACTGTGTCAACTGCCACTTGAACCTATTTCAAGGAGGCACTAATTAAGGAGGCATGTTTTTAAAATGAATGTTACTTTTTGTTGTATTTGCATCTTTAATTGTATCAGGAAATGAGTAAGCAAGGTTTACTTTTTTAATATGTAATTTAATCTATAATGTTTATCGAATATAAAATTATGCCATAATACATTTTGTACAAATAGAATTTTCACAGCTTACTAATTGTAGACATTGTTTTCTGATTGCAGGTTTTGGAGACACAGATGAAGGGAGATCTTGCTGATAAAGAATCTTTAGAAAATAAGCGCTCCCAACATGAAAAAGAGGCTAGAGAAAATTGCAGGCTAATTAGCGAGCAAAAGGCGGTATGGAATCCTACTCTCACATTTTAGCAAAGGGAGATCCGTTCCTCTAGATATATTTGTTGAAGTGCTTAATTTTACATAAAAAATAACCTAATACTCAAATTCCTATTTTAACTGCTGGATCAGGCAAATGAATGAATTTATTTTTCTTTCTTATGTGGGCCTGTATAAGAACAGGTATATACTTTTCCTTTCTTTTTGTTTAGACAATAAATGCAATGGACTCTAAGATCAAGTCACTGGAACAGAGAATTGCAGAGCTATCGGAAGCAAATAAATTAGCAGCCAATAGTAGTATTTATACACAGAAAAATATGTAAGTACAGTATGCATAAAGCTAAAATCAAATGATTTACATTAGATATGAACTAATCCTACTTTTTTGTTTTCCCCCCTTTTTATTATTATGGTTCTTGGATACTATATTCCTATTTACATGGATCTGTGCATCTTGCAACTGCTATTGTTCTCACCATTTTTCCAGAGATCATCTGTATATTTTTGCAATATTTGAAGAATTTTACTAAAAGTTTATTCTGAAATGTTTATATAAACCACCCTCGTTTTTTCTTTTAGGAAAGCTCAAGAAGAAATGATATCAGAACTAAGACAGCAAAAGTTTTACTTAGAATCCCAAGCTGGCAAACTGGAAGCACAAAACTGCAAGTTAGAGGAGCACCTAGAGAAAATGAGTCAGCAAGAACAAATGAACAAAACCCGACTGCTGGAACTAGAGACACGGCTCAGGGAGGTAAAGTCTGGAGGCAAAGAACTGAGGCTGGGGCTGGGAGGCTTGGCCTTAGGGAATTTAGTTAGTAGAAGAGAAACATTGAAATGATGAGTTTATGGAGTAATGGGGATTCTTTTATGCTGTGGTTCGTATTAATTGGGTTTAATAAATCCCTCTCCCAGACCTTCTAAATATCTGAAATTACCATCTGTTTTAGATTGGTTTGGAACATGAAGAGCAAAAGCTAGAGCTTAAACGTCAAGTTACAGAACTGCAGTTGTCTTTGCAAGAGCGGGAGGCTCAAATCAGCAGCTTGCAAGCTGCTCGCAGTGCTTTGGAAAGCCAGCTACAGCAGGCCAAAACAGAACTGGAGGAGACCACTGCCGAGGCTGAGGAGGAGATTACTGCACTCAGAGTTAGTATCCACAATTCTAAAGTCTAATAAACCCACACTGGAAAACAAATTTAGCCATTTTATTAATAATATTTAAACGTTTTTACTGAAATGACCAGTAAAGTGTTAGAACTGTATAGTGACCTGTCCAAAGATGAGACCTGCATGTACCCTGTTATACACAGTATTTCAGAGTTATCAGTGTTTATCAGTACACTGATAATGAACCTAGATAAAAATTAATGTAGCTTTTGAGAAGAAAATTTTCATGTGACTAAATGTGAAGAAATGTTTTGTTTGCTGTAATGTAGAGTCCTATATTTCATATAATTGTGGTTCTTTTCATGAACTTCATGTTGATAGTTCCGTAAAATAAGACAAGATTAGCTGTTAGCTAATCTAACACATGCACATTTTGCCAGGATTGTATTCTTGTTAGTGATCAGTTTCATCAACTAGTTGAACTCTATAAATTGAAAGTTGATATTATTCTTATTTTTATGAATGAACATTAGACTGGTAGTAAAGCATTTTTTAGAAGTAGGTACATATCATTAATTAATTATGTTGATTATACAGTACTGCTTAGGATGCTCTAGACATTTCATGATTAATTGGGTTTGTAACTATTTTTTCCCCTTCCACTCCTTGCAGGCACACAGGGACGAAATCCAACGCAAGTTTGATGCTCTTCGAGAAAGTTGTTCAGTATGTATTTGGTGAAAAAATACTAAACTTAACAACCATTGCTTTCACCGTATTGGTTTAAAAATATCAATTATTTGTGGATATGAAAGAATGATAAAGGTCCTTAACTTTTCCTTTACTCCTTTTTACAATAATGCTTTATTAAAAAATATGGCTTTTGTATTTCTTAACTTTTCTTGACCTTATAGCACATATAAGGTTTTGATTTTCTGTTATTTGTCGATTTTTCAAGACACTGTTTTGTCTTTATTTCTAAGGTAATTACTGATTTGGAGGAGCAGTTAACGGCACTGAGCCAGGAAAATGCAGAGTTAAACCGACAGAATTTCTACTTGTCAAAACAACTTGATGAGGCCACTAATGACAGCGAAGACCGGCTCCAGCTCAGTCATGATGTGGATCGCCTCCGCAGAGAGGTTGCAGATCGGGAAATGCACCTCAACAATCAAAAACAGGTTGGAGGAAAAGCTAATTTTGTGTTTTTAAATATAGACTAGCACAACATAGATGTCAATTATTGCATTTAAAGCAAATAAAACCAGATACAGAAAAAGCTGAAAGAGTATTCTAAAAATACTTCCTCCTCCACCCCAACTCTCATTTTTCTTCTGATTTCTTCTTTGCCTGACAGAATTGCTATCACGTTAAACAAAAAAGACAGATACAAGCTATAATCTGCCCTGTTTAGAGTTCAAATTTTGAATTAACCCTGTAACAACCCACATTATTGCCAAATCTAGTTTTTCATCTGTACTATGTTGCAAATCAGATTCAATTACAATATCAGCTTTTCTTGGCTTTAATGTATGCACATTATTAATTGGAACCATGGAAATGTTGTCAAAATGATGTGGCAGTGCATAATTCAGAAATCTGACGTAATTGTTGCTCATTAACTACAGAATTATGCCATAAGGAAATCAAAATAATGTTCCTTAAAGAAGCAGGGCTTAATAGGATGTCATTAAATGATGAATAGTTCAGCCTATTGGGGGAGACTTGGACAAGCTTTTATTTCAGCCCTTTTCTCCCTGTATTGTTCCGGTATTAGCAGTGGCAGATTATTTTATTTATTGTTTAACACAATACATATTATGTACAAAAATAAACTAAATGCTGTATTTTAAAAACGATATGAAGAATTCTGGTGCAGGGTATGCATTTTATATGAAAGATAAAAGGCATTCTTTCTTTCTGTATCTCTGAACATTTTTTTTTTTTTTGGAAAAGGAATCTGGCTTTGTTCTCAGAACAGGTTGCCATAGTAACTGGCTGACCTCTTACAAACTTTTTTTCTTGCCTTCAGTCAGTGGACTCGGTTTAACAGCCTTATTTACCATTTAGGTACTAAGCAAGATTTAATAAGTGAAAAAGCTAATAGCAAAAATAGAGGAAAAAAAACATAATGCATTACATATGTTTATGGAATCCTGCTGCCATGTTTTGCTATTCCTGATACTATGATTCCTCCAACCCTCCATCTCCACCCCTCACTCTGATTTAATTTTTATGCATTAGTTGCATACAAACCCC